>PYAF01005061.1:39571-67094 GCA_007407185.1 Glycine tomentella | reverse complement strand
ACAAACAGTGTTAAAAGAATTTAAATGAGCAGAGAAAGAATCACCTTCGCTCATTCGCAAATTATACAGCTTCCTTCGCAGGAACAATTTGTTGACGAGTGACTTGCTTTGATAGAGGCTTCCCAGCTTTGTCCAGAGATCCTTTGTGGTCTTCTCAGAAGTTACGTTCACGAGAACGTTATCTGCTAGGCACAACCAGTTCAGGCTTCACGCCTTTCGATCATCTCGGATCCATGCCTTCAACTCCTTCGACTCGCCTGCCTCTGATTTTCCGTCTCCGACAGGTTTTGTTGGTACCGATGGCTTGTCATCTTCTATCACATACCACACCTCCCTGTCAACGAGCAAAGCCTCCATCTTCAATTTCCATAACTCGAACCTCTTTCCATCAAACTTTTCAACCTCGATCCGTGATTGGCCAGTCGACATCCTTTCCAGATCAATTTCGCAGTTTTCTCTATCCCAAGAAAAAAAAAATCCCAAATCGCGAAACCCTAATCTGTCACAGGCACCCTGATCGCAGAACCAAGGCTCTTGATACCAATTGTTGGAAATCGACAATCACACACAAAATTAAAAACAGAAAAGAGAATAGGGAAGAGAGATATGACACAGTAGTTTATCCTGGTTCACCCAATATAGGCTACGTCCAGCTTGTCTGTACTATAATCAGAATCCACTTTACTCTTTTCAAGTCAAGGCAATAAATTATCGTCATAGAGAAGTAGAGATGCTGGAAGGACATAAGGAAAACGAAACAAAATTGAAAACTAGTGACTAGTGGGAGCTACGAATTTCAGTCGTTACCACTTATGGTCATTTAAAATTCATTTTATAGTTTTTTTTTATATTAAGTAGGTACTGTATATGTGTTGATGTAATTTAATTCAAGTAAGAGTTCTATATTAAAAGAAAAAAAGATTTCAAAGGAGCAAAACTAAAATTGAAAATTCACAATTTAAAGAATTTTCTCAAATACATTGATATCAGTCATAAGTTAATGAGTCATTTGTTAGGGAGTTGCAAATTTGAAGATTTCAAAGATAAGTATCGGGCTTATCTTTTCAAATTTTGGAGATCAAAATCGAGATGGTTCCTCAAGACTTGAAGCATTTTTAGGGAGATGTGTAAATTTTAAATTTCAAATCGATGAGAGTTATTATAACGATCTATTGTAATTTATCTATAAATACTATATTTAACCTATTTTCTCTAAAAGATATAGACAATACTTCAATTTGAGAGTAATATCTACGGTTCGAGTCGGGTAAAAAGGTTTTTCTTTTAAAATTTTAGTGCATGTACTCATTTAATTTGCTTTATATTTGATTAACAATTTTGTAAAAGTCTTTTATTTCAAATTAAAAATCCAAAAGAAATTAGTTTCTCTTCTTAAATTGTTAATCTTCAACTTGTATTGATTTGAAACGTGTAAAAAATACGATTGCTAGCTATATGAAATCTTAGGATACTGTGGGGGAGACGGTGTGAAGATCCACCAAAGATTTTTGGAGCAGCCTGGTTTCTATTGGTAGCATCAATCATACTGACATTTGTCTCATTCCAAAAATTGATAAACCAGAGTTTGCCACCCAGTTTTGGCCAATTTCCCTTTGCAATGTTAGTTATAAAATTCTAACAAAAGCAATTTTAAATAAGATAAAGCCTTTAATGCCTCGGATTGTATCTTCCGATCTTACTGGTTTTATTCACTGAAGGAGTATTCATAAAAATATTATTGTTGCTCAAGAAACACTTCACTCTATGCGTCTCATAAAAAGGAAGCCGTGTTTCTTTGTTCTTAAAGTGGAACTTGTCAAGGCTTATGACCGCATGAGATGGTCCTTCATTGCGGATACATTTCATGAAGTAGGAATTCCTGAGAACTTGCTTCTGTCATTATGCATTGCATATCTTTGGTGCAATCAAATGTTATGTGAAATGGTAATAGAGCTGCTCCTTTTGACCCCATGTATCCGTATATTTTTGTCATGCATGTGTATGGACAAATTAAGCCATCTCATTATGGAAGCTGTGCAAGTGGGTGATTGGAAACCAATGAAGGCAGGTAGAAGTGGGCCTTTGATTTCTCACTTCATGCTTGTTGATGATTTGTTAATTTTTGGGGAAGCAACCATTCATCAAATGAAATGTGTGCATGGAGTGCTAGATAAATTTTGTCATATGTCGGGTCAAATGTAGAGTGCTGAAAAATCTTTCATTTTTTTTTCTCAAAGAACGTTGATCAAAATATAAAGAATGGTATTCTTTAGATTGCTCCTTTCAATGAGGTCGCTTCTTTAGGTCGTTATCTTGGAGTTTCCCTTCTTGGTAAAGCACCTAGACGAAGAGATTTTCGGTATCTTGTGGAAAAACTGGCTCAACGGCTCTCTGGTTGGATGTCCCACTGTCCCAGCAGCTTTCTCTAGCTGGGCGCATAACTCTTGCAAAATCAGTGATTCAAACGCTTCCTGAATAACTCTTGAGGACATTCAGAAAACCCAGAGATTTTATCTGGGGTGACCAAGGCATGATGAGGAAAATGCATGCAGTGCGTTGGAAAACTATGATGTTGCCTAAAGACCATGGTGGTATGGCGATGTCTAACTTAGTGCAGATGAACAAGGTTTGTTTGATGAAGTTAGGATGGGCCTTACGTTCTTACAGGTATGGTCTTTGGGGCGAGGTACTGTTGGGAAAATACAATAGAGGAGCTGAAGGTGATTCTGGCCAAATCCTAACTCAAGCTGCAAATTCCCATATCTGGAAAGCCATTGCCAATTTATGGCCAATCATTGTGGAGAATGAAATTTGCATTATTGGTGATGTGGGTAATATTAATGTTTGGCAGGACAAATGGATCAATAGCTCGATTAAATTGATTGATGTTATTCCTCATATTTCTTCCAATTTTCTTAATTTGAGGGTCAAAGATCTAACTGATTTAAATGGGGAATGGGATATTACTCTATTGAATTCCCTATTACCTGTGGATATTGTTCAAATATTACATTCTACTTATTTTTGTTATAACTTCTTCTCCTTTTCTGAATTTCTTATTTTAGCAAAATATAGAGATTTTTTTGAGCTAGGGGCAGGCCATCTATTCCTGCTTTACTTTCTTCAAAGAAGCCTTAGATCTCTTTCAGTGTCATTGCTATGTGACCTCCCCAAGACCAAGCTGGTGAGGATAAGAGGCTTTGGCCGAGAAGAAATTGAGATAATTCTATGTTGCAAGTGCCTACCAGAGGCTTAATGGCTTTCAACTTCTGATTATAGAAGGGCACTGGAAGAAAATCTGGAAGATGCAAGTGCCTCAAAGAGTCAGAGTCTTCATATGGCAATTGACTCATGGAAGACTGCACACAAGAAGTAATTTCTTTGGAATGGAGGTGCATGATTGGATCATCTTCAATCTCAGTCATGATTGGATGAATTTATGGGCCTATGCCTGCTACCTTCTTTGGTTTTGGAGAAACAAATCGATCCTTGATAGTAACTTCATATATCCTAGGAAGCCTTGGGATGATATTAAGCTTTCTTGTCAAAGGTATTTGCATAATCCGGGAGACACTCATTCTTTGAAACCGCAGATTAAAGTGGAAATGTTAATTAAGTGGAAGCCTCCTCAAGTTGGTTCCTTTTGTGTTAATACTGATGGACCTGTTAAAGATCAATTTGCTGTGGGGGAATGTATCAAGGGTTGAAGTTAGCTAAGGAGAAAAGATTGTCTAATACAGTGTCGCAAACTGATTTCCAAGGCATTTATGCAAAGTATTACTAGCACCTCTATGGGGTGTGTTTTCGGACTCTCCTTGATTAGAGCCATCCGTCTTCTGATGTCTGAAATTAGGAGTGTTTCGGTGATTCGTGTTTATAGAGAAGCTAATGTCTGTGGGGAAAATTATTTTATTTTACGTGCAATTGATAGCATACTCTATAAAAAAAAAAAAAACAGTAATTTAACTATACGTTTTTCTATTCAGTAGCAAGAACATATTATACTTATGCATTACTTAATATCATCATAACAACAAGCTAAATAATTAAATAAGCGTAGTCGGTTACTGACAGAGAATTCAACTTTGGTGGCCAAATGTAATTAACAAGACTCGTAGTAATTTAAGATGATAATATTTTTTTGTTTATTTCGTGATTCATATAGAATATTCACCAATTTTATTCATAATTAATTTCTATTGAAAATTTAACTTATCATTTTTTAGTGAAATTTTTTCATTCCAATTACGTTTTTTTTTTATTATTTGTTTAAGAAGACAGTGTCCAATATTAGTTACATTTTTTTCATTTGTTTAAGAGGATCAATTTTAATATACTAACACTAATGACTTATTGATCTGGTGTAATTTTGGAATATGCTTTTAGGTGAATTTTTCCAAGAAAACCGAAGAAATAAGGTCTTGGTTTTGTCATTTCTCCTCGGCTCACCAAATTAAAATCTAAACTAAATGAGATTAAAAAAATTCTCTTTCCCTTTGTCATTTCCTTTCAACTACATATATACTAGAAAGGAACAAATTTATTTTATCTATTTTGGTTGTTTACAAAACATTTGCATTTAAGTAATGGAAATCTCTGTACACCTTTTGTCTCTATTATTATTATTATTATTATTATGATTATTATTATTATTATTATTATTATTATTATTATTATTATTATTATTATTGCTGTTTGTGTGATCACGGATTTAAAATATTTTTCCAACATTTCCGCATATTCTCTAGCATCCAAGTACCTACTTAACTAAAATTTCTCTTGTATAGAAGTGTTGAATGGTTGCATAGTTGCACGTTAACCATGGGTAGGTCTCGTGACAGGTTTATTTGTTTACATAATAAAAACAGAGTAAATGCACCAAATTTTTGTTACAGGAAAAAACAAAAGCACCAATTTTAGTAAAATTTTTTTGGAAGAGAACCAAAACTTACCATTTTTAGTCTATTGACCAAATCAAACTCGTTTGACGGGTCAAATCAACCCGTTTACTCGTACTACACATCTAAAATCGCACAATTCCCCGGATTAGCAATTTGGATATCATCATCACCTGATAATTCTCTCTCATTATCTAATCTTACCACCTTTTTTCCTAATCCAAGGTTTCCATTAGTTTGGCACGAATATTGACCCACGTAGTCGCATACGTAACATAGTTAGACAAACAACACACGTAGCAAACGTGGCATAACATAATTAGACAAATAGCTTCACATGGACAAGGCCATCAGCAACAACAACTACATGCCAAACAAAGTTCCTTTGTCAGCCTCAATACCAAACCTTTCAACGCTCCCTCCGGCGGTTTGGCATGACAAGGAATCATTAGCACTTCCTCATTAATTGTACGAACCCTCAACCCTTATTATACCTATCTGTAAAACAAAAACAAAAAAGCTTAAGTTGCCTTTGAAGTTTTAACCTTTCGGCTTCTATTATTGTTTCTTTTTCTACTTTGCATGAGAAGTAGTGCAAGGAAGGAATAATAATTAAGAAAGAAAGAAAGAATGACAGGGTCATCGAGAAAAGGACGCGGGTACATGGATGAAGGAAGTGTCCATGGAAGAAAGTACGGAAAGTTAAAGAAAGAGGAGTTCGATGGTTACAACTCCGATAGCCATCCAAGAAAAAACAACCCCATCACATTGGACGCCCCTCATTTGGATCCTCAAATGGCAGCAGACAACGCTCCCTACGACCCTTCCCTCTCTCCCTTATCCAAATCTCCATGGTCCTCTCACATGAACGATGACGCTTTTTCCGGCTCTAACGAAAATGACGCTCTCGTGGGCTCCCTTGTCCGCGAAGAGGGTCACATTTATTCCCTCGCTGCAACCAAGGACTTGTTATACACGGGTTCCGACAGCAAGAACATCCGCGTGTGGAAGAACCAGAAGGAGTTCGCGGGGTTCAAATCCAACAGCGGCTTGGTGAAAGCCATTGTAATTGCGGGCGAGAAAATCCTCACAGGACACCAAGACGGAAGGATCAGGGTTTGGAAAGTGTCGGGGAAAAACGAGCAACAACACAAGCGCGTGGCGACGCTTCCAACGCTGAGAAACTACATCAAATGTTCCATGAAACCGAGCAACTACGTGGAAGTGAGACGGCACCGTAACGTAATATGGATCAAACACTACGACGCTATTTCGTGCCTCAGTTTAACGGAGGATCATTCTCTCATATACTCCGCGTCGTGGGACAAGACTTTTAAGGTTTGGCGAACGTCGAATTTCAAGTGTTTGGAGTCCGTTAAGGCGCATGACGACGCCGTTAACGCGCTTGTTGTTGGGTTGGATGGTTTGGTTTTCACGGGGTCCGCTGACGGCACCGTTAAGATTTGGCGGCGAGAGGTTCAGAGGAAGGGGACGAAGCATTTTTTTGCGCAGACGCTGTTGAAGCAGGAGTGTGCGGTGACGTCGCTAGCGATAAATGAAGAGGGGAATGTTCTATACGCGGGTTCCTCTGACGGGTTGGTGAATTACTGGGTTCAGGAAACGAATTTGGAGCATAAAGGGGTTTTGAGGGGCCACAAGTTGGCGGTGTTGTGCTTGGCTGCGGCGGGGAGTTTGGTGTTCAGCGGGTCTGCTGACATGGCGATATGCGTGTGGAAGAGGACGCTGAGTGAGGAGCATACGTGCGTGAATATTCTGTCGGGGCACACCGGGCCTGTTAAGTGTTTGGCGGCGGAGAGAGACCCTGAAGCCATGTGTAACGAGAGAAGGTGGACTTTGTATAGTGGGAGTTTGGATAAGTCGGTGAAGGTGTGGAAAGTGTCAGAGAATATTAATGCGGCTGCGCAGAACAACCACCAGCCACCGAGGCTTAGTGTTGATCAGTTCCCCAGAGTGTCTTCCTTAAGGAAAATGGGGTCAAGGAGATACTAGCTTCATGCGTGTGTGCACAAGAGAATATATAATCATATTACTGATGGTTTTAAATTGTAGTTATAGTGACTCAGAAAATATTTACATGGGAAAATGTAACTGATGCCATCATAATGCAATTGTGGAGTTTAAAATATCTTGATGTTGTGGACCGTAAGTTAAAACCATGATACTACTCATTGGTTTGGGTTTCATTTGCTAGGTTGTTGGTGGTGTATGTTTCGTGTTCAAGTGTATGTAATATGTATTGATACATTAATTAGTCGGAGGAGGAATGTATACGTCTTGACTTCTAACAATTGTTTCTAAATGTTTTGGACACGAGATTGTGAATTATGACTTTCTTTTCTCTTCTTTACTTTTCTTTTTTAAGTTTCCTTTTTGTGATGATGAGAAGGAAGCCTCGGAAGTTAAATGGAATATTACACACGGGGAAATATGTGATTTTATTGACAGATAGTGCATAATACATACAACTTAATTAATGTGATGTTTTGGTTGAAAGAAATGGAAATTGGAAAGGAAAGGAGTTAAAAATAAAAAAAGGTGATACAACAAAAAAATTGAGATGTCTTATATATTTATGGTGTGGATGACAATTTGCTTGCTAGTGATGATATAGTCATCTGGATCGAAAAAATCAAAAAGTTTCTAAGAATTGTGAGATAAAAAAATCTCGATTGAATAGATGATTGTATATATATGTATGTGACTCAAGTGAGACTTTTTAAATATTTTTAACATGTGAGTCTACATATAATAAGCTTGGTTATCGTCGTGCCATGGTTTAGTCGAATTCATTGATAGTTTTTTGGTTCCTCAATGAGGGTTGTCCTTTAACGCATGTGTGCTCATTGTTAATTTTTTATATAAAACAAGAAGGTGTTTGGTTTCAACTTAATTTATATGTAGAGTCGCATTTTAAGATAGACAAATAATCAAGTTGCATATTTGTTTGTGAAGGAGGAGTAGTTGTCTTCTAGCGATCATCTTATGTTATTTTTTGTTATGCCTAGCTAGTTTTATTTTGCCTGCCTTTATGGATGATGTAAACTCATTTATTTTTTTGCATGAGTATTAATTTTTAAATCTGCCTCATTTTATTGACTGAAAAATAATTGTACTAGAAAATTTTTGTCCATATTAAAAGGGTTTTATAAGGATAAATTTATTGAGAATTATAACATGTCATTTAGTGTGGATTATATAATTTGTAAATACCATAAATTTTATTTCTATTATCATACATGATGAGTGAAAACATAAATAAGAAATATAATAGTCATAACTATTCACGAATAAATGTAATGTTCTGAAAGTATAATTATTCATAAAAGATTAATACTTGACAATTATAAAAAAGAGTTAAGGTGTATAAGTCATATGAACAATTTTCCTTTTTTAACACCTCATTATTAGAGAAAATCAAGAAGAATTGTGTATAACGACTTTGAATATCAAAGAACTCAATTTTTTTCATCAAACAATTGTCAATAGATTCACGTACACTTCCACTCCATCTATGTTATTATATTATTGATGGTTTGACATAAAAAAAATTAGGTTTGATATTTTTTCATTATGTAGTTTTTCCTCTCTTTAATTTTTTCTAACATATAGTCAATACTATATTATATCACAATATGATGAAATATAAATTTTTGACTGGTTATTAATTTGTTAACATGGAAAAGAGAATCGTTAAAAAGTTTAGTATATATTCAATTATAATGAGGATGAACTTTGAGGATAAAAAAAGTTAAAGTCCATTAATAAATAAATAAAGGAGAGAAGGACAACTATTGAAGTCTAACATTTTGTGTGTAAGTTCTATTTGTTTTTAAACTCTTATTTTTCTAAGATTTTTTTATTAATAAGAATAAAAAAATATGTATCAAAAATTTATAATACTCATGTATCATCTTCAATCAACTGAATTAGATCTTATTAATTTTTATAAGATTTTTTTTTTGGTGAATAAAAATTTAAAGAATTTTTTTATTTGAATCACAAGTATTTGGTTCCTAAAGTTTTAATTTTAAAAAATACTTTTAAAATCAATGAAATTTGATTTGTCAAATAAGTAAAAATTGAGTTGATGCAAATTGTGTTATATGACACAATGATATGTCAAAACATAGTCAGTTTATATAACGTGACAGACTAATATCATGTCACAAAATTGATTTTTGTTTCGCTTTTCAATTCAAAAGTATATTCCGCACCTTTCCATTTCATTTTTCTTTTTGTGAATAAATTAACATATATAGTTATACTTTGTCGATCGTATCCAAATACTTTACCTTACACTTTAATCAAATTCATTTACGAATTAACTAAGATTTTTCTAATTCAATCAGTTACTGGTTTTTTCATTTTACAGCAACCATTCACTGGTTATTAATATGAAACACCAATGATTAACTCGATCAATTAGTTTATTTTGATGTAATAATTACAATATTTTATAATCACTTAATTAATAGTTTGTTTTAATATTTGATGTAAGACTAAACATTGTTGCAATTAGTTAAACTAATGAAGCTAAACTACACTTCTATATTTTTGGAAATATTTTAATTACATTATCTTCCCATTTATGTTTTAAAAAAATCATATGTTTACCGTTAATATCTGACACAGTTAATAAATTGAGCGATGTGTGTCATCTTTTTAAGAAAGATAAACTTCATTTTGATAAATATTTATAACTTGAAGTCTTTAAATGGTTAGTTGTTAGATATTAATATTTAAATGCATTTTAATGAAAATAAATATCTTAATAATAGATAAAATAAACATCTTGATAATAAAAACAAATATTATAAGTCATTTATGTACAGATTAACTACGTTTTAATGACTCTGAATTCTATCGATATATTTAAATTTAGAGACTTAAAATTAAATATAAATCTAACCACTCATTTTTATTAACATCGTAATCTTACTTTTTTTATAATAAAAAATTGAAGGTTCTAAATTTAATCACTCATCCTTAATGGATAAATTATTTTTAATTTTTATAAACTATTAGTATTGTTTTGTTAGAAGTCTTACATTGCCAAAAAAAAAAAAGCTTTGATGTGGTACTCAAAGTCATGAAACTCTCTCATTTAATTGATTAATGTTTTGGATTGAACTCATATATCATGTTTAACATGTAATAAATGATGTCTTGAATGAGAGTGAGAAAGATACTATTTATAAGTTGAATTAAGGTATAAATTAAATATTGACAAGTCTTTTTAAAAATAAAGTGATATTAATTAGAAGTATTTGTAGATTAGACTAGATTAAATAGATTTTGAAGAGAAAAATTATTTTGATTTTATTAGTTTATCATCCAATCGATTTAATTTAAATTTTTAATTCGATCCAATTCAATTTAAAATGGTTTTAATTGAATTAATTTTTTATTTTAATCATACTTTCAACATATTTTAGAAAATACAAAGTAAAATATATAATAAAAATAATTTAAAAGATCAAATATTTTATTTATATGTCATTATGTAAGTAATAATAGAATATTTATGGATCTTAACTCAAATAATTAGTACAAATATCTTTAATTAAATATATTTTTTAAAAATAGATATAAGTTATATGATAATTTTATAAATATAAGAAACAAAAATAAAAATTAGTTTTATTATAAATTTATGAATAATATATATATATATACATATATATACACTTTGGTTTAAATTAGTTTCCAAAATTAAATTTAATTCAATAATTTTTTTCAATTTTTCAATTCTTTCAATTTTTTTTTTTGGTTATTTGAATCCATTTTTTTGGATGCAGATGGATAAATGAGCACCCCTAATAGTAATATATTTATCCATATTGGTTAGAATTAAAAGTAAATATAAACAACAACAGTTGTTTATTTGGAATAATAAAATTGAAAGCGAGAACTCACGGAGGATGAAATAAAGGAAAATAGGCCATTGGGCATTGGGGTAAAGAGTCGCGCGCAAGAGAGTGATGTGGTGGCAGGGAATGGAATGAGATTCGCACCATAACAGATCCCTTCATCATTGCCCATATCGCTATATCGGCTATCACGGAACAATGCTTCAATCCAATCCTTTTCATGGCTCCATCCGTTACTGCTAGTTTGGTAGGAAGGAAAGAAATAAAAGAAAAAAAAAATACGAATAATGATATAATTTTTTTTAAAATTAAAAGAAATAAATAAAAAAATTGATTTATAAAAATAAAAATAAAAATTTTTCTTTCTTTCTATTTACCTTTTAATTTAAATTTTAAATTTTTTGTTTCCGTTCCACTTTCTTTCTCTTATTCTCTCTTGTTCCAGACATACTATACATGTTTTTTCTTTTTCCCAAAACTAGCGTAAGTAGATGGAGGATTTAATAAAAGAATTGCACACACAATTTGTGTACAAAAATGAATAAAGGTGGCATTGGATTGGATAGGATGCCAACCTGCGCTACATAAAAGGACAAAGCGGTCACCAGCTCTGACCCCACGTGGCCCCAAAATGAAGAAAGATTCCTTCAATTCCCGTCCCGTTTTAGTTTTCCTTTCATTTTCATTCCTTCCTTTCCACTCTCTCTCTAACTCACTCACTCTATTATTATATTCTCTACCTCCGTCACCTAAAAATTACCTTTTTCTTTTCTTTTCCTTCCTTCTCACTCTCACACACACATTCATTCCCTACTCTAATCACACCATTCACCCCACACACTGCATTATTATTATTCTTTCTCATTTAACCCTTCTCTCAATCATCATTTACACACCATTTCTCTATTCCTTTCATGGTTTTGTTGCATTCCTATTCCGGTTCCGATTAGGGTTCCACCGCTTCTCTTCATCCAACCATGTCGCCGGCAGCGCCCAATGCTGCCGAGTACTCATTCGCCGTCGAGTACGACGGCCCGCCGCTAACCTGCGACCTCCCTCGGGCGGTTCCGATCAGCGTCGACAACATTCCGGTCGCCGCCGTCGTTTCCCAAGTTCCTCTCTACGATGCCTTATCTCTACCGGTCGTGCAGCCGCTCCTGCCGCCGCAACACCACCAACCCCTCCGAACCGAAGCTAGGGTTTCCAAGCTAGCGTCCGAAACAACGGTCTCTCCCACCTCCGTGATCGCGTTTGAGCACCGAGCTTCGCAGAGCAACGTCGGCGAGCTCTCCGGCGAGCTGAGCAGCTCTGGTGCGTTCGACTTCTCCACCGGGAACGATGGCTCCGGCGAGTTGTCGGATTTGGGGGGAAGTTCGAGAGTGCTGGAAGAAACTAGAAGCTCTAGCACCGTTGAGTTTTGGGACAAGTCAGGGAGAAGTTCTGGCGCGTTGAGGGTTTTGGAAGGCGGAAAAGAGAGTTTGGATTTCAACGAGTTGAATCAGCAAGATTGGGCGTCCACTGAGTCAGTGCTGAGTTTGGAGTATCCATCAACTCGGGTTTCTTCTCTCAAGGCTGAGGATATTGATGCTAAACATCCCCCTATTGTTACTTTCGATGTGGACACTGATGATGCGTTGGACGAGGAGTTTGATGTGAACGACACTGTGAGTAATAAACCTGTTAAAAGGGCACCTCTCACGAAGGGGAAGAAAGGTTCTTGTTATAGGTGCTTCAAAGGGAATAGGTTTACTGAGAAAGAGGTTTGTCTCGTTTGTGATGCGAAATATTGTGGTAATTGTGTGCTTAGAGCTATGGGGTCTATGCCCGAGGGGAGGAAATGTGTGACTTGCATTGGATTCCCGATTGATGAGGCCAAAAGAGGGAGTTTGGGGAAGTGCTCTCGGATGCTCAAGCGTTTGCTTAATGACTTGGAGGTTCGCCAGATTATGAAGGCTGAGAGGTTTTGTGAAGCGAATCAGCTTCCACCTGAGTATGTTTGTGTGAATGGACATCCACTTTCTTATGAGGAATTGGTTACGTTGCAGAACTGCCCCAACCCTCCGAAGAAGCTGAAGCCAGGAAACTATTGGTATGATAAAGTATCTGGCCTTTGGGGGAAGGTATTCATTTAAATGCATTTGTGATTTGTATGGTTTTTGAGTGTTATTACTACGGGTGCTGATTGGTTTATGATTTCACAGGAGGGACAGAAGCCTTCACAAATTATTAGTCCGCATCTGAACGTTGGAGGCCCCATCCAACCGGATGCTAGCAATGGAAACACTCAGGTTTTCATCAATGGTCGGGAAATAACTAAAGTGGAGCTTCGTATGTTGCAGGTGGAAAATTCATATTGAAAGGCTCTCTCTTAATAACCATATCTTGTTTATTGTGAAACAGAATTTTTGAAAGAATCCTGTTTTGGTTGTTGTGTGCAGTTGGCAGGAGTTCAGTGTGCTGGCAACCCACATTTTTGGGTCAATGAGGATGGTTCCTACCAAGAAGAGGGGCAGAGGAATACAAGGGGATATATATGGGGAAAGGTAACTTCTTTTCTTTTGTTTTTTTTTTGGACGGGGGAGGTATTTGTCTCTTGTTTCCTTCCAGCCAAATGTTATTTATTACACATTTCTTTCATTTCTGATTGTTAGGCTGGAACGAAGCTTGTATGTGCTTTCCTGTCCCTGCCAGTTCCTTCTAAATCTTCGAATTCTTTGGGAGAACAACCCTCCAGTCTGGCTAGCAGAACAATGCCTGACTACCTTGAGCATGGGATAGTTCAGAAGCTTCTCTTAGTTGGTTGCAGTGGATCTGGAACTAGCACTATTTTTAAGCAGGTGATTTCTTACTTGATAGTTGAGTCTGTGAATCAAGTCATGTTTAAATTTCTTTTGGATTTATTAGTTACATTAAATTGGATAAAATATGGTCTGTACTCTTCTAGGCACCTGCTACCAAAATAATTCTTTATTAATTCACTTAAACTGAAAGGAAAGAAATTTCTGTGAGTTTTCTAAACACTAAACATGAGTATTTTACCTAGTTAATCACAATAAATTGTGGACACTGGACAGTAATAGTGTCAATTCTGCAAAGGTTACTGTAAATGTTAATTGGATGCACATTTATGTTACTCTCTTTTGTGTCATCTGGTATTTCCTTGTTCAGAAAGGCCAATTTTGGCGGTAAATGACAACTGACTTCACAGTTGGACGTAGTATGTGATTTTTCATGGGTACTTGTGGAATTGTTTAAATAAAATTTTGCCAAGCCCCCTCCTCAATGTAAAAGTAAAGGCTGTTGTAAATGTTAATTGGATGCCCATTTGTGTTACTCTCTTTTGTCCCATCTTGTATTTCCTTGATCAGAAAGGCCAATTTTGGTGGTAAATGACAACTGAATTCATAGTTGGATGATGTAAATATTCATGGGTACTTGAGAAATTGTTTAAATAAAATTTTGACAAGCCCCCTCTTCTATATAAAACTAAGTCACCAATAGAGATGCTGGTAATAGTCAATGTAGTCATAGAATTGCAAATTATTTGTGGCAGGCCAAGATTCTGTACAAAAGTGTCCCATTCTCAGAAGATGAGCATGAAAGTATAAAGTTGACCATTCAGAGTAATGTTTATGCCTACCTTGGCATGCTGCTCGAGGCACGTGAGCGTTTTGAAGATGAAAGTTTGGGGGATTTAAAAAAAAGGCAATCATCTGTACATGATACCACAGGTAGTAGCTTTGTCTCCCACCCCTACCCTTCTCCCTCAGAAATATGTGCTTTTTATTGAGGTTTGACTTAGTATCCTAGCTATCTTCCTTTTAAAGCACCAATTGGATGCACCATTTAGTTGTCACTTGTTGGTCCAAATGGCTTGTAGCATGCTTATGTGTACGTTTGAGGTGTTGTTATGGTACATAGTTCTGTTCTTATCTCTTTCTGTATTGTACTAAAGGATTGACTGTTACAATTATGGTTTTCTACAGGAACTAGTCCAAGACTTGATGAGAAGACTGTATATTCCATTGGTCCAAGACTGAAAGCATTCTCTGATTGGTTACTGAAAACTATGGTGTTGGGCAAACTTGATGCCATCTTTCCAGCTGCTACTCGTGAATATGCACCATTGATTGAGGAATTATGGAATGATGCTGCCATTAAGGCTACATACGAAAGGAGAAGCGAATTAGAAATGCTGCCTAGTGTTGCCAGTTATTTCTTAGAGCGGGTAAGATAATTCTTAAATTGTATTACTTTGTATGCTTTTGTCAAATTAATTGTGTAAAACCCTTAACCCTTTATATTTTTGTTTGTTACTCACATATTGAAGAGAATGAATGCTGTGCATTTTCAATTATACAAAGTGAATTCTGTGGTTATTGAAGATAATGAAATCCTCTACTAAGCAGCATAAATAAATCTTCTAAAGTATCAAAGGAACAACTAATTAAGGTGCACTTGTAAGAAGTAATTTGATGCTTCAGGCTGGTAAATTTGATCTAAGAAGCTCCTTAAATATTTTATTTCATTTAAAAGTTTTAAAACTGGGTAACTAAGTTCTTTATGGAATAACGACTTATCATCTTATGATTTTATCTTTAATCAATTTCTTCTGCAAAGATGAGAAAAACAATGGAGGGATTATATTTGTTGTACATGGCGGTTTGGCAAGTTTTAATGAGAGTAGGTGTTGGACTGGTGGGTGTAAATTTGGTTGTAAAAGGATCATTTCTCAGGGAGAGGTAGTGACGATTGTACAATGGACATTGGGCAGAAGCATTAAGCTTGAGGAGTAACATTAAATTTCAGTCTAGCAAATTCAGCTGTTTATGAGTATAAATTAAGACCGCTTTTCACATGTTAGCATTATTAGAATGCTTCATTAATATTATTTTATTGTTGCACCATCTTGCTTCCTTATTTGCTTTTCTTCTAGGTTTCGATTTCTACTTTTTCTCTCCTAGAAAAAGTTGTTGAGTTAGTTTCTTTGACAACTTGTGCTGTTCATGGACGCTGTTGTTTCTAACCATGACAATTTTCTGTTTTAGGCTGTTAAAATATTAAGGACAGATTATGAACTCTCTGATTTAGATATCCTTTATGCCGAGGGAGTTACTTCATCTAATGGGGTAGCTTGTGTGGAGTTTTCATTTCCCCAATCAGCGTCTGAGGAAACTGTTGACACTACCGATCGATATGATTCTTTGGTCAGGTATGTGAAGATTTTTATGCCATTTGTTATGCATCAGAAATCTGTTGCAGCTCTGATTAAAATCCAATTGCTGTTGTAATTGTTTTCTCTTGGCAATTAATAGCACTACTGAAACTGCCAAGGGACAAGGGTTATAAATGCAAGCACATCAGAACTAGAAAATATCTAAAGAAACTAAATGCAGGATAAGTATGGTAGAATTGTAGCAAGGATGAATTATAATCTTTTCTAATATGATGTTCAAGAAACACAATGGAGGTTTCTCCCATCTCTGGATATGGATATGAAGTGCTCTCATTTTTGGTGTCTCTATTTTTGATATTTTAGATAAATCTTTGTATTCATTGGATAGAAGTGCCAATATCATACTGTAATGGTTATTGAAGTGCTTTTATAGTCCGGCTTAGTGTGTAAAAGTTGAACTTCTTATGAGAAAGATGTGTTCCAATTTCTATATTTGTTGCAAATGTGTGAAAGTGAAATATTATTGTCCCTCAAGGTCATTGTTACACCTGCTGTTGAATGTTTCTGATGATTCATAATTTTTGGGTGGTTAACAGGTATCAACTAATTAGGGTGCATGCAAGGGGGCTAGGAGAAAATTGCAAGTGGCTAGAGATGTTTGAGGATGTTGAAATGGTCATCTTCTGTGTTTCCTTGACTGACTATGATCAGTTTTCTGTCGATGGCGACGGTTGTCTCACTAACAAGATGATACTAAGCAGAAAGTTTTTTGAAACCATTGTCACTCATCCAACCTTTGAGCAGATGGACTTCTTGTTGATATTGAACAAATGTGATCTGTTTGAGGAGAAAATCGAACAAGTTCCTTTGACCAAGTGTGAATGGTTCTCTGATTTCCATCCAGTAATCAGTTGCAATCGTCCCAAAAGCAATAGCAACAGCATTAATAATAATCCCTCCCTTGGTCAGCTGGCTTCACATTACATAGCGGTTAAGTTTAAAAGGCTTTATTCATCTCTTACAGGACGAAAGTTGTATGTGTCCCTGGTGAAGGGGTTGGAGCCTGGTAGTGTTGATGCATCACTTAAATACGCCAAGGAAATTTTGAAGTGGAGCGAAGAGAGACCAAACTTTAGCTTGAGTGAGTACTCGATGTATAGCACTGAGGCGAGTTCATTCTCTCATTGATTGCTAATTCAAGCAAGAGTTGCAAGCCATACTTGTATATGGCTTGACATCTGTTCGTGTACATATACTACTAACTAGGAGTAAAATGGATGGTTTCTTCTACTAGCTATCCACTTGTATGATTTGCTAGACGTAGAAACATGTAGGTAAGGTTTCCAGCGATTAGAGTATGCTGGTGAGTCAGTCAGCACATACCACAGATCATGATGTAATGTTCAAATTCATTTTTTATTTTTCATATTGTAAGGTAGCAACTTGATAGAATTTGTATGTCACTTTTAGCTGGTCTGTAAACTTATATCAGAGATGCAAACCTGCTTCTGCGTGCTAGAAAATATATGATGTATCACAGCGGTATATCGTTCAAGCGGTCAAGCCTAAGATATTTCTAGGCTCTCTGGCTTCATCCTGTTTGTGAATGGTATAAAAAAGACATAATATTCGTGAAGGTTATTCATTCACTATCATTTATCTTCTATACAAGTTCAGAATTATCAGAATGCTACAAATTGCACCAGCAATCATGATATAGCGCAACTTAATTAAACATGTTATTGTTATTACAAGATGGAAAGCCCCGATTTCAGCACCCAGAGGCTTCCTGCCCATATATATTTTGAGAAACCTAGCTTAATATAATCTAGTCCTCATAAAATTTGGTGTCTAGACGTGGAGTTAGGAGAACTTCAAGCGGGGTTGCTTTTAAATTTGTAAGTCCAAAGCTCTCTGTCATGTCAACAACTTGATTTGAAGGAGAAGCAACATTGAAAGAATGTAAGAGTCTAGCCAAGGTCAAGTGCACCACACGCAGAGCGAGTGATGTCCCAGGGCATGCTCGTCTTCCAGAACTAAAAGGGACGAGTTCATAGTTCTGACCCTTTACATCAACATCTTTGTGGCTTGTCAAAAACCTTTCAGGCTTGAAATCATTAGGGTCACTCCAAACACGACCATCCCTGTGGATCTTCCAAGCATTCACCATCAATTGTGTGCCTGCAGGAATGTGATATCCACATGAAAAGATGCAATCTTCCATGGCTGCACGAAGGGTGATAATGGGACTTGGTGGATACAGGCGCAGAGTTTCCTTCACAACGGCTTGGAGGTACACTAACTTCTTTATGTCAGATTCGTCTACTTTCCTGTCCTTTCCCATAAGAGTGTCCAGTTCATGTTGGGCTCTTTTAAGTTCTGTTTGATGGTTAAGTAGCACAGATAGTGCCCATGTTAGCGTGACCATGGTGGGGTCAGTTCCTGCTAAAATCAAATTCTGCAAATATATAGAAGTTCATGGTTGTAATTCAAAATTAGACGTCAAACAGAACGTTCATGTGCACCAACGTAAAATTTGGAGAAGTGGACTCCCGCTGTGGGTGTTAATAGCTTTTGATATCTTGTGATGCTGAAGGATGTTAAAATAAGAGAGATTTTCTTCTGAACAAGTGGACCCTTTTGGCCTCGCAAAACAAAACTAATAGCTTTTGATATATTCTTTGTTCCTTGTGAAAAGACTTGAATAGACGAACCAAATTATTAAGAGTTTGTTACATCGTACGAAATAATAAGAAGCGAGGTTGAACAACAAAATCTAAAAAAGGGGGAAATTTGACAGGAATAACAGTGGTAGTGGTAATGGTTTTCGTCAAGACAAATTTGTACTCTTTAGCATTTTTGATTCATTATTCAAAAGATAATATATAAACTTTTTTCCCAATTTATGTCTTGTACTCCTGCGTTTCTGTTGGAATAATTCCTTTTGAATTTATTACTTAGATGGACTCAAGATTGCAATGGTTCGTTTATTGATTTATAAAATGCTACGCTAGATTCAGCATAATTTATCTCTTTTCTTTTAGAACCAAAGGCGTAAAAGCGTCTTATGAATATCCTTATTAGCATGTCCTAAATTATATAGTTTATAGCACAAAGTCTTGGATTCCTTTTGGACTCCATCAATTGTAAAAGCAAGTAGCAACCATGAAAAAAAAAGATAGCCGAACATTTTACTTACCAGGCAAGTAGCTTTGATGATGGTATCTGAATCATAACCAGAAATCTCTGTACCCTGCAGAACATTCAGCATGACATCCATGAAATCATCTTGTTCTTCCTTTCCATTCACACTCAAACCTCTTTCCTTTTTCCTTTTGTGTTCCTCTAGCCACCCTTCAACTAGAGTGTCCAATTCAGTTGCAGTTCTCTTCATATGCTTTTCATATCCATTGATATCCAACCACCCCAGAAATGGAAATGAATCAGACAACACAAACACCCCAAACAAACACACCCAGTCTCTCATAACTCTCCTATACCTTCTTGCCTCACCTTCTGCATGATCATCACCAACCCCACAATAAGACTTCTTCCCTCCCACCATTCTGAGAGCAATATTATGCGTCAAATCACCAAACCACTGCTTCATATCCACCAAAACCCCTCCCTTTGGACAACCGTCTCTTGTCCACAACTTATAAAGCTCTTTTACTGCAGTATCTAACTCAAACGTTCTTGTGTCCTTGAGTGGCTCAAGACGGTTGTTAGAAAGAAGTTCTATGGTAGTTAATTTCCTTACCTGACGCCAGTAGGAACCATAAGGAGTGAAGCCAAACATGGCATAGTTGTAGCCCATTAGCTTTGAGGCTGCGACACATGGTCTGGTGGAGAATGCTTTATCATGGACAGTGAAACACTCTTTGGCCATCTCCCAGCTACTCAATACTAGAACTTTGTATGAACCAAGTTTTATTGTGAAAATTGGACCATGTTTCTCCGCCATCATGCCAAGTGTTTTGTGTGTGAGTTGATGACCATTGAAGAGGTGTAAATGGCCAATGATAGGCCATGCACCTGCTGCTTGAGGTGCACTACAGATCTTCTTTGTATTGCCACAAAGTGTTCTCTTAAATTGATAAAACAAGGCGCATACTAACAGGGCAAGAATGCTTGAAATAAAAGTTTTGAACTGAAAAGCATCCATGACCCTGATGCTCTTGAAATACCAAATTTAGCTAAAGAATTTATAGGCAACACATACGTCGGTTATCTAGTTGCTTAGCTTAGCCTCGCATCTTACCATCTATATAGGGGTGTCACTTCATTTGGGGGGGGGGTTCTTTTCAAGATTTTCACCATTAGTGGTGGAGTTTAGTCCATTTTTCTTCTTCAATAGTAGTGGAGTTGAGTTAAGTGATCCAACAATAATATAAACTCTTATATACCAAACACTTTGTCCATAATATTATCACATCTTATTGCTTATTATATGTGTACTTTTTAAATGTGAATTAATTAAAACCTATATGTATCATATGGATATTTTTTATAAGTGTTTTAAGGTAAGAAAAAATGTAAAATGAGAGACAGAAAAATCTATTTATTACTAATAAGTCACTTAAATTAATGGAATAGATTTTTTTTAATTTAATCACTTTATACATATAAATATAAATCCTCATTTTTGAGGAATTAAATCTGTGAATCAAATAAAATGAAAGTGACTTATCTTTGTACTACAACTTGGGTTGCTGTTAACGGGATTTCACGACTAGGTTAACTTGTATTATAAGATTTAAACCTCATTATTGCTCAAAATAGACGAATGAGTTTTCAAATAATATTTAAATAAGTTTTAAAAAGAACAATGAATTGTTATAGCGATTAGTTACAATATTTTAGCAGGCTATTTGAAATGATAGTATGTTGCTATCATTTATCGTGATTATATTGCTCTGAGTCAAGATATGTTTTTACTTTAACTCATATTTTAGCAGGCTATTTAGAGAGTCCTATACTGAACATTATTTATCTTTAGAAATGATTACCCGGACTAACGTTCATATAAAAAACCACGTTTTTTTAGTAGCCACATATATCTTTTGGTAGATTTATTATAGGTGATAAAACTTTTTCTCTAAATATTTAACACACAGAACATAAACTTAAATCATTTATTAAGCTGAAAATTAAAATAACCTTGCTTTAGTTAATTCACGTGCTCAGTCAGTAAACCAAGTTGTTTAAATGAAAAAATCACTTAAAATATACTTAATTAATGAGTAATTCTAAATATGTTTAGTCACTCACTTAAAATTGGTAGTTTAAAACATTTTCAAGTTTTTAGTCTCATAGAAAGTGTATGAAAGAATTGCCTATTGTAGATTTGGTAGTTTCATAATATAAAAAAGTTGTAAGATAGGAGGGTGAGCCAAAAACAAAGGAGTAACTTGTTTGAATTTTTGGTGAGAAGTCAAGCTGTGCAAATTAGTTTTTTCGATCAATAAAAATCAATCTCAAATATGAGAAGGTTTACAACATCTCCCACAAACTACTGATCAAGTGTGTATTTGAATTGACAATAAAAAAAAATTAATTTTGAATGAAATTGATTTTACAGAATTAATTATATAGAATTGATTTTGGTAAAAGTTGAAGTTATTCCTAATTGCTTCAACTCTACTATCATTTTTTTGCATCATAATTAATTCTACCATGGTTTTGAAAATAATTTAAATATGTAAAATTTGATCAAAATCAAGATTGACTCATCTCACCATGATCTACCATGATTTTGGAGACTATCCAAACAGATAATGATTTAGATTTTTTTTTTCATGAAAATTTGTTTAAACAAGAGTAATATTATTTATATAAGAGTTAATTAAATTTTTAGTCCTTCAACTTTTCTAGATTCCAATTTTTAGTCCCTCAAATTTTTTTTTACAACTTTTAGCCCTTTGTTAATTTTATGTCAACAATTTTAGTCCTTCTAAATTTTTTTTGTCTATTTTTAGTCCCTTGTTACTTTATATTTGGGATTACTTTTGAGCAATAAAAAATGAGGGACTAAAAATGGACAAAAAAATTTTAGAGGGTCTAAATTTGATTACAAGAAATTAATGGAGTAAAAATTATAAAAAAATATTTTGAGAGAAAAAATTATAATATGAAAAATTGAGGAACTAAAAACTTAATTAATTCTTTATATAATATAGTAATTTTATCTATATAATATTTTTTTGATAAAAATTTATTTTTTTCTATTATAGTACTAATTATTTTATTTTATATTTTGATCACATAAAAAATTATGTAAATACAGTATGATTTTTATTTAAAATAATTCAGTTTATCGAGTTCGCTGGGTCCCGAACTGAAAGCTTTGCTCTTGTCAGTCTTGTGTTCGGCCATCCAATTCCTATCCTTTTTGGGTGTGCACGTTAGGGTCATCGTGCGTCATGACTGTAAGGTCATTCAACTTCAACTTCAACCCCCTCCACAATAATTGATTCAAACCAAATCATCCCCAACAATATTTGATCTAAAAAACTTCACCCTCAATCGCTTTATTTCCTCTCTTTCTCTCTAATTGTGTGGAAAACGGAAGATTGCACTCTGTTTTACTTTTCCAATCCACTATTTTTTTTTTTAAAATTTTACCATTATATACTAAATTGAAGTTTAGTTACTTGATAAGTTAAATTTCTTAAAATACTCCTTCTAAAGAATGATATTATGTATTTCTTCATTTTTCTAAAAGTTATTTAAATATATTTTATAAGTTTAAACATTTTAAAATTTATTTAAATTAATTATACATATTTTTTTTTTATCATTTTTAATATTTTCCTAAATATTTATTTAATCTTTATCTTTATATTCTTTTATATTTTATATCAATTTTAAAAAAGGTAGTAGAATGTCTAATTGGTTGATTCAAGTAATACATATATAATTTTCCATAATCAATTCTTAACGTTCAAACTTTTTTATTTTGAAAATTTTTATTGAAAATTAGTATCGTCGTATTATAAATATAATTTTGAATTGAATAAAATTGATTTCCATAAAACATACATGTAATCTTAGAAAAAATAATATAATACATAAAATATGTAATAGTTGTAAAATTGGTGGATATTTATTGTTTTTTATTTGTTTATTTTTTTTCCTTTACTTGAAGTGGACATTTAAGTAGAAGCAACAAAGGCTAAGGATGTCAAAGAAAGCGAAATATGAGTGATCTATCGGTTGTTCGCAGTGGTTCAATGGCTAAAGAAAGTTAAGAGAGATGAAGAAATTATGGAAAACTTACTAAAATTAAGACAAATGTAATGTCGATAATAACAGGAGGACTTAATGCTATTTTATCTATCCTATGAAATATTATGACTATATTTAACAAACCATTAAGATTAGTATCTAATTTTTTTATTGATCGAAAAACTTTTTTATTTGTTTTATAAATAACTTTTTAATAAATTTTAAAATTTTTTAAACGTTAATTAAAATAATACTTTTTAAAATATTAGTTTATAATTTCTAACTTTTTACATTTTATTCTTAAAATATTTATTAAATGTTCTTATTTTTAAATAAAACATGATTTTATTATTTTAACATTATTATTGATTTTCATATTTTTCATATTATTCTATTTATTTTAACTATTGTACTATTTATAATATTTAATTTATTATTTAATAATTTTACTTCACAAATTTGACAACGATAAATGTTAGACTTTTTTTTGAATAATTTTATATTTGATGATTTATTTTAATCATTATGTTAATTAAAATAATTAAAATATAATGCCTACTTGAGTATATGTTTTTTTAATTTATTTTAAACTTAATAAAAAATAGTATAAAATTAATAATAAATATTTAATATGAAAATAATGTAATGAAAATAATTTATTTATAACACTAAAATGTAATGATAATATTTTAAAGAATAAATTACACTCATACTCCATGTGTTTTGCTCAAATTTCATCCAATATTTATCCCTTTTTGCACATTACTTTTACTCATATTGATGTCTTCTAAAATCCAAACTATTTCCTCCCAATTAGTTTCAGAATTTATGATTCACATTTCATTCTTTTTCACCATTCGCGAGTACGAATCATATTCCTCTTGTTGGCAAGTTCTTTTTTAGCGTCCAAGGGGTGCGAGTTTCTCTCTCTCACGACGTTCATGTTTCATTCCTCTTCACCGTTTGCGAGTTTTTCACTGATCCTGTTCAAGTTCGCAAATTCTTTATTGTTCTTCTTCCTGTTCATGAGTTCTTTACTTTTTCTCTTCCAGTTCGCAACGTTCATGAACACTTCTATTTGTCTTCCTCTTCGACGTTCACGAGCGTTCTGTTTCTCTTCCTGTTTCATGATTTTTGTTCATGCTAGGGTTATATTTGCAAGTGACTGTTGGACCTTGTATAAAGGTTACTTTTTAAGATTGTTTATTTAATTTTGATTGTTTATTGTTCCCTATTTCTGAATGGGATTCGATGGGGGACTATTTTGAGATCACTTATTATTTTTAAAATCATTTGTTTATTATGTTCATTAAAATAGTGTTGATATTTGAGACCACATGAAACACAATGGATGAACTGAACATCATTTGTTTATTATTGTTGATTAAAATAGTGTTGATGTTTGGGATCACAGGAACACAATGGATGAATTGAAATACATGGAATACATGATTGTCTGAACAACATTGTTAATAATTTAGACTTGTCACCATGTCACCCTTTTATTTTGTAATTTTGTTCTACTACTAGTGGTAAAAAATTTCCTCTTAAGACTGATCATGATGTGTTGAAAATGTTTGTTGAGAATCAAAATTCAGTTCATATGTATGTTAGTAGAACAAAGGATGAGAGGAAGGGTATTAACACTAGTACCAACAAAGTAGGTTCACGTCCAACCAAAAGTTGGATTTAAAAAAGAAACAAAGAGTCTTAAAATATTTTCAAGTTGAGAGGAAGAAGATGATAATATTTTAGACATAAAATTTTATTAAAAGTCATATGACCAGCATGTGCTTAATTTTTGTTAAATTATTAAACGATTTTAGGAAGGATGAGGTCTAGGTGTAATATGAGCTAAATAATTAAGAGATTTTTTTATAGAATAAAAAAGGGAGGGATATTAAATAAAATTTGAGCAAAACACATGGGATATAAGTGTAATTTATTCTATTTTAAACTCTTGTAATTGTTTAGATTTCAAGAGTTTAAATATAATTGAAAAATTAAAATTATAACACTTTAATATATATTTTTATTCATAAAATTTTAAAATTTATATAAAAATATCATATATATATTTATTTATTTGTCGTTTTATAATTTTTAACTATTTCATATAATTTAATTAATTAACTTAATAGTTTTTAAGGAAAGGAATTAAATAATATTGGAATAACTTATATCAACTATTACAGCATTTAGAGGTAAAAAAGATACATATACTCTCAAAATATCAATTCAAGTAATGGTGATATTGACGCGATCCTCTTCAACTTTCATGTCCCTTGCCTTTTCTTGCTGGACGGTGGAAAGAGTTTTGAAGTTTACCATCACTGCATCGATTCCCCGAATCTTACAGGAATGCTCTCCTTTATCAGTACAAGTAACAATTATTATATATGAAGACTTGAATTGAATCTCTCTGCCTGTTTTAATTCTATCATCATAACCATCTAATAAGGATGACTACATGAGTTAAGCTTTGATTAAGACCAGTGTTTTTGTTATAGGAACATTATGTCTCCTAATTGGTTTCAAACCTGTAACTGTAACAACAAACTAGGTTGTGTCTGGGATGTGTTGGATGTGGGTGATGTGTAAGCCATGGGCTAATAGCCTTTTAAAGGGGGGGTTCAACCTCCAGTTTATGACGTCAAACCTTCCATCTTAATCTTTAATTTTTTGGTCAAAAATTTCAGGCATCAATATCTGATGATATTCTTCAGACAGAGGCATAACTATTTAGAAACGTGAAAATCAATAAAAAATTGAGTAGTCATCAAGTGACTACAAGAAAACTAAAAAAGCTGATGTTGGTAAATACAAAAGGTCCAAGATTCATCACAAGACTCAAATTCCCAAAATTGTACTCTGAGCCATGTATGGAAAGGAAGTACAAACAAATTCAAGAATCCGCATTAGAAGCTCCGGGAAGCTACTTAGTTAGAAAGTTTTAACAAGAAAGGATCAGTGGAACTAATGCCCTACAAATTTTATCGAGATGTTTCAAAACGAACATTACTTTTTTTTTTTTTTTTAATTTTAGACAAGACATTACCGTTGTACCTTAAACACAAGAAAATCTTATATTATTATGTGAATCCTATAAATTAAAATCAAGACTACTTTAAAATAAGTAATACTAATAACTAATATGTTTAGAATAATAATAATATCAAAGAGGAAGTATTCATTTTACCATGACCCATGTATGGTTTGATCAAAATAAATGCTTGAACTATTTTTAGTCTTGTCTTTCCATGTGCTTTATATATCAAGGAATTTTATTTTGAATCATACATTACAAAGTATTACCGACTAAATAATGAGATCATACACTGATAGATAAATAGGTACATCTCATTACACTGATCGGGGGTGTTTGTAGTGACTGAGAGGGTCAAAGATCAAGAAATGAGTTATTTATCAGCTAAACATTCTATTTTTCTTCTTGTTAGATCCAATCTCCTAGTCCTTGTGAAAAGAAAAAAGAATTTTTCACATTGTTGCTTGAAATGGGTATTAAATATAAATTTAATTTTCGGTCAAATGGGAGAACATGTCCTTTGGGGGCAGGCTAGAGGTGAGTCCATAAATCACAAACAAACTAGTCTCTCCAATTTTGAGCATTAAGCATGTGATCTAACCTAGGCTAGCTTGCAACTTTTCTAAACAATAGAGATTGAGTGAACACATTCTTTTGGGGGTCCATATTTGTCTGAAGCGTGAGTTTGGTTCCTTACAGATTAGATGCCGGCCACATAAATAAATAAGGCGAGCATATGGCAGGGCCAAAAGGGGTTGTCGTTGTAGGATGCTAAATGTCAGCTTCGGAGAAATTGAAGGGCAGGGTCCGCAGTTGCTCATACCACTCAAGCAGATAAGACTGCATACATATTATGTTACTCTCACCAACTTTATTTTTTACATCACCCTTGACTTTTTTATACTTATCTTTTATATATATATATATATATATATATATATATAATGTCAATCAATTAGAAGTTAACATGTAGGATAATGTTGTTGTGTTTTATAATAACTAATTTAAAAATCATCATGAACATGATTTGTAATTGATTAAAAGTGAAAATAGATTTTTAAACTATTTTTCTTCTCTTCCTATTCGTATTTTTACAGGGTGTGTGTATCACTTAAGAGAAATATAAGATAAGAGTAAAAATTAGAATACCAAAAATTAAGAATTAAACATGTTTATTTTATCCCTCGCACCTTATTTTTATGATAGAAAAGAAAGAAGAAGAAAAACTCAAGCGAATTTCTATCTCTTTATTGGACATATGAGTACTATAAAAAAAAAAAAAAAA
>PYAF01005061.1:17680-39471 GCA_007407185.1 Glycine tomentella | reverse complement strand
TAGGAAAATAAATTATACTAATATTTTATTAACTAGTGTAAAATTGAAAACATTAATGATGATTTTAAATTCAAGTGATCAGAAGCCTAGAAGAATATGAAGTAGAGAAATTGTGGGGAGACTCGCAATAGTAATGGGCCTAATGGCCATAACATGTAGTGAAACTAGATTGACAAAAAATTGGATTAGATCCTTCGTTGCAGCTGGTAGGAATGATTATGAAGCAATAATATATCAAGAATTTATTGATTTACTGCATCGAACTTGTTTACTAAGTTATGAATCGAGACCGTATTTTGTTAGTAGATAATTATTTTGAATAAATTCACTATATTTTTGCTTTATTAATATCTTCCAGAGCGAAAGTTGTATTGATAAAGGGGTTGTATCACAGTGTTTAATTAGCAAAGGAAATTTTGAAGTGTGAAGATGAGAGAACAAATTTTAGCACAAGTGAGTAATCTATGGGCGGCACTGAGGCAGGGAGCGGATTCCCTGACGTTGTGGCGCAAACGTCAGGGTAACTTTTCCTTGTTTTTGATCGTTAGATTAGAGTAATGTGTAGGATTTTGACACGTCATTTTTTTGTTTAACATGTATCAGTTAAAAAATAATGACAAAATGTTCAATTGTCCATGGATTTCATGGACTCTGGCAACCGCCCGCACCAGAACATTCCGGCGAAAAATTGCCGCCGCCGGCCAACTCTATTCCCAATCGTGGAGAAAAGCTAAATGCCCCCCATGTACATAAGTCGTCAATCTACTTGTGCTATTTTAGCCAGAGTTAGATAAGTTCATGAAGATTCAATATTGAAGATTATACATAAAAACCTCGACTTGTTATCAACATTTTGACTATAATCAATGCAGAGGCAGTTTCTTCCCGCTGGTTGTAAATCCCAATCCCTGCCCTTTGTTTATATTGCGTCTGCTGTTTTTGTTTAATTTGGGTTTCTCAATCAAAATGGCCTTCCTATCTAGTTCTAAATATCCATTATAATTATTTATGTACTAGTATCGTGAAAGGCTGAAAGTAATAGCTGATTATTTGACAAAATTCCATCATCAACCAAGTAAGAATCCTTGGGTGCTGGGACGGAGGGACGTTCAAGGTCTGTTCTTTTTTTAGTTCTAAATTTTTAACATATACTCCCCACATTTATTATTTGATTAGCTTGGTATTTTTAAGGATATCTTCCGGCGTTTGTAGCTGCCGTAATCTACTGTGCTTCCAGCAACTCGTCTTTGCCTTCCCTTATGCCATCACAATGGTGCTGTCCACCGCGATATGAGGCCGTAGAACCTCCTTTTCGACAGGTACGACAACCCCAAGGTTTCCCAAATCAGCCTCTTTACACTGTCGGAGCAAGCTCAAACCAATTAAGTTAGATCTCTTGATAGATCAAGCGTCAAATGTCAATACTATTTTATGACTTGAATTCTATCCGTAATGTGTATACATATATTGCTGATTAGGAGAAACAGGAAACTTCCTCCACAAATTATCAAGCAGTAAGATGCACTAGAAACATGCAGATTGCAGGTTGTTATGTATCTTGGTGTCAGTTAGCACATGCCACGAAGATCTAGGTATTATGTTCAAATTCATTTTTCACATGGTACAGTAATCTGTTGATATATTACCATTTGTAGAACTTCAAGCGGGGTTGATTTTAAATTTGTGAGTCCAAAGCTCTCTGCCATGTCCACAACTTGATTTGAAGGAGAAGCAACATTGAAAGAGTGTAAGAATCTAGCCAAGGTCAAGTGCACCACATGCTGAGTTAGAGAGGCACCAGGGCATGCGCTCCTTCCAGAACCGAAAGGAACAAGCTCATAGTTCTGACCCTTCACATTTTGTGGCTTGCCAAGAACCTTTCAGGCTTGAAATCATTAGGGTCACTCCAAACATGACCATCCCTGTGGATCTTCCAAGCATTCACCGTTAAATGTGTGCAAGCAGGAATGTGATAGCCACATGAAAAAGTGCAGTCTTCCATGGCTGCACGAAGGGTGATAAAAGGACTTGGTGGATACAGGCGTATAGTTTCCTTCACAATGGCTTGGAGGTACACCAACTTGGTTATGTTAGATTCTTCCACATTCCTATCCTTCCCAATGTAAGAGTCCAATTCATCTTGGGCTTTTTTAAGATCCATTTGATGGTTTAAGTAGCAGAGATAGCACCCATGTTAGAGAAATCATGGTGGTGCCACTTCCTGCTAGAATCAGATTCTGCCAACATAATACATTCGATATACCAGGACGACGTTGGAATTTAAAAATAGATGTCAAACAGAAAAGTCATGCATAAACTGATATCTTCTTCGAAATGAAAGAATGTTGTACTGAATCAATAAGATTATATGACAGAACATAAATTTGGAGAAGTGGAATTGGTTACATATGCTCGTAAAAGGAATGTTATATCCTCCTACTCCATCCTCTTACAAAGTACAAATCCTTCTTTATACGGTAAGTATTGAAAGAAAAGTAAATATATTTAGTATCTTGAAAATATAAAACTTACCATAAAAAGGTAATAGGAGATGAAGTAGGAGTATTTACAATTATTCATGCTCATAAACAACTGGTTTAATATATTATTCGTTCCTTGTGAGAAGATTTACGTACACTCCCGAATTATTAATCATATTATAAATCTTCTCGAATCAATGTTCTGAATTACGTTGGAATAATTCCTTGTGAATTTATTAATCTTGTTAAGTGCTCCGTGATGTGATATAACATAATATATTTATTTTGTTTCAATCAAAGGCGTAACGTGCTTAGTTGGGACTTGGGACTTAGGAGCTATATAATACAAAGCCCTATTTCTTTAGAGCATATCCCCCATACGTTGTGTTTATCAGATGCAAGTTTTTTATAGTAACAACCATGAAAATAAGATAGCTAAATGGCTGAACACGTACTTACCAGACAAGTAGCCTTGATAATGGTATCTGAATCATAACCAGAAATCTCTGCATCTTTCAGAACATTCAGCATGATTTCCATGAAATCCTGTTCTTCTTTTGCATCCATACTCAAAGCTCTTTTCCATTTTGTGTTCCTCTAGCCACCCTTCCACCAGAGGGTCCAATTCACTTGCAGTTCTCTTCATGGCCTTTTCATATCCGTTGATGTAGCATCAGATAACACAAACACTCCAAACAAACTCATACACTCTCGCATAACTTTTGTACCTTCTTGCTTCACTTTCTGCATAATCATCACTAACCCACTCATAGTATGGCTTCCCTTTCACCATTCTCAGAACAATATTATGAGTTAAATCCCCAAACCACTGCTTCATATCTACCAAAACCCCTCCCTTTGGAGAGCCTTCTCTAGACCATAACTTATAAAGCTCTCTTACTGCAGCATCTAACTCGGATGTTGTTGTGCTCTTCAGCAGTTCAAGCCGGTGGTTAGACAAAAGCTCAATAGTAGCTAATTTCCTTATCTCAGGCCAATAAGGACCATAAGGAGTGAAGCCAAACATGGCATAGCTGTAGCCCGTTAGTTTTGAGGCTGCAACACAGGGCCTGGTGGAGAATGCTTTGTCATGGACAGTGAAACACTCCTTGGCCATCTCCCAGCTACTCAATACCAGAACCTTGTATGAACCAAGTTTTATTGTAAAAATTGGACCATGTTTCTCAGCCATCATCCCAAGTGTTTTGTGAGTATGTTGTTGACCCCCAAAGAGGTGTAAATGGCCAATAATTGGCCATGCTCCTCCTGCTTGAGGTGCACTGCAGATCTTGTCATGGCCACTATGTGTTCTCTTTAAGCCATAAATCAAGACACCTACTAAAAGGGCCAGAATGATGGAAATGAGAATTCGGAGTTGGAAAACATCCATGGCCATGACCCTATTGAGGACCTAATTAACCTAAATAATAGAAATTATTGTGCACTTATCATCTTTTCTTTTCTTTTTGTGTGAAATTGCCTTTTTTATGCATGAAGGCTTAATTGGTAGACTGTTTTATGGGTATTAAACTAAAATATAATAAATACAGCTATTAAAAAATTTACTTTTACAAATATTAAAAATTAATTTAATTAATAAAATATAATTCTAATAGTGATTGAAAATATTTCATTATATTTAAGGAGTATTGAACTATTGATTAAAGAAAACAGGGTGTTGATTGAATAATTAATTAAAATAATTGATTTAATTTAATATAAATTTTCAACAAAAATATGTTACTGATGAAGAAACATGTGATTAAAAAAAATATAAAAAGTATTTTAAATTAAAACACACGCAAAACTTTATTATATCGTAATGAATTTGTCCATTTAACTCATTAGTGCATATATCATCTGTTTAGGGAATAGGGGCGATCACTTGAGGTTGGCAGGTCTATTCAGGTTGCTTCATGTCATGATGTGAATTGGATCAAATGCAGGCTAGCCGATAATATTCCTAGTTTAATTCAAGCTGACAAAATGATTAACGTTATCTCAGCCCTTAGTTAACTTTAATATTTAAATTTAATATATAAATTCTAAAAAATATATATGAACGGTGGTGGGATTTGTAACGTAGATATTCTCCAGTTTTTTTAAACTGAGAGGATCTGTCTCCATATGATTTACACGTGTACTTCAGTCTACTTGAACCAACCATTTAGTAAATGTTTGCATCAGTATTGCCTTCTAGTGGTTGTAAAAGAGGGTCACGTTTTTTAACAAGCAAGTGTGTTTGGATTAGTTTCATAATGAGAAATAATCAATTAATTTTTAATGATGAAGACAAATCAAACAAATAGTATAATCAATGTTATTAGACTTGGTTCGGTCGTGTGGGTCAATTCGGTTGATCTAAAATTCGGTCATGTGAGCGATTCAAGTTGTTTGTTGAAATGGATTTGCATATCACTCGATATAACTTGACTGACTCGAACGATTTTTCAGAAAACAGGTGACCTAATAAATCTGCTGAGTTTCCTTCCTATATTGCTATGCATGACTTATTTTTCTCTTCTACCAATTTTCTTTAATTTCATTGTGCTTTTAAATCTAAATTTTGTCAATTTTTATCAAGAGTTCCACACATTCATTTAAGTCATTTAACGAAAATATAAAAAATCATCCCTTGACTGGAACTAGACTGAACGTTTAACCTTGAAAAATATAGATGCCATTATATCACTAAGCTATCACAACTATTTAATAAATAAATGCAAAAATCAATATATCTATATATATCCTATATATATATATATAATTTTTTTTATTATTATTATTAATTATAATGAGTCATACAAGTCAACTAGTAACTTATTGGATTCACTTCTGAACTAGTAACTTAATATTTCCTCCTAGTCGATGATTGATTTGAGTGTGATATCTATGAGTATAACGGCATCGCAACTCCGTTGAACATTTATTACACGATGGAAGGCCCCGATTTTAGGCTTCCCCTAATTTTGAGGGAAAAAACTAGCAAAATATATAATTTTAGTTCTCATAAAGCTTTGTATCTAAACGTGGAGTTAGGAGAACTTCAAGTGGAGTAGCTTTTAAATTTGTGAGTCCAATGCTCTCTGTCATGTCCACAGCTTGATTTGAAGGAGAAGCAACATTGAAAGAGTGTAAGAGTCTAGCCAAGGCCATGTGTACAACACGCAGAGCCAGTGAGGAACCGGGGCATACTCTCCTTCCAGAACCAAAAGGGATGAGCTCATAGTTCTGACCCTTTACATCAACATCTTTGTGGCTTGTTAAGAACCTTTCAGGCTTGAAATCATGAGGATCAGGCCAGACACAACCATCTCTTTGGATCTTCCAAGTATTCACGATTAACTGCGTGCCGGCAGGAATGTGATAGCCGCATGAAAATGTGCACTCTTCCATGGCTGCACGAAGGGTGATTATAGGACTTGGTGGATATAGGCGCATAGTTTCCTTCACAATGGCTTGGAGGTACACTAACTTCTTTATGTCAGATTCTTCCACCTTCCTGTCCTTCCCAATTCGAGTGTCCAATTCATCTTGAGCTTTTTTAAGTTCAATTTCATTGTTTAGTAGCAGAGATAGCGCCCATGTCAGAGCCACCATGATGGTGTCTCCTCCTGCCAAAATCAGGTTCTACAAAAAAAGTATACCAGCTCATGGTTCATGGTTGAATTCAAAGTTAGATATCAATATTTCAACCAAAAAAGTATTGTTACTTTTTAACTTGTTTATTGTGTTCTAAACCACAGATGGATGTTGTATTGAATCACATTTGGCTGAAGATTTAAACAGACAAATCAAATTACACTCAGAATATATTATAATCTATACATCAATTTTATCTATCTCAATGTTTTGTATTTGTACTGGATTAATTCCTTTTGAATTTATTATATATAATAAGATGGACATACTTACCAGGCAAGTAGCCTTGATGATGGTGTCTGAATCATAACCAGAAACCTTAAGATCCTGCAGAACATTCATCATAACATCCATGACATCCTGTTCTTCCTTTCCATTTGTACTCGTAGCTCTTTTTCTTTTGTGTTCCTCCAGCCACCCTGCAACCAAAGTGTCTATTTCACTAGCTGTTTTCTTCATAGCCTTTTTGTATCCATTGTTGTCTAGCCACCCCAGAAACGGAATTGCATCGGATAACACAAACACCCCAAACAATCTCATAAAGTCCCTCATAGTTTTCTTATACCTTCTGGCTTCACCTTCTGCATAAGCATCACCAGCCCCATAATATGGCTTCCCTCCCACCATTCTCAGAATAATATTATGCGTCAAATCACCAAACCACTGCTTCATATCTACCAAAACCCCTCCCTTTGGACAACCTTCCCTTGACCATAACTTGTAAACCTTCCTTGTTGCAGCCTCTAACTCAGATGTTCTTGTGTCCTTGAGAAGTTCAAGCCTTTGGTTAGAGAGAAGCTCAATAGTGGCAAATTTCCTCATCTCACGCCAGTACGGTCCATGAGGCGCGAAGCCAAACATTGCAGAGTTGTAGGTCATTATCTTTGAGGCTGCAACACAGGGCCTGGTGGAGAATGCTTTGTCATGGACAGTGAAACACTCTTTGGCCATCTCCCAGCTACTCAACACCAGAACTTTGTATGAACCAAGTCTTATTGTGAAAATTGGCCCATGTTTGTCAGCCATCGTCCCTAGTGTTTTGTGTGTAAGTTGATGAGCCCCGAAGAGGTGTAAATGACCAACAATAGGCCATGCTCCTCCTGCTTGTGGCGCAGTACAGATCTTTGCATTAGGACCATGTGTTTTCTTTAACTTATAAAGCAAGGCACCTACTAACAAGGCAAGAATGCCTGAAACGAGTGTTTGGAGCTGGAAAACATCCATAACCATGACCCTGTTGAGTGCTCGCAAGAGTAGGCCACCCCAAATTTGTTTTATATAGGTTTTCCTTGTTCTTAGCTTAGCATACAGTGCACCCTACTTGTCTTTTGACTTGTAGATGGACCAGATTCATGAAAATCAAATGTTTCAGATTTTATTATTTGTGCATGATTCGTGTAAAGTCTGCTCAATTGAATAGACTAACAATTAAAAATGGGTCGGTCCAGATGTCTGCTTAGTTGCAGATTAGGAAAATTATCACAATAACTTGATGATCTTGAATTTGCTATAAAGTATTATTTTCATGACATATCTAGTTTTTGTCACGAGTGATTTTTTTGTTATTCAATTGGTACTATACTATGAAAGTACGCAAGCAACTCAACTTCTGATAAGATCCCTTAGTAAAAATTGACCCGAATCTTGAATTGTTCAAATCGTCTAACCGATTCATAGGAATTCGGTGAGAAACATTATATTTAGTTCCGCATATATGCAAGTGTAAGTGCAGAATATGAATAAACATTTGATTGGATATTTTCTTGTATTCATTCACCTGGTTCTATTTCATTTTCTTTCTATTATTTTTTTGGTCATTGAAAGATTATTTTGTCTTTTTCTCTCATTTGAGACGATAAGTTTGCCTGACTTTCTGCAATATTGAGTGCCACTAAGCATAGGCCACCTTTGAGAAAGTAACATTAGAATATTCATTGCAGATTAAGATGATTCGTATCGTAATTAAATATTTCTTAGCTAAATGGACCGATACTATAGGCAGTATTTGAACCATTTTCCAAAAAGGTCGATTGGGCTTCATATAGCGACTTGATGAAATTAAATCACGAATATATTATTATTTATTATTATCCTCTACAATAAATACTTCTACTAGGGTAGAATAAAATAATTATAAATAATAATATTCTTTCAAAGTATTTATCATAATTACATATATTTTTAATACTTAAATTTAATATTAAAATAATCTCACACCAATTGAAATACTTGTTCTTTAATTTCTTGGTAATACTATTTTTCTCTCTACATATTTCTTTCCCTCACACAAAGACAACAGCTAATATCTTTGATTTTGAATTCGTCAATTTCATCTCGAAAGTATCACTCTCTCCCTTAAATAATCTCTAAAGTAAAAAAACTATACAATTGCCTTGGGGAATTAGAAATCATTCTAAATAGTAGTAGTTCCTAGAGTATTAAAATGATTCTTCAAATTAATCTCAAGACATTAGGAAAATATATCAACATAGAAATTAAATTGATAGATATTTAATACTTTAAAAATTACTTATTAAAGTGGCTTCTAAGGAGGGAGACTAGACCGAATCTTCCACTGTGAAAAACAAATATTGTGAGTAAGATATAGACTTTTTTTTAGATACGTGTGGAATTATCATAGGCATGCCCACACCGAAATAAATTTAAAAAAATATTAAAATACACCAATCCCTTACTCAATTACATTGGAATAAATTAGTTTTCTACATGTGTCTTTCTTTATCTCTAATAAATTATTTTCTCATCACAAAAATGTGGAATTATTTTTCTTTTTCTGTTCTAGAGTATACGCTGTCAGAGTTAAGTGGTAACAGAATTACGCTGGAGTAATTAAAAAGGAAAAAATAGTCCCCTTTTCCTACGTCCGATGGAGAGCGCTCGGTGGTGTGGAATCTATCGAGTCCCCTCTTCCGGCACATGATGGTGGAGGGTCGCTGCATGTTGATGTTGTGCGCAGGAAAACGGCACCGTCGTGTTGCCGCTAAGAGGAAGTGCTTCCTCGCCTTGGAATCCTCCATCGGTGTATTCTATTTTTTTTTCTTAAAATATACAATAATCCCACACGTATCTCAAAAAACTTTATATCTTACGGACTAAATTTGTTTCCCACAGTGGGGTATTTGCTTTATTCTCCCACCCTAGAAGCCACCTTGGTTTCGCTTCTACAATTATCAAACATGCTTCTACTCTGGTCAAACATGAGTCAAATCTTGATGGAGATGTTTGGAAAAATGGTGGAAACGTGAGTTTTAAGAGTCAAGTGAGTAGGGACTGAAGCTAATCTGGGTAGCTTTTGGATCTGTGGATGAAGCTAATGGCATTGACAAGGATGATCTTCCACGTTTGTTCTCATGCAACTCAACAAACATGACAAGAAAATTGGCCACTTCACATGACTAGTATTAGGGAAAGGATTTAACTAACATGTTAGTAATTCAAATTATAATAAGGGATCTCTGATGTACTATAATTAAAAGAGAAACACGCATAATATTACTCCATTTTTTTTTAAAAGCACGTATTACCATTACTATGATAAAAAAAGGTTTTAATACCAGTTGACAATTAAAAGAGAAAGCAGATATTACCGTTACTATGACAAAAAAGGCTTTCATGCCAAATTACCAACTCCAGTTATCCCAATACGTAATGTATTTTTTTTCCGGAAAGCACAAGTATCCCATGTTAGACTAAGAAAAATAAAAATCTCATGGTTTTTTGAGCCTGGACCTAAGTCTTCCAGCAATGCTGTCTGAGCTAGGTTTGGAGGAAGAAGAAAGTGGCTTCTTGGTATCTGAACACTCATTTTTTTCAAGCTGAAGAGGTTTCGGGATATCTGAGCACTCAACTTTTTCAAGATGACTTTGCTCATCAGAGAAGAGCAATCTCTTTGCTGAAACCTCAGCACCATCACCTTCAGTTTCAGCTAGAGGCTTCAATGATTCTAGATGATTCTCGTTGGCCTCAAGAGACTTGTCCACATCAGAGAAGGGTAGCGACCTTTTTGCTGAAACTGGGTCGAAAGCATCTTTTTTTTTCTTCACATCTATTTCTGAGCGCCGGGTTTGAATAAGGTAGTGTGCAACTGATTTGTAACCCAATGCTGATATCTAAAATAAGGAGACATTTGAGCTTAGCTTCAATTCAATCTCAGAAACAACTTCCATGGTAAAAACCCAATTTTGGTCAAGAATTAGGAGTAACCTTTTTATATAGAGGGCCAGTTGGGGCCCATCCTTTTGCTTGACGACATAAGCTACAGTTGCAAATTCCACGACAAACAGGGCATAGCCAAGTTGGATTCTGCAAGGCTTCGAGCACATGCTCCCCATATCTACAAAAGAAGGATAATGGAAACGAAGCACTCATCATGGGAAATCATAAATTACTAGGGTAGGTTCTTGTTCAAATTAAAACAAGCAATACCAATGGATTACCAGGAATGTTTTTTAAATATTAAGTGCAATAATATACTGAATTTACATGATAAATAAGTGCATTTCATATTGACTGATAAATGATTCCAGACCAAATATTCAAAGCATAATCTAGGAATTTCTTGGATATGTTTCTGGGCCTTGGCATAACCCTGTAGCACCAATCCTGAAAGTTTCAGGTGTGTATGCACATGTGAGATTAGCCTTTGATAATATCTTGAATCATGAACAGATATCATAACTGTAGCTATATTTTCAATGAAAACAATTTATCAATTATTTTGTCAAATGTGTTATACGGTAGCTTAGTTAACAAAATGATCAACCATAAACATCGGAAGCTTCAAACTATCCTGAAGATAATATAAATAGCAATGATAGGCCAAAATCTGATTTAGACAGTTAGAATTCTATATTAAGAAGTTACTAGGTAGTCATTTTCAAATTAATTTTGGAATAGGCAGATATTTGTTATGAAATGACAGTTACAATGATACATGAGTTGTGTTACAGACTTGTAAAAGGGAATTAAGGTGTCAGTTTGTTATTCCTTGTATTTAGGAGGAGGAAACCCTATGTTTCTACTCAAACTTGACCTAATTTCTATCTTTATTCAAAGAGTTTAATAGGTATACACTGTCAATGTAAAAAAATTTACATTATTAACTAATCATAAATCATCCAATATTTCTTTACTCAACCATTCAACACTATTCTTATTTGTTTACAAGTATCATACCATATAAGCACAATGAGGAGACTGCATCATCTCTTGCCAATTGCCATAGATGTTAGAGGAGAGAAACATGTTTTAGAAGGCATACCTCATATACAAGCAATCTCCACAAAACTGTCCCTGGACCATGTTGCATTGGCTACAACATGTCCGATAACCAAGAGTTTTTTGCCTATAAAACATTATTTTCATCCAATGAGAAAGATTGTTGAGAAAAGAAAATGAACAAAATCATAAAGACTCGTAGATCATAAAATTAAATTCATCACAAAAATGAGGTCGCAGTAAAAAAATGGTTATTTGCATAAAGATTATAAAAAAGAAGAAGAGAAAAGCCAAAGTTTATCAAAAGTATATCAATCTCAATTATGTGCTCGAGTGTGTGTGTGTGTGTGTGTGTTTTTTCTGGCATGCAGTAAGTAAAGAACCGTGCTCTTACTGTTGAAAGTACCACAATCATACGCAAGTGCACAATAAACAAAAGTGGTATTTTATTCTAACACAAAAAAATGTGTGTCATGTTACCCGCAAAGCATGTCTCGAAAATGGTATTCAAACATTTTAAACAGATACTAAACACAAGTTCATGGCAGACAGCCAATACACCTTCACCAACCACTCGTTAACAATTGAAAATGCTACTAATTTACTTTCTACACCATGGCTACTGCTAGTGCTATAGTGATTTCTTTAAAAAAAAAAAAAAAAAAGTGAACTAATAATAAAGAGTGTATTAGAGGGTGTGATAATTTTGATTTCACATAGTAGAGTGAGAGAGAGAGGGAGGGTAACCTGCACTGGTGGCAAGTTTTGCCACGGACGGAGTCATAAATACGTTTGCCATCTTTGCCAACGCCATCGACGAAGAGCGTCCAGGGCTTGTGGGTGTTTCCCAACAGCTTCTCGTGTTCTTCAGTGTACACCTCGGGCTTGGCACCTTCTTCTATCACCACCCTTCCATTTTCCTTAAACTCGGCTTTCTTTACGGGAACTTCGGAGTAACTAACAGGAGTCACATTCTGCAATCTGGAAAAACACGATTCGGATTTTTAGGGCAAATATAAAAAAAAAATTGCATGATGATAGATGGGAATAGAACCTGGAAGAGCGGCGAACGGGGGCGGAGGGGTTAGGAAGAGAAGGAGGGGTTTTGAGTTTGTGGGAGGAATAGGATCTTTTATTGTTGTTGAGCTTGAGAGTGAGGGAAAGGTCGAAAATTCCCAGCTTTCCCATTCTCTCGCGGTTTTCGCGGATTCTCTGCTCTCTCGACAGCTCGTACTCAGACATCTTGTGTTCGTGAGGTATGTCGTTGTTGGGCATGGCATCGGACTCCGACGATCGGTTTCGCTTTCTGAGTGCGGGCATGGCTGACTGAGGTTTGAAATTCAACGGTCTATTTGTGAGGAGAGAGGGAAGGAGGGAATCCCCTAATAAATCCAAAAATGATAAAATGCTGCTCTCTCCCCCATCACATCCCCTTAAATTTCTCTTACTCAACCCCAAGTGGTTAAGGAATTAAAATTATACAGCTTTTTTTATCATTAAAATTATACAACTTTTTAATATTACTAATACACCCTTACGAAAAAAATTTAATTAAAATATTTTACATGTTTATTCGTCGACTATTATTTTCAATAAAAATTATTATATTACTTGAAAACTTTGCTATGAAATAATAAATATAATCATCCTTCATGACTAATAAGTTTTGGATTGTACCATCAACGTCCAATACAAGTCAGATTATGGTTGAGTTCTTCAAAGAATCTAATAGGATTCAATTTTTTAGTTGTGTATATGAAAAGAAAATTATTGGAAAAAGTAAAATCAACGTTATCACTTGAATCGATCCTTAATTTAATTAAGGAATTGAGTTAGCTAGTCATTAATCAATCTAGTCATTAATCAATCTAATGAATCACTAATTAATCCAGATCACCTTGATCTATATTAAAAAAAATCTAAATAATCTTATAATTTGTAAATTTATACTATTAAAATTTAACAAAATTCAATATATTTAGAAGCATAATTTTAAACTTGTTTAAAAATTTTGGATAACATTTTATCAAAATAGAATATACTCACAGATATAAGTAGCAAATATAAAAGCAAATTCAATGAAGATAACAAAATTTTACAAAATTTATTTTATTTAAGATAATACAATTTTTTTCATTCATCATATGTATTGCTCTAATAAAGAATAGTCATTTTCAAAAGAGTAAATCTATTAGATGAAATATCATAAATATAAGTTTTTATTTGTAGATTACAATATAAGTCAAGAGAAAAAAGTTAAATGGGAAGTAACAGTAATTTTATCTTCTAAAATTCCAAGATGTGTGACCCGCGGGTCAATTGACTTGTCGGACCACCGATTCAACCTTTAAATGCGTTGAGTCAAACTAGGTCACACTAGTTATATTGCATGATTGATCCATTTAATGGCTCCAATCAATTAGATGGTCAACTAATAGTCATCTTATCGATCCAACCAGTTCAAACCGAATGCTTAATAAATTTTACTTCAATAATATTTCCTTATCAAAAGTTAGTCTTATGATTTCTAATTCTAACTATACCTTACATTTAGGGAGGAAAAAAATTAAAATTATTTTCTTAAAGTGAAATAAATATATATTTTAATTGTCATTATATTAAATTAATTATTTAAAAAGTTAAAATTTAATTAAATACTAACTTTCTAACGGAACACTATAAAAAAATCATGTATAAAGAAATAAAATAAAACTTCTAAAATTTAATATATATATATATATATATATATATAAACGTAAAGACAAAAATTAACAATTAGTTTTTAAATTTTAAGTTTTGATTCGCACGATTCAAATGTCAAGAAACTACTATTATGTTTTTTTCTTTTTCAATTGGAATACTATCTTATTATCCAAGTTTAATGAACGTTTTGCTCAAAGAATTTTTTTAGTTTTGTCTTTTTTCTCTCTCACACGTCTTCTCTTTTATAATTTGTGTTGTGCAACCACCTCAGGATAGGGGTGCCATGAATTGAATTTTCAAAAATCCAATCTAAATGCTATCTAAATTCATTTAAATATATTGGATTTTAAATTCAAATTTGATTAAATGAATTGGAATTAAAATCTAGATCCATGTTTTGTAAAAAAAACCAAATTGAATTTTTTGATCCATTTTAAATTTAGTTTTCAAATAAAAATTATTTTTGTTCGAATTTTATCAAAGGAGTTTGACTAACCATCATTTTTGTTCGAATTTTATCAAGCTGACTTTGACTAATGTTGGTTAGTGTAGTTTTTTATTGACTTTGGTCAAAGCTATTTTCAACCAATCTCGCTTAGGATTATTTTTTGTCAATCTTGGTTATAGTGTTTTTGACTTACCTCAACTAAGATAATTTTCGACTGACATTGACCAAAATATTTTTAGACCAACGTTGACTATGTCATTTTTTGATTAATGTTGATTAGTGCATTTTTTGATCGACATTGGTTAAGGATGTTTTTGACCGATCTCGAGTGGGGCTATGTTATAGTCGAGGTCAACTAGGATTTTTCGGTCAATGTTAGTCGGTGATATGTTTTGGCCGACATCGACTAGGCTTTTTTTGGTTGGTGTAGGTCGATGATATTTTTTGGCCAATGTCAATTAGGACTATTTTTTGGTCAACGTTGGTTAGGGTTTTTTGTCAACATTAGTTGAAAATATTTTTTTGTTGGCTTCGGCTATTGTTTTTTTGATCGACGTTAGTTGAGGCTATTTTTTGTTGACGTCGATTAGGGTTTGTTGACTGACATCAGCAATAACTATTTCTTTTGGTTCACATCAGCTAAGAATATTTTTTGTGGATGTCAGCTAGGGTTTTTCGATTGATGTCAATTGAAAAATTATTTTGGCCGTCGTTGGCTAGTTGTTTTTGCCGATGTTAATCGATGATATTTTTTGGCCAACATCGGTCAAAAACCCAAGCTGATTGGTTGAAAAAATAGTCTTGGCCGATGTCGGCTTAAAAACCTTAATCGACATCGAGAAAAAAATAGTCTCGTTTGACGTCGACCAAAAAAACCTAGTCGATGTTGGCCTAAACACCCTACTCGACATCAACCAAAAAATAACCTTGGAAAACATCGACAAAAAAAAATCCTAGCTGACGTCAACCAAAAAATAGTCTCAACTGATATCGGTCAAAAAAACTTTGGACGACATCGATCAAAAAATAGTTTCCATCAATGTCAACCCAAAAAAATTATTGCCAACATTAATCGAAAAACAATCTCGTCCGATGATGGTTTAAAAACATCATATATTAATGTCGATCGAAAAAACTCTAGATAACAAAAAAAAAAACTATAAAAGTTGGCCAAAAATATCCCAACCATCATGGCTTGGAAAATTGGTTTGGATTTAAAATTTCAAACAAATATTTCATTCTTATCCAATTAATTGGATTAGATTTAAAATCCAAATTAGATTTGGATAAGAAATCAATCCATTTAAATGGATTTAGAGTGAATTGAATTAAATATAAATTTGTTTTATATATTTAGATATTTTTGCACAATCATATTTCACGAGGCAGATGCTTCGGCAAAAATCATGAGTGTTAATTATAAAATACTTGTATTCTATACATTTTTTTGAGAGAATGTTCTATATATTTCTATGGTTGGTTAAATTGAAAGAAAAAAAAATATTATATTATTATTATTACTAATTTATTTTGTAATATATAATATATTAAAATGACATTATATTTAAGCTTAACATTATTAAATATATTTAATTTAATCTTAAAGATAAAAGATTACTTAAATATCTTATTAAAGAAAACTTACATGAATTTAGTCTTGTCTCGCTTAATATAGTGTGTCAAATAAGTCCTAAGTTTAATTCACAAAAAAAAAAAAAAAAGTCCTAAGTTTGTTGGATTCAGATCGACGGTATAGTAGTACCCGATGAACTTAAGAGATAGGCATCGTTTCTAAACTCTCAATGTAAAATTGCTTTTAGTTATGGTCACCAAACATTACCTAATCTAATTAATCCCCAGAACCTTCTTTGACCTTGAGTATGTCACCATAAGGCACCCCTGTGACTTTGGATTGCAGGACTAACATTGTTAAAAACAAAATAACCGAGGCTACATTACATCCTCAGCATATTGAGAAATCTGCACATGTACATATGTTGATGACCTACCACATGAAATTTGTTGTTTCAAATTGTCCACTTCATTCAATTATTTTAAAAAAATGATAAGAAGGGGTCAAAGCATATAGGATATATAACTAAGCTTACAAGTTTTCTCTTGTGAGGAAAGAAAGCTCCTTATAAGCTTCTCATCTGATTGTGCTTCTTGCAACGGTGCTTTTAGTGCTTCTTTTACGTGGAAAAGAACTCGTGGAACATAAAAACCATGGCAGTGAAATATCATAACACCTTTGCCCTTTTGCTTTTGCTTGTGAATCTGAGCTTTCATGGAAATGTTGCTGCTCAGAATGCTAAGTTAGCAGCTTCTTTCATCTTTGGGGACTCGTTGGTTGATGCAGGAAACAACAACTATCTCTCAACCCTTTCCAAGGCAGACGTTCCCCCTAATGGAATTGATTTCAAGGCCTCTGGAGGAAATCCCACAGGACGTTTCACTAATGGAAGAACCATTAGTGATATTGTTGGTACTGTCACATATAAGCAAACTTTTGTTCTTGTTAATAAACAATTGGCCTTGTATCTTATCATTTGATTTTTATATTACTTTTCTTTTTTGGCTTTTTAACCTTTTAGGAGAGGAATTAGGACAACCAAATTATGCTGTCCCATATTTGGCACCAAACACATCTGGGAAAACCATACTCAATGGAGTGAATTATGCTTCAGGAGGAGGAGGGATTCTCAATGCAACAGGAAGCTTATTTGTCAGTATTTTTAACTATGCAGTATGCATTTATTGGATAGTATGTTAATTAAGCAATATAATTGTTTCATGCTACGTGCTTAAATTTATTATTTCAGGTGAATCGGCTCGGAATGGATATTCAAATAAATTACTTCAACATAACAAGAAAACAGATTGACAAGTTGCTAGGCAAATCGGAGGCGATAGAGTACATAATGAAGAAATCCTTGTTCTCCATCATTGTTGGGTCCAATGATTTCTTAAACAATTATCTTCTTCCTTTTGTTTCCTCTGGAGTGAGAGCTTCGCAGAATCCGGATGCTTTCGTCGATGACATGATCAATCATTTCAGGATCCAACTTTATGTATGGACCTTAATCTAAAATTAACTAATTGAACTTTTATCTCTTTGGAATACTCCAGCTATTAAATTAATAATAACTTGTATATAATATCAAAGTTAGTATGATTTACATATTGTCAGATATAATGCTTAAAATTATATCGAAGTTAATATGTATGTTTGAATGACAGAGACTTTACCAACTGGATGCTCGGAAGTTTGTGATCAGCAACGTTGGCCCAGTAGGGTGCATACCTTACCAGAGGATTATAAATGAGCTGAATGATGAAGATTGTGTGGATTTGGCTAACGAGCTTGCAACCCAATACAATTCCCGATTGAAAGATTTGGTTGCTGAGCTAAATGGCAACCTCCCTGGAGCCACCTTTGTCCTCGCAAATGTGTATGATTTAGTGTCGGAACTGATCGTCAATTATCATAAATATGGTAATAATTTAGTCTTGAAAGTATTTACATCACAAAAGTTTACTATGTATTTTTCTTCTATGAATCCATGCTCTCCAATATTTCATATATTAAGTAGATAGTGTATACATCACTAGTATTTTAAAAGTCATATCAACAATTATATCTTATTAGTTAAACTTTTTTACACCAATATTACATAAAACTAAAGTTCTATTATATTTGACATGGATAACATTTTTACCCAAAGGCTTTCACAAAATAAACTAGTATATCAATAAGAAATATCCATTGTGTTTATAAGTTACATCATTTGTTTGTTTTGCAGGATTCACAACAGCAAGCAGAGGTTGCTGTGGAATTGGAAGTGGGGGTCAGGTTGCAGGGATAATCCCTTGTGTGCCAACATCTAGCTTGTGCTCAGATAGGAATAAGCATGTGTTCTGGGATCAATACCATCCAAGTGAGGCAGCCAACATAATACTTGCCAAGCAGCTTATTAATGGAGACAAGAGATACATATCTCCAATGAATCTTAGACAACTTATAGATCTTTGATCATACATTAATTTCCAAGCCTTAATTTGTCCACACAATTTTCTTTTTCTTCCTCAATTCTCTGTCAAAGAGTGTTAAAAAGGTGTTCAAGCCTTTTTTTTTCTTTTCGATTGCAACATAATGTGAATTTTGCAAGCGTAGTTTGCTTCCTTAACTAACGCATGTATGGTTTCAAGATTTTATCTCAATGCTGGTTTAAGTTTGACATTTGTCTTTGACTCTTTGCCTTGCTCAAAGAAACTACACGTTTCAAGTGCATATTGGGGAAGATTTCATTTTCTTGTGGCTTTAGTAAAATAGAGATAACAGACACGAGGAAGCATTTTGTTCAACAACTTCTGCCCTCGGTAGTTTATTTTCTGTTTATAACAAGTATATGTGAATGGTATTTTTGTCTCGAAGCTCCAATAATACCCGAGGGGAATTAAATAAATCTGTTTAAAAGGATAAATTTTACTTAGTATCCATATTTTTAGTTCATACAATTCAATTTGAAAATTGACAAAAAAAAAATTCAATTTGAAACAATTTTTTTAAAGTGAACTAAATATCGCACTACTGAGCTCATTAGATGTTGATAAAATTTGAATCGGGACATATTTTAAGGAGAAGTGAATTTCTCTTGAGAATCATAGTGTTGATTGTTTGTGGACGGTTTAAATATATATTTTTAATTTCTATAATTGTTAAATTTTAACTTGACTTAATTGTGATCTTTGTCCTCAAAGTTTGAATTTGTCACAAATTTTGTTCCCAAATATAATTTTTATCCATAAATTTTGCTCTCAAAGTTTTAAAATATTGCAAATTTACTTCCGTCAATTAAGCGTTAGTTTTAATCATTAATGTCATTAATGTGATAGTACAGGTGATACTAGCATAAATCGATCACACTCTAAGAACAATTTTAGTGCAAGATCTTGAGTAAGAATCTTGAGCTTAAGATCTGGTCTTCACTAGATCTTCCAATAAAGGAGGTAGAGAGATCTCCAACATGGAGAATGAGTTCTTGTAGAAGAACCCTTAAGATTTGCACATTGTTCAAAAAAGAATAAATTTTTTTCCTCTTTCTCTCTCTCTAAGATCTCAAAATAAGATCTACCATTAAAGAACAAAATAGGAGGGATCTTGAGAGATCTTCAATCCTACATGACACTATGGGGTCTACCAAAAAGTAGTCTAAGACCCCAATTTAAGATCTACCACTAAAGATGCTCTAATGACGTGACACTAACATAATATGTCATTAGAGAGCAAAATGTATAATATTTATGATACTATAACTCAAAAATATGCAACATTATTAAAATATGGGAGCTAAATCTGCAATATTATGAAAACATGGGACACAAATTGCTTGTAATGCACACGCTCGTAAAACTAGAATTGAAAAGTATAACATATTATTAGTTCAGCAATATTTCGAAAACTAGACAGGTTATTATTAGCTCAATCCAAACTTTTTTGTCAAAAAAAAAAAGGCAAGGCATCCAACAACATACGTGATACATCTCTTGGTGAAGAAGCAAGTTTGTCGCATTCCATGACCTGGCAAACTCCATTTTTGGTTTTTGCACGGGCCAGACAAGTCCAGTTATGAAAGGGCCAAGCCACGTTGTTAACGGTATTGCTTTTAGCACTACTACTTTTGTTAACAACCTTACTTAGTGGGTGCATTTTACTTATATTCCAAAACTGTCCACTGAAAAATTGCCCAATGAAATTATGTTTTTGTTGTGCAATTGGGGTGAAAAAAATATACAATGGAATTAAGTTTCTATTGTACAAATATACAATAAAATCATATTTATGTTATATATTTTTTTCATCCCACAATTGCACAATAAAAATACGATTTCATTATACAATTTTTCTTTCTCCACCTTAGATAATACAACAAAATCATGATTCTTTGTTGTGTTATTTAATTTCATCCCCAAATAACGCAATGAAATCATAATCCTGTTTTATAATTTTACTTTCATCTCCATTGTACAACAAAATCATAATTTTATTGTGTTGATTAATAAAAACAAAAATATAATTTTGTTGTGTTATTCATCCATAACACAGTGAAATCATACTTTGTGTTGTTTTTCAAAACCAAAAATAGCACAATGAAAATGCAATTCCGTTATGTTATATGTTTTAGTATAATTTCATTGTGATTTTTAACCCATTACGCAACGAAATTGTATATTTGTTCTGTATAAAAAACAAAAACAAAATGCAGGAGAATGGTGGTGAGACGAATGAGAAAAGAGGAAAGGGGAAGGGGTGAAGAAAATGTGTAGAGAGACACTTTCTCACTACTTTACAAAAAGTGATACTGGAAATATCAATCCCCGTTCTTAATGGGCAGTAGTTGCACTGAAAACCACTACGTACACCGCAAAACACACAAACCCTTTGAACTTGGCCGCGCGTGGGTTCTGGAGCAGGAGCGGGATTTGAGAATTGAGAAAGATTCTCATTTCTCACCCTCAATTCAATTCAATTCAAGCCGTGTGAACATGAAATTGAAACTTTGACGAGAAAAATTCAATTAAAATTCCCCCAAATTACCGTACATGTGTCGTCGCCTCAACCCAAATCAGTGAAGTCACTCTCTTCTCTCCCTCTGAGCCTAGGGTTTAACAGGGAGTTTTCTTCACTCTGACAATAACACTCACAACACAACAATGTCATTTTCGTTGTTCGCCACGCCGCAGCAACAGCAGCAGCAGTCTCCTTTTCAGCCACAGCAAACTAGTTTGTTCCTTCCGCTGCAGCTGCAGCAACAACAACAGCAACAATTTCAACAACAGCAACAGCAACAGCAGCAGCAGCCGCAACAACAGTTGTTTTTGTTTACTAACGATAGAACTCCCGCTAGTTATAGTACCAATTGGGCGGATCTACATCCTGATTCCCAGAAGATTCTCCTTCAGATCGAGTATACTCTAATTTTCCCTCATTCCTCAATGTTTCTGCATAAATTGAGAGAATAAGTGTTTGTGTTCCGTGGTTCTTGTTTCGACTTTTAGTTGCTTAATCAACTGTTATCTGTTACTTAGGGAGCGGATATTGGAGTATAGGGATGAAAGCCAGAGACTAGATCAGTGTAGTCGTCTTTATGATTCTTCCGTTTCCAACGATGGATTTGAGCTTGATGCAGGTCATATTGTTCAGGTGCTCTCTTTGTGCTCTTGTTGCTTATTTGTTATCTATTCCATTCTTATTATATATGATTTTTTTTTTTTTTTTT
>PYAF01005061.1:0-17580 GCA_007407185.1 Glycine tomentella | reverse complement strand
GTGTTTTTGTTGACAGTTACAACTTAAAGTGAGAAAGAAGTTGTAGCAAAATTAGTTGATAATTGACACTTGAATTATGTAATTTGCTCTATTTCTCTATTAAGGACATGTGACCTCAAAAACACAAAAGATCTGTCAGCTTTTCATGTATTTTGTTTGTCCCATAAAGGTAGCGAATGATTTAGGCATTTAGCCTTCATAAATGGGTTATTTGAGATTGAAGATAATCCAACTCTTGTTGCAATTGCAATTTTTGTGGAAACCGGCTAACCTATTTTTGAGAGATGTTAAAGCATGCAGGCTTCTTATGATGTGTGCTAAAGTTAATTTTAAATCCATTGTTTCATTGCTATCTGCTTTTCATGTATTGTTAATCAACTTTTTTTCTATGAACTAAGAACTATACCAGTGCTAACATGAGTAACTGTTCCCTAACATTGTGCTTATTGCTTAATGTGATCTATTCATAGGAACTTGGTGGAATTAACACTGCTATGGAACGACAGAAAACATTGCTATGATTAAGTGTTCCCTAACATTGTGCTTATTGCTTAATGTGATCTATTAATAGGAACTTGGTGGAATTAACACTGCTATGGAACGACAGAAAACATTGTTACAGGAACTGATGTCCACTGTTAAGGATATGTTACGCAACACAGAGGTTGCTGTTCGTTCCTTTATGATGCTACGCCCTAGGTTCCTTCATCCCAGTGGGGGTACATCAAGTGCCACTGCCCCATCACAGACTCCTGGTGCATCTATAGCACCTAGTTCGAGTAGCCAACCTACAACTGCATCAATAGTGCCTGTTTTTGATTTCTACAGTGGTCTTCCAAAGAAACCATCTCCGTTTTTACAGCAAACAGTTTTAAGATTTGAGAAGTATCTTGGTGAGTGCCATCAGTGGATTGAAGAGTTGGAGCAGCTGCTTCTCTTGGACTCTGAGAGAAATGATTCCGCTAATGGTTCCTCATTATTGCAATCTCTTCCCAAGGTCATGATAAATGTGCACGACTTTTTTGTTCACGTGGCTGCGAAGGTATAACAAAACAAATATTACTTCTTCTTTTTTAAACTAATATCACACCATACAGCTATGAGTATATGCACTTTGTGGTGAGTCATATGAATTAAAATTTACCCATTCAGAGTGTGACTTACAAAAATTTAATGATTGTAGAAGTCTTAATTCTTTTTTTTCACTTATTCACTTCTCTCTTTCATTTGTTTTTCATTTCTTATTTGTGTATGTGTTGTTGGTTCATGTCAAATCGAGCTTTTTTGTTTAAACTGAGTATATTATATAGGTCATGCACCTTCCCTTATTTATGCTTCTCTGCTACTTCAAATTTGTAATCATTTTCTATTTTTCATATGGAAATACTATACACATTAGTATGCTCTTTTTCCTGCTTATTGTAATGAATGAAGAACAGAAATTTTTGTGTTAGAGATGATGATACTTGTTTAGTTGCCCCTTTTGTTCAAAAAAGGTCCCTCATGCATATATAACTGTGCCCCATGATAATATTTACAATTATCATTTACTGTAACATTAACAGGTTTTTAAATAATGGCTATTCAGGTGGAGAGCATTCATCAGTACGTTGAATCTATGAAATCGGCATACCTAGCTGATCAGCGTCGACGGGGGGAGGTGAATGATCCATTTTTGGAGGCAGATCGACGAGAAACTGCAAGACAAGCAGCAGCCTCAAAAAGAGTTCATCCAACATTGCATTTACCTGCAAATTCACAACCCTCAACTCAAGTTGTTGGGTTGTTTTCCAGTTCAGGGACTCAAGCAGCATTGACTGCCCCACAGACATCTGCAGCAACTTCATCTTTGTCATCAGGAAGTGGATTCTCTCTTTTTAGCACACCATCTTCTGCTCCATCGTCTTCTATGTTGTCATCTCTGTTTACAACACCAACTCCTGCTTCAGGACCTCAAACCTCACTTTTTGGTTCTACATCTGTACCTGGTTCTGCATCAACTCCCTCTCTGTTTGGTAATACTACTCCATTGTTTAGTACAACTCCAGCTACAAATTCACTCTTTTCAAGTCCATTTGTTTCAGGTATTGTCTTGTGTTATAGTTCTTCATAGTATCTTACTTTCAAGTATTAACAGATTAAGTAGTTGTTTTTGATAGAAATTTGTTTTGGAAATGCCAATTTCATTTTTGAGGGCTGATGTTGGATAATTGAACACATAGGACTTAAAAGATCAAAATTAGGGTTTATTGGGAGAATTAAAGAAAGAAAGGTGAAGGGAGAGGTTTAAGATTTTAAAATTTAACTGAGGTTGAATCAGAGTCAAGGTGATGCTCAATATACATATACATTACTGACAACCTCCTCCCCTCCCCCAAACAATATGTATGAAAAATAAAATATATGTATGTGAAATATTATAAAGAAAATCATGGAAAAATTATTGAAATGTATTTTCTTATATAATTAAAATAATTTATCGCATATGATAAGTATATTACACTAGAGCTGAAATATTTTTTTTTTAACTTAGACTAGTCTTGCATCAAATTTGTAAAAGTAGAGAAGTAAAGCTTTTTAATTGTTTATCCAATATTACTCTCATCAAATAAGTAAAAAAGGAAGAGTTGAAGCTTCTCATTATTAATTGAAGCCAAACTTATTGCACTGCAGGTTTCTATTTGTCCTATATTGGATTTATTAATAGGAGTACTGAGTTTTGGTTGTAAATACTAAATACTAAATATGGAACCAAATAATCAGTCTAGTGAAAAAGTTTAAGTTAGTTTTAATCATCATAATTTTTAATTATCAAGAGAATTGGTTGAACCATGTGAACATCAATCAGTTCACGTGACTGCTGATTCTATCCTGCTCTTCTGGTTCAAGTATTGGTTTTGGAAAACATGGTTTTTTGGGGTCATTTGTGGAATGGCTGGAGGACTGAGTCCCTATTCCAGTTTCACCGGCTGATCTGTTCCATTTTTAAAATCTGGTTGAAATTATTGAATATAGTATTGTTGAACTTGATTGCTTGAGAGAAAAAAGATAGAAACAGGATCCATTGGTCTTTGTCCTTTAGACCTTTAGACATTCTCTTCGAAGATTTCATTTTTTTGGAGAAAAGAAAAAAGAAATAGAGAATAGGGGAAGGGGTTTGGCGTTTGGGTTTTTTATTCATCTTTCTTAATTCTATCTTAACATGAAATCAACCATTTGCTCTTTTTTCTTACTCAGGCGCTGCAACAGGATCTGGGGCTAGTTTTGGACCTGGAACGGTAAATAAATCTTATCCTTACTGGCTCGTTTGTAGACTATTTCTGTCAATTATTAATTATTTAAAGCAATCCGATTATATTGTGTCTTGTCAGCCTTGATAGAATTAAGCATCATTTTTTTAAAATAGCAGAAGATAAGATTTTATTAAAGAATAAGCATCATGATCTGCTAATTTTGTGCTTTCTTTAATGGCTTCTATGATTGCATCTTCTGAGGCTTCTTTTCTATGATGTTCTTGCAGAAAAATCAACGGGTGAAATCTAGAACCGCTCGACGCTAATAAATGTGATCTGAAAGCATAAAGTTGATTGGAACATTTTCTGCTGCCGAACAAATATGCAATGTTCTGCTTGAAATATGGTTTTTCCTTATTAGATGTCTTAAATGGGTCTCGGAATGTAGATGCCGCATTGAGGGCACTGGTATATATCGCATTTTTATTCTGCCTCGTTTCAATCCGTTGAGTTCTTCCATTAGGCATTGTCCGTTAGTTACTGTTGACCCATTTTCTTTAACATTGTAGTTTAATATAGGTTAGGTGATTTTGAATGCTAAATTTTTATGAATTGTAGCTAGCCTGTGTAGCTTATGATACGTTGTAGCTTGCTTTTTCCTGGTTCCAGTTTGAGTTTGATACTGTTGTGGAATTTGCTACCCGACACCGCGTACTCGGCTCGGCACCACAACCTTCTGGTCGGCTGGGAGCTCACTCTACCAGACCGTAACACTGGGGATTCACACCTCAACCCAGAACAACCTAGAAAACACAGATAAACACAGTAAATGCAGTGGAAACACAAAATAATGAACACGAGAAAGGATAGGGAGAGAATCAACACACAATATAGCTTTACGTGGGAAAAACTTCCAAGAAGAAAACCCACGGGACCAAGTCCAGGAACAATCCACTATTCAGTAATAATGGTTACAACTGCTCAACGGCCACCTGCCGGAGCCACTCAGCCTTGCTTACAACAGAAGTGGAAACCCTCAACAAGAAGCTCACTGCTCTCGGAGACACACCCTCGACGGCCAACAATGCCGAAGAAACACCCACTCTTTGTTTCGCTCAGCCTCACACTGTCGCAACCTAGCGTCAGCCTCACTCTCTGTCACTTGCGTCACCTGCATCCATCCATAAAGGGAGTATTTATAGAGAGGCGCCACATTTAGGGATTTACCCTAAATGGTAATGGGCCGAGGTCAACTTCCTCGGGATCTGGGCCCAAAAACCTTTTTTTTTCTTTTTGCACCTAGGAATTTGGGCCAGCATTAAACGGAACAATCACCAACAAATCTCCCCCTTCCGTTTCAATGCGACAAACTGGCTACCCGGACAAAAGCCGGTCTTCCACAGCTAATCGGTCTCTGGCCGATCTCAACTAGTCGGTCTCTTGCCGACCTCAACATCTCGGCCTTCTGCCGAGGACACCTGGTCGGTCACCTGCCGACCTCCTCTATTCGGCCTCCTGCCGAGGACTTCTACTCGGTCTTCTACCGAGCAGGCCTACTCGGACCACATTCCGAGTTCACGAGCCCGGCTCCCACACAGCAATCTTCAAGCTTTATTGCTGGTACCGGCTTCGTCATCATGTCAGACCAATTCTGACTTGTGTGCACTTTTCCAAGTGTGAGCTTTCCGTCCTCCACCGCATCCCGGATCCAATGATACCGCACATCAATGTGCTTGGTGCGGGAGTGATATGTCGAGTTCCTTGCAAGATGTATTGCGCTCTGGCTGTCACACTTCAAGACATACTCGTCTTGCACATGGCCGACCTCCTGGAGAAAACTCTTCATCCACAGGAACTCCTTGCACGCTTCCGTTGCTGCAATGTACTCGGCCTCCGTCGTCGAAAGTGCACACACTTCTGCAATCTCGATTGCCACGCAATCGCTCCTCCAGCAAAGGTCATCAAATAACCCGACGTCGACTTCCTTGAGTTGGTATCTCCCCCCAAATCAGCATCCGAGTAGCCTTGCAACTCGGCCTTCCCATCACCAAACCGAAGACACACACGGGACATACCCCGGAGGTATCTGAGGATCCACTCCACTGCTTCCCAGTGATCTCTGCCCGGATTTGACAAATACCGGCTAACAACTCCAACTGCATGGGCGAGGTCGGGTCTTGTGCAAACCATTGCATACATCAGACTCCCCACTGCAGACTGGTACTGGATCTTCTTCATCTCTAATCGGTCTTCATCCGAGTTCGGACATTGCCTCTCATTCAGCTTCAAATGTCCGGCCAAGGGGGTGCTCACTGTCTTGGCTTTGTCCATGTTGAATCTCTTTAAGATCTTCTCAACATACTTCTCCTGGCTAAGCCACAGTAGCTTCTTCTCTCGATCTCGGATAATCTTTATCCCGAGAATCTGCTTTGCTGGACCTAAGTCCTTCATAGCAAAGGACGAGCTCAACGCCTTCTTCAAGGCGGCAATCTTCACCTTGTCTTGCCCGATAATCAACATGTCGTCCACATATAGTAGCAAGATCAAGACATCTCCGGTCTCATACATCTTCACGAATACACAGTGGTCGGCATCCGTCTTTATGAACTTGTGGTCGGTCATGAAGGAATCAAACTTCCTATACCACTGCCGAGGTGCTTGCTTCAAGCCATAGAGACTTTTCCGGAGTCGGCACACTTTGCCCTCCCAACCCGGCATTTCAAAACCTTCGGGTTGTTCCATGAAGATCTCTTCTTCCAGCTCACCGTGAAGAAATGCCGTTTTCACATCCATCTGTTCTACCTCCAGATCCAGCGTCGCCGCCATGGCCAAGACTGCTCGGATCGAGGTCAACTTCACAACAGGAGAGAAAATCTCATCAAAATCTACCCCTTTCTTCTGATTGCAGTCTTTCACTACAATCCGGGCTTTGAACCTCGGCTTGTGGCCGACCTCATCCTGTTTGATCTTGTACACCCACTTGTTCTTCAGAGCTCGCCTCCCCTTGGGCAGCTCGGTCAGCTCATACGTCTGATTCTCATACAGCGACTTCATCTCGTCCTGCATGGCCTTCTCCCATTCTGCTCGGTTTGAGCCCTCCACCGCCTCATCATAACTCTGAGGTTCTCCCTCCTCGGCAATGATGGTATACTCGTCAGGTGGATACCTCGAAGAAGGTCTTCTCTCTCTAGTGGGATATCTCGGCTCTTCTTCTTCACCTTCAGAACCCGGCTCTTCTTCTACCCGGATTCCGGCCTCAATTTGCTGGTCATCATCTTCATCTTCATCCACGTCGCCTCCAGCGACGTCCTCGGTTTCTCCCCCTGCTTCAGCATTCTCTTGGGGATCGGGTTCTTCTCCTCTGACAGTAACCCGAACTTCTGGCTTCGAGATGTCATGGATGTTCTCATCCTCATGGAAGACTACATCTCGGCTCCTCACAATCTTCTTCCCGATTGGATCCCAAAGTCTGAAACCGAACTCATTTCTCGGGGATCCGAGATAAATGCACTCCTTCGTCTTCGCATCCAGCTTCCCTCTCTCATCTTTGGGAATGTGCACGAAGGCCCGGCATCCGAACATCCTCAGGTGATCATAGGTCGCTCTCCGACCTGTCCAAATCTCCTCTGGAATCTCCCCTTCCAAAGGCCTTGATGGTGAGAGATTTATCAAGTCAACAGCTGTCCTCACAGCTTCTCCCCAGTATGCCTTCGACAACCCTGCGTTGGATAGCATACTCCGAACCTTCTCCTCAATAGTCCGGTTCATCCTCTCAGCGAGTCCGTTCAGCTGAGGTGTCTTGGGAGGCGTCTTCTCCAACCTGATCCCGGCCTGTCTACAGTAGGCTTCAAAGGGACCTCGGTACTCTCCACCATTATCCGATCTGACCACTTTCAACTTCCTTCCAGTCTCCCTTTCCACCATGGCATGGAATTCCTTAAATGACTGGAGCACCTGATCCTTAGTCTTCAAAGGATACGCCCACACTTTGCGGGAGTGGTCATCAATGAAAGAGACAAAATACTGTGCTCCTCCAAGCGATCTCTCCGACATGGAGCAAACATCAGTATGGACGAGGTCTAACACATACCTTCGTCTCCGCGGTTGATCCGGCTTCACAAATGAAATCCGGTGCTGCTTCCCAGCCAGACAATGCGAGCAACTCTCCAGCACTTGTCCCTTCAACCCGGTCAAAAGCTCTTTCCTCGACAAAATATCAAGCCCCTTCTCACTCATGTGGCCAAGACGCTTATGCCACAACTCCAGGCTTGACCCGTTGAACACGGTATTGGCCTCGCCGCCAATCATCCTCCCTTGCATCACATACAAGGAGTCTTCCTTCTTTCCACGGGCTATCACCAAGTTACCCTTGGTTAGCTTCCATCTACAGCTCTCAAAGCCGTTCACTAATCCGGCGTCGTCCAGTTTACCCACCGAGATTAGATTCAACCGCATGTCAGGCACATGCCTCACGTCCCTCAGGACTATCCGACATCCGACTTTCGACGTCAGAGTCACTTCACCGATGCCAACAATTTGGCTGGTCACCTGATTTCCCATCTTCACAGCTCCAAACTCTCCACTCCGATAGGAGGAGAAAAACCTTCTGTGAGGGGTCACGTGGAAAGAAGCACCTGAATCCACTATCCAGGTACAATCGTCCAGGGCGACATTCACAATGTCCTCGCCGAGTAGAAACACCTCGGGCCCTACACTCGCTACCACCGCCGTGGTGCTCTTAGCCTCCTTCTTCTGATCGGACTTCACCGACCCGCTCTGCTCATCTCTCTTCAGAGTCCAGCAATCTGCTTTCCTGTGCCCGGGCTTCCCGCAGTAGAAGCACTTCAGTTCACTCCTCGGCCTCGGCGGATCCTGGGACCTATCCCTCCTGTCACGACATCGGCTCTTGCTCCGAGCTCGATGATCGGACTTACTCCGCTCAGCAACAATGGCATCTCCACTGCTACTCGCACCCCGTTCTCTCCTCCTGGCTTCCTCATTCAGGAGGCTGTCGGTCACGACATCCATCTCCAGTTTCCCTTCCGGTGCCGAGTTACTCAACGTAACTACCAGAGTATCCCAACTCTCTGGCAATGAGCTCAAGAGCAACAGAGCTTGCATCTCGTCGTCTATTCTCATGTCGGTCTTGGTCAACTGGTTCACCATACCTTTGTATGTGCTGAGGTGCTCAATCATGCTCATTCCGTCCTTGTACTCCAGCTTCACAAGCCGGCGAACCAGGTGAGCCTTGTTTCTCGGAGTCTTCTTCTGAATCATGGACTCTAACTTGTTCCACAACTCATATGCATTTGTGAACTCGGACACATGCTCGAAGAGACTTTTATCAATATGCTTCCTGATCGTAGCCACCGTCTTCCGACTCAGGATTTCCCATTCCTTGTTCGTCTTCCCAGCCGGCCTCATATCAAGGACAATGGGCTCATGCAAATCGTTGCAATACAGATGATCTTCCATCATCGGTCTCCAGTAGGCGAAGTTGTCGGCGGTCAACTTGAACATATCCCCATCATGGGAAACACCGCCACTGGTCTCCATCCCTTATCTCTCTCTCTCAGAGCCTCCAACCTGGAGCTCTGATACCACTTTTGTTGTGGAATTTGCTACCCGACACCGCGTACTCGGCTCGGCACCACAACCTTCTGGTCGGCTGAGAGCTCACTCTACCAGACCGTAACACTGGGGATTCACACCTCAACCCAGAACAACCCAGAAAACACAGATAAACACAGTAAATGCAGCGGAAACACAAAACAATGAACACGAGAAAGGATAGGGAGAGAATCAACACACAATATAGCTTTACGTGGGAAAAACTTCCAAGAAGAAAACCCACGGGACCAAGTCCAGGAACAATCCACTATTCAGTAATAATGGTTACAACTGCTTAACGGCCACCTGCCGGAGCCACTCAGCCTTGCTTACAACAGAAGTGGAAACCCTCAACAAGAAGCTCACTGCTCTCGGAGACACACCCTCGACGGCCAACAATGCCGAAGAAACACCCACTCTCTGTTTCGCTCAGCCTCACACTGTCGCAACCTAGTGTCAGCCTCACTCTCTGTCACTTGCGTCACCTGCCTCCATCCATAAAGGGAGTATTTATAGAGAGGCGCCACATTTAGGGATTTACCCTAAATGGTAATGGGCCGAGGTCAACTTCCTCGGGATCTGGGCCCAAAAACTTTTTTTTTTCTTTTTGCACCTAGGAATTTGGGCCAGCATTAAACGGAACAATCACCAACAGATACATCAGTCGCTGTTGTAAAAGATACTGCAGGGAAGATGTTTGGATACATTTTACTGAGATATTTTAAACATGGAGTAGTGGCCTTTAATTGATCTTTAAAATACCAAGACTTGTTCACTATTTAAAGTTCAAGATTGTTACCGAAATCTCCTATCTGCTCCATTGAGCAATGTATTTTCACAGATTACTTGGGGAGTGGTCGGCAGAATTTAGATAACTGGTTTTGTTGTACTGAAAGTTGGGGCCTCTGCCCGAACGTGTTAAATTTTCTTCTTTAGGAGTAAAGAGTATAAAAAATTTGCTGGGAGATGTGACAAACTGGGCTAGGGTTTAAGACGGGGAAAGGAAGTTTAGAATTTGGTTGCTTTTAAAGTTTAGAGTTCGACTGAGGAATAATTAGTACTTTTTAAAATTCTACTGCTTCTTATTACACTTTTCGTTGAGAACATTGTTATATATTTCCTTATTATGTTAGAGATTTTGAGTAGGTTCAAATATAAAAAGTACGAGATGTACATTATTTTTAATGAATAAGGTATCCAAATGCAACAATGATAATCCAAAATAAGTAAATTAGGTATAAATTTTCAAACAAAACATTAATCGCAGTTACAGTTAGTTAGAGTAGCCGTTCTCTCTACTCTTAACCCGTTTCATCCTGGAAATAGAAATGGGACTCGCCAAACACACCTCATTGTAACCCCTAATAAACATCACAGATAAAGCTTGATTGGTACCTTAAGTATTTCAAGAATTGTTGATTTTTACTAATGTCATGAAGTTCTATTCCTTTGGTAGTTAGAGCAAATATTCCATTTTAGTTTTATTGACAATAAAAATAAATAGATCGAATGAAAATGAGATTACCTGTCGAGATATCACTATTTATTTCATCTTTGTTGTACAGCAAAGTAAATACACTACGCCAGTTATTTCTTATATACAACTTTTTTGGTGGTGCTTTGGAAGATGAGGAAAAATAACAGGGATTTCTTCAAATAAGATGATAAAATAGTAACAATGGAGAGTTTTTTATATATAATTTTTTTAATAAATCCTTAGTTACATTCCTAATGTGTTATCCTCTTTCTTAAATAGTCCCTAAGTAAAAACCCTTTAAAATGTTAGTAACTTTTTAATAATATTGAAATAAGTAACTTTTAAGTATTAGAAATCATACTACATAGTTCTTCAAATATTGAAAAAAAAAATCTTTAAATTAATCATTGAATGTTAGTAAAATATATAAATTTAAAAATTAACTTGATGGATATTCAGGAATTAATTATATAATTTTATTACTTTAGAGATTGCTTGGGAGAGAGTCAGAAAGGGCAAATACTTGAGGGATCAAAATCAAATTAATAGTATTTTAATAAATATTCAGTCCCCTTTTTCTTAGAAAAAAAAAAACTAAATATGCCACATTCAGCGCTGTGTATTTTTTTTTCAAAGTAGTCAAAATAGAAGCAAAGAGCTTCTTAATATTTGACTGGATATTTCAATTATTGCTAGCAAATGCTCAAATTTGACCCTTTACAATGTTTTCGCTAAATGTGTTTTTCAACTTGGTCTTGTGTCTTGTTGAATTTGTTTAGTTATTCCTGTTTCTTTTATAAAGTGATATCCAATAATCATGTGTTTTGTTATGTTGTGATGTAGTAGTAATTTTTATTTGTCATAGTTATTGTTGATTTGTTAATTGTTGCGGTAAATTACAGTATGCTTCCATCTTGTTATTCACCCAAAAGCCATATATAGCTTGATATGTAGTTTCAGTTGCTGCTATATACTCTGCTTTTACCATGGTTGCACAATCATTTCTTACTTGTTAAAGAGAATATTTTCACCCAAGCGAGAAGGCATATATAGCTCGATGTGCTCTTACACCAAAAATGTCAAGTTATCACTATTCAAAAATGTTTGCTAATTTTTTGGATTAACTCACCCTATTTGAGCTTGAGTTAGACAAGACAATTAACTGAATTAAGGGTAACAAAGTTCTTTTTGTTGAATTTTTAACGGAACTTAATTTCCAAAACTCAAACTTACCGATTATACTAGAAGAACTTCCTATGCGTTCGTTGGTTCTAGAATGTTTGTTTTAATTCAGTGTACATCAGTATATATACTACATGAATTTGTTAAACAAGGTGTCTGCTCTCTTAACTGAATTTAATTTAATTTAATTTCTAAAGTTTCAGTATAGTCGTATGCTGGAATCTGATTTGCAATAAAAAATTATGTTTGATGAGAACACCAGCAATCATCGAAATGGATCAAGGATATTTGGGCCTCAATTATTCGCATCCAACTTATACCAACAATCTCCACCCGAGGTATGTCAAATAAAAGATATTTATGTTGAGCCTAAAACGAAATCAAGTGTTTGTTATCATTTCCAATATCTATCTCGACTATTATTGCACATCGTTATTATTATGTTTTTACAATTTCATAGCATTTCTGTTACGTTTGATGGCATGTGTAAATGAACCAGGACTTGACCCTAGCAATGTTACTGTTGAGACCTACTCGCATTTATGGTGATGAAGAACTGTTGCTTACAGTGAAGGAAGATTGGGGGTGAGCATTTGTGGCGGCTCGATCATGGTCGCAACAAAGCAATGGAACGAGGTCGCAGCAAGGAGCTATGTTTGAGACTTGTGAGTGGGCTGCCAAAGAGAGTAGGTCTCAATGAAGAGTGGATCACGGTCGCAACAGAGAATGGATCGCGGTCAAGACGGAGAGTGGATCTCAAGTCTCGACGATGAGCTACTCGAGAGTGAGTGACTGAGGCGTTGACCACGAAGTCACGGAGAGGGAGAGTGGTCGAGTGGGACTCACGAACTCACAGGTGTGCTTGTGTAAGTCACTAAGTTTGTAACTGTAATTTGTGTGTATTATGTTGTTCACTCTTGGAAGTAAGTTTACTTAGGTGGATTGGTGGGTCTACTCGACCGACCAAAGGTCTAGCTCGTGTAGGTCGAGTCGTAGGTGAGTTGAGTTAATTTTTTGAGTCAACTGTAAAACTTGTTAACTTTTTGGTCCATCTATAAGTTTAAATCCATTTTAATGGCTCTAAGATAATGTCATATATTATCGATAGAAGGATATTAAGCGTATTTTTCAATAAAATAAAAAGGTGGGAAGAGAGAGCAAAGAGTAATGATGGAGAGGGAGAAGAAGAGGCGTTTGGTGTTGGTTCATGGAGCTTACCATGGAGCATGGTGTTGGCATGAGGTCGTTGATTTGCTGAAATCAAGTGGGCATGAAGTCACAACTCTCTAGACATGGTTGCATCTGGCATCAATCCAAAGCAGATGGACTAGCTCAATTCAATCATTGAATATTTTGAGTCATTGATGGAATTTCTATGGTCTTTGACAATAAAAAAGCGAGAGAATGCAGGTTGAATACTTATATATATTGTCATTTGTCAAACCAAGATAATGGAGAGATTAGCTAGTGACAATTGACTAGTGATGAATAGGGTGCAAGCAGTTGGGGGTCACATATAAACTCGAATTGTCATAAATCAATTCAAATAGTTTGGGTCAAATCTGAACCAAACCAATCAAATATGTTGAGTTTTGGGTTGGGTCACGGGTTTTAGTATTTGAACTCGTTGACCCGTTAATTTGTATTAAATTATTATTATTATTATTATTATATTATGTAATTTATAATATATTTTAAAATTTTAAAAAATCAAATACTATTGACTATTGATTACATACACTTATCTACCTGAATTGAGTAAGAGCCTTTAGGATTAAAGTGACAAAGATTTTATTAATTAAAACCACTTCGGACTTCTAAAAATATTTCGAAATTATTTACAAAAAGTAAGTCTAATAATATCTCATTGGTTTTGGTAGAAAAAAGTGTTTGAAACTCATCCTCATTATACTTATTGAAACTCCTTATCTCGAGTATGATATACTTAATTTTTCATTTCCATGGATAGATATATAGGAGTCAATGGAGTGGAGTGGGGTGTGGTAGCATCACACATTTTTTTTAATAAAAAATCTAACAAGAAAATAGTTGTGTCTGATTCATTTAATAAAATTCTTAATTTATAAAAAATATTTGTTTTAAAAAAGAATAGACAAAAATAAATGTTTTGACTTGTTGACTTAATCTAAACAGTTTAAAAATGAATTGATTTGAGTTGAATTTCATTTTTTTTCTTAAAAAATCAACCAAAATCAATTGATTCAAATTTGATTATGTTGGATAATAAATATAAAATCCAACCCAAATTGACTGGTTGACACGTGTCATGCCGAAAAAATGGGTAGTATTAAAATGGTGCGGGTTAAATGACCCATTTTTTAATGCGGGTTTCTTCTTTTCATTTTCACGTTTTGCGCCAGAAACGAAAACCTCAAAACTCGAACCCTCGCGAATTGGGGTGACTTGATTTTCCCTCTTCTCCTATTCTCTCGTGAGATTCGTCCCTGAAGCGAAATTCTATAATGGCGGAAGAAGCTCCAGCATCTGAAACCTCCGTCACAATGGCTCAACCGGCGGAGGTTATCACCGTCGACGGAACCCTAAACTCTTCCGAGAACGACAAGAGAGGAATCTCCGTCGATGCGGCCGCGCACGGCGGTGAAGAGACGGTGTCCAACGCTGAAGCTTCCGGTAGCGATCCTCAGAAGTCTCTGGATTTGGCGAATGAGCTGATGGAAAAAGGAAACAAGGCAATTAAGGAAAACGATTTTGGAGAAGCAGCTGATAACTTTAGCCGTGCTCTCGAAATCAGGTTCCATTAATTTTATCGAAGAATACATCCTCCTATCTTCTGTTTTAACAGTTCAATCGTGCGTGCAATTTTTATTTGTTTTAACTGAAAGATTCTGAATTAAGTTGGAGAATTTCTCATTTGTGAGTATATGTTCTCTCTATTATGCTATCCATCGAATGCGTGCATGGTTTATGTAGTAGTTTGCTTGTGTGCTTGACTACTTGAAAATGGTAGCTAATTTGATATTTCTAACCTTCATTTTGCTGTATACACAATGTTCTGAAGTATAATTTGAACCGAAACAGAGTGGCGCATTATGGTGAACTTGCTCCTGAGTGTGTGCACACATACTACAAATATGGGTGTGCTCTTTTGTACAAGGCTCAGGAGGAAGCTGATCCGTTGGCTGATGTGCCCAAGAAGGAGGATGGATCTCAACATGGCTCCAACAAAGATGGTTCTGTGAAGAGTTCTTTGAATGCTGAATCTTCTACTGCTTCTTTTTCGAGCAATGCCGAGCAGGATGTGACTTCAAATGACCAGGGTGGACCAGTGGATGATGGTTAGTGTGTTGCTTCTAGGGCTTACTGCTTAGTAATTTTAAGTTTTGTTTATAATATATTGTTTGATTTGGTCTAGGTGCTCTTTATATGGTGAATTGGTTATGCATGCCCTGTAAATTTAAAATTGTCTAAAAAAATTGCCACATTTTACCTAGTTGGCTTAGAAAGCAGGTTTTCTTGTTAATGTTCTGTTGTGCTCTGCGTTATCCTACCCTTCTCACCAGTCATTGCATATAAGGAGAAGTGTTTTGCACCATTGATTTCATGATAGAGAATATATGAGACATGCCTTTTATTTAGATTTACTAGAACATTCTATATGTTTGTAGACGTGAATTACCCTGATTTATTAACTGTTTAATAACAAATTGAAAAACAAATTGTTCTAAGTTGTTTATGCAAACTAATCAGACGTAGATGCATGGTACTGATGTTGAGATTTAAAATGAATTATCTCCTGCTAGGGACTAAGCCAGGGGGATAAGTAAAAGCTCATGGTTGATTCAAATTATAATTTACAGGAAATTTGTGAATACAAATATGTAACAATGCCTCCTAAAATTGTTAGAAGTAGAGACACTTTGTGTCACAATATTAACCATAGTGGTCAAATCTGGTGAAGCTAGCATACAGTCATCATTGTAGATTGAAGTGCATTATATATTCACTTTTTTGGATTAATTATACTATTGCATTACCACAAAAGTTGTAGATTGCAGGTCAATAAGTTCTTAATGTTAGTTCTATTTTTCAAATATAAAACAGGGTCCACAAAGAATGACCAGGAAGAAGATGATGAGGATAGTGATGCTGAAGACTTGGCAGAAGCTGATGAAGATGAGACTGACCTGGACCTGGCATGGAAAATGCTTGATATTGCCAGAGCCATTGTTGAAAAGCAATCTGTCAATACAATAGAACAAGTGGACATATTATCCGCATTGGCAGATGTTGCATTGGAAAGAGGTATTTTCGAGCTCTTATGCTTATTTTAAATTTAACTAAAGCTTTCTTCCCCAAATATGCAAAATAATGGCACATGGTTATAGTAAAATCTGGATTATTTCTTGGCTCTCATATATACAGAGGATTTTGAAACTTCCCTCTCGGATTATCAGAAGGCACTAACCATCTTGGAACAACTGGTTGAACCAGATGATAGAAAAATTGCTGACTTGTATCCTTTGTATAATTCTTATCTAGATGTTTGATTTTTCTGGTATCTGTAGACTTTGCTGGTTTCAATGATTCTGAAAAATGTAACAACTTAAGAAGTTGCAATAAATTACTGAATTGATTGATTAATAAAGCCTGCAATTTAAGATAAGTAGATAACCAAGTATGTTCTCCTCCACCTCTAGACCACCTTAACTCATGAGCATAGAAATTTTCGCATATGCTTGTGTTTGGAGGTTAGTTCTAAGCCTCAAGAAGCAATTGCTTACTGTCAGAAGGCTACATCTGTTTGTAAGGCACGATTAGATTGTCTTACAAATGAAGTAAAGAGTTGTTCAGATTTGACATCTGCTTCTGAGTTAGCTCAGGATGTACCAGCATGCCCCAAATCTGAGTCTAATAACTCAATTTTGGATAAACAATCAGAGATTGAAACTCTCAAAGGTCTATCAAGTGAGCTGGAAAAGAAGGTAGACTTTGTAAACTTTGTTAAAATAACTATCTGTCCTGTGTTGTTATTGTGATTTAAATGGGAATTTATGGGGTTGCAGCTTGAAGATTTGCAACAGTTAGTGTCGAACCCAAAGTCAATTCTTGCCGAGATCCTAGGAATAGCAGCTGCCAAGGCAGGCAATGTGAAGGAATCATCTTCAGCAATGGTGAGTTCCTCACAGTTGGCTACTGCCAACGGCAGTGGAGGTTTTGATTCTCCAACCATTTCAACTGCCCACACCAATGGATCTGGTGGAGTCACACACCTTGGTGTGGTGGGAAGAGGAGTTAAGCGAGCATCAAATGCCACTCCGGCAGAAGGAAGCACACCAAAGAAACCAGCATTGGAATCTACTGAAGACAAAGGTGATGGCAACGCGCACTGATGTAGGTCTTGGTTGGTTTGTATGGTGTGTTTAATTTAAACTATGAATGCAACCATACAATTTGGTTACACTTTTGAACTATTGATAAGGACATTTTAAGGGGATTGATTGTTCTCAGGGAAATAGTGTTATGCCATATATTCTCCTTATTGATTTTATGTGCAGCTAATTATATTGTCAAAAGTTTCAAGTTATTCAAAATATAACTCATACAAAAACCATCAAATGCTTGTCAATTGTGCCTAACATTTGAGGTATGATTTGGGGCAAAACGGCCAATTAGGGATATATTTTTTAGTTAATTATTATTTGGGGATCAATTTTAAATTAATATCAAAAATGGGATAAGTCATGACATTTGTTACGACTTCTGAATTAAAAGTGTAATTGATGTTATAACTTATATTTTTTTAACTGAAGTCATAAAATATTTGAAGACTTCAGTTAACTTTTTTATAAAAAATTACGACTTGAAAGTCTTAGGAATTCTTTTTAATTGAAGTTATAAAATATTTTAGGATTTTAGTTAAAGTTTCTTATTTTATTTTATTTTACAATTTCAAAATAGTAATTTCTTTTTACTTAATGACTTTGAAGTTGGAAAGTGTTTTTTTTATAAAAATGGTAAAATTTGTTTTTTTTTTAATTTTAAATTTAAATTTAATTATTTAATAAATAAATGTTTTTTATTTTTTAGTTTTATTTA
>PYAF01005060.1:19076-37007 GCA_007407185.1 Glycine tomentella | reverse complement strand
AAAATTCAGCCACCAATATCACCTATTGGTGAGTCTCTTAGATAAGTAAAACACTTTAAAACCTAACCTTCTTCCTCTCCATTGGTGCGCCTAGCTTGCCTCCTTTGGTGTTTGTTGGTGGCATTCAAGAAGTGTTCTTGAGTCTTGACAAGAAGTGGTGTGGATCAACATTAGAGGGCTTGTATCTTCAAGCCTATTCAAGCCTATTCTTGAATGGTATGTGTGTTTCCACTTTGAAAATTTTGTTTTTCTTCTCACATGCCTTTGGGCTTCAAGGCCCAATCTTTCAATACCAACAACAACAGTAGCAACATCAAGAAGGTTGACAATAACTTCACATGCTTTGAATGTGGGAAACCTGGCCACATAAAGTCAGAATGTTCAATCTACTTGAAGAAACAACAAAGTGACAGCAAAGGCAAGAGAGAAGCAAAGCCAAGAAGAGTCTATATTGCTTGGGAGGACAATGAGTCTACAACTTCCGGATCCTCCACTGAATTAGAAGAAGGCAACATGTACCTTACTTCAATTGTCAATGAAAGGAGTGATGATCTCTTAGATGAAGAAGATGAGGTAACCTCTGAACTTGATCAAGCTATTTTTGCTTTTCAAGAGATGCATAAAGAGGCTAAAAAGCTTGCTAAATCCAACAATAAGATTAAGAAAATTATTCAAAATCATCTTGCAAAAATAATGGAATTACAAACTGAAGTTTGTAACTTGAAGGAAGAAAATGAAAAACTTACTTCAAGCTATAAATCAAGTGATTGGTATTTGTGCCTCTTCCTCTAAAACTATTGACAAATATGAAATGCTGCAAAAAGTTTTTGATGAATATAGATTTAATCAAGAAGAGAAATATATGCAGATTGTTTCAAAGAACAATGAGTTGATTAATATCTTGGAAAAACTCAACAAAGGAAAATGTGATTTAAATGATATGTTGAGTGCTCAAAAACAGTTTGGTGACACTTCTGGATTGGGGTGCAAAAAGAGTTTTAAAAATGTTCAAAAGACAACATTTGTGCTTCCAAAACAAAAGAAGAAGAAGAAACCAAGATTCAATCAAAATAGGTTCTTTAGAAATTCAAATAAAGTTGTTATTTGTCACTATTGTATGGAGAGAGGACACACATCTTACCAATGTTTTGCAAGAAGATTCTATGTACCAAATGGTGAGTGTATTTGGGTAGAAAAGAAAAGGCAAGCAACTAACCCCTTTGGACCCAACCTCAATTGGATACCTCCTCCTATGAAGTGATTTGTTCTTTTTGTAGGTATGTCTTAGAGCAAGCTCTTCCGTATGGTATCTTGATAGTGGCTGCTCAAGACATATGATAGGTGACAAGTCCTTGCTCACAAATCTTACACTTAAATATGGGGGCTATGTTACTTAGGGAGACAACAATAAAGGAAAGATAATAGGTGAAGGAAATATTGGTGACAACTTGAACACAAAAAACAGCAATGTACTTTATGTTGAAGGCTTGAAGCCTAATCTACTAAACATAAGCCAACTATGTGACAAAGGTTTTAAAATTTCTTTTAATCAAGATTGCTGCATGATATGTGATGGTAAAAGTGGAGAAGTAATCCATATTGGCAAAAGAAAAGGTAACATTTACTTGCTTTCCATAGACCATGCATTCTTCCACAAGACTACATGTGTAACACCCCGTGTGCACCCGGTGTATTATCATTATGATTATACCAGATTAGCGCTTAATCACTTTAATTAAAAACTTGCGGAAGCATAATCGAAAACCATATTTCTTGATTACATTATGTATGGAATATAAACATCTTATCTCAAAGCAACACAAGCCCCTGCTGATCCAGATCACATAAACATAACCATAGGCAGATGTACACAAATATCTCAACAGATGTAAACAGGAGGAAATCTCATAACATAACATAAACTGGTAATGTACATATACATCATCTGACACTCGAAGTGTCTATACAAAAGAATAAGCATCCGAGTGCTTTAGATCTCTTCGATCCTTCCTCACACGAGGGCATACATAACATATACATAACAAAAGAATACATGTGTGCACCACACATCTTCCCTCTATAGGGGTACAATACATCATCAAAATATCATAGAGCCTCCCAACTCTCCCTACTGCCACACGGCCAAGCAGATCCTGTCTCTACTGGGGCCTTCCGCCCTGAGACCGCTCCTCTCTGCCAGAAGAGTCACCTGAAACAACATAAGCCCCACACGGGGTGAGATAAACATCTCAATAAGCTCAGGGTCCTTGGAGGCATCTCCTCCACCCTGGCTCACTCTCCATGATGCAAGTCATCAGGCATCACAACATACTGGCCTCCTGGCCCTCATAATAATACAAGCAAGTCATCTAGCTCTAATGTAAGGTGGATCCAATCAATACCAAACCTCAGTGTGAAACCGGAACTCACACCCGTGCCATCCCATCGGGAGCTACCCCTTACGCATGGACGCACATATATGGTACCTCCGAGAATAGGCAATCAACCGCAACAGGACACACCTATCTCTTGGTCTTAAGGGATCATCATCACCCTGGGATCTCATCAACCATGAGCAAACCAAACTAGGAGGTGCGCTCTTCTCCTAGGGAGGTCCATATCTATCTAACTGGCCAGAAGATCTATCAACAGGTATCATACACGTACAAGCATAGATACAAGCATACATATCATTATGAGTAATGCAACAACCATCAATGCATGCATTATGAATGCAACCATCACTCCCTCGAAATATGGTGGAACACAGCAAGTGAGAAACATCCCCAAGGGACCAAGAACTTACCTAGCAAAGCCAAGCTCTGCAGTTCTTCCCTTGCTCCGTGGCCTATGCCACTAACACCCGCGGTGTCACACCATATACAAGGCACATAACCGTATATCAATCATCCGGTAATCATACAAGCACAAGCATATATCACAGTTCTCAACCGTCTCAATGAAAGAAACCTCAGTCCTTTCCAAAACCACTAAGTCAACTAACTTAAGGTTTATTAAGGCTTATCACTCACAAGCCATCTCATAGACCCTCAGCAGTCTATCTCATCTCAACAAGGCCCTTGAGTCATCACAAGACTCGGTGCAAGCCATCATTAAGAGCTCAAAGCTCTATACAGACCAAAAGCTTAAGGATACACATATGGCTTGAACGGTTCTTTTCACACACAAGACACCGTTCCAACAGCCTCCCAAGCACATCAAAACCATATACCAAGGCTCTTGCATGTCACAACATAGCCAAGCAACTCAGCATACCAACTAAACATGCATTACATAGAGCCAAAAATCAAAGTTCACCAAACTTACATTTGAGAGCTAATCCTCCATCCTCACAACATTCTAAACACATGTTTCTAAAGGAACCAAGGCTAATACTAGCTCTATCACAAGTGGGTCACTATTCACCCAAAACCCCAACTCACAAATCAAACGGTGAATCTCGAGTTTCTTACCTCAATGACGACAAGGAAGGCCCAAGGACGACTCCCCCTAGCTTGGGTACCCACGAATCACCGCCATTCCTCGCCGAACTCGAGTTCTAAGAACTTCCCTTAAGAAAGGGATTCTTTGATTTGGGGTTTTCAAGGAAAATTGATGAAGGATTCAAGCTCACCAAGTGTTTCTAGCAAGATTGGTGTATCAAGGAAGTGATTTGGTGAACTATGGTGATGAAATGAAGCTTGGAGCTTCAACAATGGAGGGTAGGGCGCTGGAGGAAGAAGAAAGGGAAGGTTTTGGGCCAAAAATGCAAAAATGACCCTTTTATAGTGGTCCTGTCAGAGGTCCCGCGCGACTCGCGCCACCTCTGACGCTAACCACGCCAACCTCCAGTGCATCTGGCGTGACTGGTGCCACTTTGGCGCAATCCGCGCCAACCTCCAGAGAAAATTGGCCTTTTGAGCAACACTGACGCTAACCACGCCAGTACGGCGCTACTCGCGCCAACTCCCAGACCTGTGGTGCTACTCGCGCCAGACCCTGGGTCATTATATTCAACCCCCCTTTTTAGGAATTTTGTCCGCAAAATACAAGATCATACCTGTCAAGCAACTCGGGGTACAGCTGCAACAGCTCCTGCTCCCGCTCCCAAGTTGCCTCCTCAGGTGTTCTCCCTTTCCATTGTACCTTGACTATGGGAATGGTCTTGCTCCGAATGCGCTTTTCCATCCTATCCAGAATCTGCATGGGTCGTGTAGAACTAGTCAGATTCTCTCTAATCTGAACGGTGTCGAGTTTTACCACGTGTGACGGATCTGCCACATACCTTCTCAACTGAGACACATGGAAAACATCGTGTAGCCCTGACAACTTGGGAGGTAAAGCTAGCCTATAAGCCACTGGTCCTACTTTCTGAAGAATCTGATAGGGACCAATGAACCTAGGACTCAGCTTCCTTACACCCAAAGCCCGCTTACACCTGTGACCGGAGACAGCTTCAGAAACACATGGTCGCCTTCATCAAACTGCAACGGCCTGTGTTTATGATCATAATAACTCTTCTGTCGACTCTGAGCTCTCATCAACTTGTCTCTAATCAAACGGATCTGCTCAGAAGTCTCCTGAACTATCTCAGGTCCAAGAAGCTGTCTTTCCCCTACCTCTGTCCAACAAACTGGAGTTCTGCACCTCCGGCCATACAGAGCCTCATAGGGTGCCATGCCCAAACTAGCATGAAAACTGTTGTTGTAGGAGAACTCCACCAGAGGTAAATACCTATCCCAGCTAGTACTTTGCTCCAAGGCACAAGCCCTCAACATATCCTCCAGAGTTTGGATGGTCCTCTCTGTCTGACCATCTGTCTGAGGATGGTAGGCCGTACTAAGCCTCAGCTGGGTCCCAAAAGCCTCCTGAAGAGCACCCCAGAACCTAGAGGTGAACTTCGGATCTCTATCACTGATAATGTTCGTAGGGACACCATGCAACCTCACAATCTCCCTGACATACAACTGGGCCAACTTCTCTGCTGTGTAGTCAGTCCTCACAGGCAAGAAATGAGCAGACTTGGTCAGCCTATCAACAATCACCCAGATGGAATCGCATCCAGCCTGAGTCCTCGGCAACCCCACTACAAAGTCCATAGAAATGCTATCCCATTTCCACTTAGGGACCTGTAACGGCTGTAACAGACCAGACTGTCTCTAATGCTCAATCTTTACCTTCTGACACACCAGACACTTAGCCACATACTCGGCTATGTCTTTCTTCATCCCTGGCCACCAGAAATTTCTCTTCAGGTCCTGATACATCTTAGTGGCACCTGGATGGATACTGAACTAGCCCTTGTGAGCCTCGGATAGAAGAACGTCTACCAGCTCACCCTTAGGCACCACAATACGATCTTGGTACAACACCAAGTCGTGTGCCTCCCAGGAAACATCCTGCTGGCCAATCATGGCCCTCACAGCCTCATCCTACTTCTGTGCCTCTCGGATCCTCCGAATCAAATCATTATCAACCTTGGTCTCTTTCAACTCAAGGCCACGAACACCCTCTGTCACAGACAGGTGCATATCTCTGAACTGCTCAACCAACTTACAATCAGAGATCATCATGCAGGCAGCACTCACATGTTTCCTGCTCAACGCATCAGCAACAACATTTGCCTTGCCTGGATGGTATCTCAACTCAAAATCATAATCTTTGAGGAACTCCATCCACCGCCTTTGTCTCATATTCAGCTCTTTCTGATCAAAGAGATATTTGAGACTCTTGTGGTAGCTAAACACCACCAACCTAGCACCATACAGATAGTGCCTCCAAATCTTTAGAGCAAACACCATAGCTGCCAGCTCTAAATCATGGGTAGGATAAGACTCATCTTGAGGCTTCAGTTGCCTAGAAGCATAGGCAACAGCCTTCTTATCCTGCATCAACACACATCCAAGCCCCCGCTTGGAAGCATCACAGTATACCTCAAAGCTTCCCTCAGGGTCAGGAAGGGTCAACACTGGAGCTGTAGCCAACCGTTCCTTCAACTCCTGGAAGCACTGCTCGCACTCATGGGTCCAAACAAATGGAACCCCCTTCCGAGCGAGTCAAGTCAGAGGTATCACTAACTGGGAAAACCCCTGAATAAACCTCCGGTAGTAGCCAGCCAATCCAAGGAAACTCCGGACCTCCGATACGTCTTCGGGTCTCTCCCAAGACATCACTGCCTCTATCTTACTGGCATCAACTGAAACCCCAGCTGCTGAGATCACATGGCCAAGAAACTTCACCTCTATTAGCCAAAACTCACACTTTGCCAACTTGGCATACAAATGATCATTCTTCAAGGTCTGAAGAACAATCCTGAGATGCTCTGCATGCTCCGTCTCCGTCCGGGAGTAGATCAGTATGTCATCAATAAACACCACCACAAACTGATCCAAGAAAGGCCTGAATACCCTGTTCATATAGTCCATGAACACTGCTGGGGCATTCGTCAGACAAAAGGGGATGACCTGATACTCGAAGTGACCATACCTAGACCGGAAGACTGTCTTTTGTATGTCAGCAGGCTTGATCCGAATCTGGTGATATCCGGATCTCAGGTCGATCTTAGAGAACACTCTAGCTCCCCTCAACTGATCTAACAGATCATCAATACGAGGCAAAGGATACTTATTCTAATAGTAACCTTATTCAGCTGCCTATAATCAACACATAGCCTCATACTGCCATCCTTCTTCTTCACGAAGATCACCGGTGCTCCCCAAGGTGAGACACTCGGTCTAATAAACTGTTTGGACAGCAGATCCTCCAATTGCACCTTCAGCTCCCTCAACTCTAGAGGAGCCATACGATAAGATGCCACAGATATCGGTCCTACACCAGGAACCAGATCAATGGAGAACTCAATCTCTCTCTCAGGTGGTAGCTGAGTAATCTCCTCAGGAAACACATCCACGAACTCACAAACCACCGGGATCTGCGACAGATCAACACTTGGCTTATCTTCTGTCACACAGGAGAAGATATAGCCCCGAGCTCCTTCCCTGAGTGCCTTGCGAGCTTGCAAGACTGATAGAAAAGAGGTGAAACTCGAACTAGCTCCATCAAAAGGCACAACAACCCTCTTCATACAACAATCCAACATAACGCCATACTTGGCCAACCAATCCGTACCCAAAATGATCTCAAGGGTAGGCATAGCTAGGCAGTACAGATCAATTGTGTACTCTCTGCCATCAAACTGAAACCGCACGTCCTTGCAGCACGTGCCCACCCGACATCTCTCACTAGATGCGGTGGTAACCTCCATCGGAGGAGAAAAACTGAACATAGGTAACTTGAGCCTATCAGCAAGCACATCCTGAATGAAAGAATGCGTAGCTCCAGAGTCAAACAAGACTCTCACATCACAAGCATCGATCAGAACAGTACCTCTGATCAAGTCTGGAGCTCTGGCTGCTTCTCTGGCATCAACAGTATACACCCGGCCTGCCGTGGGTGTTGTCATCTCAACTGTAGCAGCCTGTGCACGGCCTCCTGCCTGCGTGCACTCCCGAGAAATATGGCATGGCTGGCCACATCTGAAGCAGATAATCTGACCTAAGGGGCACGATCCCCAGTGCTCCCTCCCACAAGCTGGGCACTTCGGAGGTTGCCTCCTCCGAGCTGAGCCACTCTGGCTAGAGCCTTTCTTAAACTTATCAGAAGAGGTAGAGACTCTCAAATCCTTACCCTTACCCTTACTGGGTGGGCCAGAACTACTGGGCTTCCTCCCTTCCTATCTGACTGAGGGAGAAGACTGACTGCATCAATGTCTGCGAAGCATGTCCTCAACTTGGCGGCACTGCCTCACCAAGCTATCCATGTCACGGGATCCACTACCGGCAACCCGCTCCTCAATGCTCTCCCTAAGTCCGCTCTGGAACTTAGCAGCAAGGATATCAGCATCTGGTAAAGATCTCCTGAAATGAGCATATTTGGCCAGCTCATTAAACTTGGCCAAGTACTCATCCACAGTCAAGTTCCCTTGAACAAGACCATCAAACTCTGCCTGCTTCTGCTCTCTAGCATCCCTGGGAAAGTATCTGTCCAGGAAACAGGCCTCAAACATCTCCCCGGCCTCTCAGCAACTGTGATGTGGTGGTCCACCACTCATGGGCATCACCCTGAAGCAAATAGGTCGCATACAGCAACCTCTGGTGATCAGGACACTCCATCACCATGAATATCTTCTTCAAAGCCTGCAGCCATCTTGCTGTAGCAACAGGATCATATCCACCAAGGAAAACTGGAGGTTCATGCTTACGAAAAGTAATAAGCATCTTCCCTCGGGCTGCAACATCGTCTTCAGCCTCCGTATGGGACACCTGGTCCCCTCTCAGGTGGCTACCACCAACCTGATGGCGACTACCCTCGCCCTCATGTGTCGGAGGTCTAGAGGATACTTTGTCATCTCTCCTCAAGGTCCTCACCTCCTCAAGCATCTCCTGATTTGCCTTCATCAAGGCCTCATTCATAGCACGGTTCGTAGCCATCTCATGTTGCATTGCCTCTTGCATCTACCTATTTACAGCTAACTCTTGCTGCATGGCTGCCAATGCAGCCGCCACTGGATCTGGTTGGGCATTTGTCGCCCCACTGTTGTTTCTGGATCTCGTCATGACACTACACATGCACACCAAATAGTGAGTTGATCATGCCCACAACTAGTGTCCACACATGCAATAGTCATGTCATACTCAAACAACAGTCAAGAGCAACACACAATCTCCATACATAATGCTTTTATCAAGAAACCGCTCTGATACCATAAAATGTAACACCCCGTCTGCACCCGGTGTATTATCATTATGATTATACCAGATTAGCGCTTAATCACTTTAATTAAAAACTTCCGGAAGCATAATCGAAAACCATATTTCTTGATTACATTATGTATGGAATATAAACATCTCATCTCAAAGCAACACAAGCCCCTGCTGATCCAGATCACATAAACATAACCATAGGCAGATGTACACAAATATCTCAACAGATGTAAACAGGAGGAAACGTCATAACATAACATAAACTACTTATGTACATATACATCATCTGACACTCGAAGTGTCTATACAAAAGAATAAGCATCTGACTGCTTTAGATCTCTTCGATCCTTCCTCACACGAGGGCATACATAACATATACATAACAAAAGAATACATATGTGCACCACACATCTTCCCTCTACAGGGGTACAATACATCATCAAAATATCACAGAGCCTCCCAAGCTCTCTCTACTGTCACACGGCCAAGCAGATCTTGTCTCTACTGGGGCCTCCCGCCCTGAGACCGCTCCTCTCTGCCAGAAGAGTCACCTAAAACAACATAAGCCCCACACGGGGTGAGATAAACATCTCAGTAAGCTCAGGGTCCTTGGAGGCATCTCCTCCACCCTGGCTCACTCTCCATGACGCAAGTCTGGCATCACAACATACTGGCCTCCCGGCCATCATAATAATACAAGCAAGTCATCTAGCTCTAATGTAAGGTCGATCCAATCAACACCAAACCTCAGTGTGAAATCGAAACTCACACCCGTGCCATCCTATCGGGAGCTACCCCTTACGCATGGACGCACGTATATGGTACCTCCGAGAATAGGCAATCAACCGCAACGGGACACACATATCTCTTGGTCTTAAGGGATCATCATCACCCTGGGATCTCATCAACCATAAGCAAACCAAACTAGGAGGTGCGCTCTTCTCCTAGGGAGGTCCATATCTATCTAACTGGCCAGAAGATCTATCAACAGGTATCATATACGTACAAGCATAGATACAAGCATACATATCATTATGAGTAATGCAACAACCATCAATGCATGCATCATGAATGCAACCATCACTCCCTCGGAGTATGGTGGAACACAGCAAGTGGGAAACATCCCCAAGGGACCAAGAACTTACCTGGCAAAGCCGAGCTTTGAAGTTCTTCCCTTACTCTGTGGCCTACGCCACTGACACTCACGGTATCACGCCCTATACAAGGCACATAACCGTATATCAATCATCCGATAATCATACAAGCACAAGCATATATCACGGTTCTCAACCGTCTCAATGAAAGGAACCTCAGTCCTTTCCAAAACCACTAAGTCAACTAACTTAAGGTTTATTAAGGCTTATCATTCACAAGCCTTCTCATAGACCCTCAGCGGTCTATCTCATCTCAACAAGGCCCTTGAGTCATCACAAGACTCGGTGCAAGCCAACATTAAGAGCTCAAAGCTCTATACAGACCAAAAGCTTAAGGATACACATATGACTTGAACGGTTCTTTTCACACACAAGACACCGTTCCAACAGCCTCCCAAGCACATCAAACGGTGAATCTCGAGTTTCTTACCTCAATGACGACAAGGAAGGCCCAAGGACGACTCTCCCTAACTTGGGTACCCACGAATCGCCGTCGTTCCTCGCCGAACTCGAGTTCTAAGAACTTTCCTTAAGAAAGGGATTCTTTGATTTGGGGTTTTCAAGGAAAATTGATGAAGGATTCAAGCTCACCAAGTGTTTCTAGCAAGATTGGTGTATCAAGGAAGTGATTTTGTGAACTATGGTGAAGAAATGAAGCTTGGAGCTTCAACAATGGAGGGTAGGACGCTGGAGGAAGAAGAAAGGGAAGGTTTTGGGCCAAAAACGCGAAAATGACCCTTTTATAGTGGTCCTGTCAGATGTCCCGTGCGACTCGCGCCACCTCTGACGCTAACCGCGCCAACCACCAGCGAATCTGGCGTGACTGGCGTCACTCTGGCGCTATCCGCGCCAACCTCCAGTGTATCTGGCGCGACGAGCGCCACTCTAGCGCGATCCGCACCAACCTCTAGAGAAAATTGGCCTTTTGAGTAACAGTGACGCTAACCACGCCAGTACGGCACTACTCGCGCCACAATGGCGCGACTCGCGCCAGACCATGGGTCATTATAACATGTTTAATGAGTAAGTTAGATGAAACTTGGTTGTGGCATAGGAGAGCTAGTCACATTAACATGTACCATATGAATAACCTTATTAAAAAGAACTTAGTAATTGGCTTACCAAAACTCAAATTTGAAAAGGACAAACTTTGTAATGCATGTCAAAAGGGGAAACAAACCAAAATCTCTTTTCAAAGTAAAAATATTGTTTCCACCTCTAGACCACTTGAATTACTGCACATTGATTTGTTTGGTCCTTCTAGAACCATGAGTTTAGGTGGTAATTACTATGGACTTGTTATTGTTGATGACTACTCTAAATTTACTTGGACTTTGTTTTTCAAATCCAAGAGTGATGCTTTCCATGCTTTTAGAAAGTTGCCCAAACTAGTTCAAAATGAGAAAGGTTATAAAATTATCTCAATTAGAAGTGACCATGGTGGAGAATTCCAAAATGAACATTTTGAAAAATTCTGTGAAGAAAATGGAATTAACCACAACTTTTCAGCTCCAAGAACACCCCAACAAGATGGTGTTGTGGAGAGAAAAAACAGATCACTTGAAGAAGGTGCATGAACACTTCTAAATGAGACAAATTTACCAAAGTATTTTTGGGCTGATAAATTAAGCATTGTTTGTTACACTTTAAATAGATTACTCATAAGACCCATTTTGAAGAAAACACCTTATGAGTTATACAAAGGAAGGAAGCCCAATATTTCTCATTTAAGAACTTGGCTGCAAGTGTTTTGTTTTAAATAATAGGAAAGAATCACTAGGAAATTTTGATGCAAAGGCTGATGAAGCTGTATTTCTTGGATATCCATTGCAAAGTAAAGCATATAGAGTTTTCAACAAAAGAACCATGTGCATGGAAGAATCTGTTCATGTAATTTGTGATGAATCTAACCCCTCAAAAGAAGAAAAAGATTGTGATGTAGATGCAGGTCAATTGGAAGAAAATGTCCAGCTAGAGAAATTGTCTATCAATGAGAAAAATGAACCTAGTGTTGAAGCAATTCCATCAACTTCCAATCAAGAGTCAAAAGAGTGGAGAACTACAAAAGACCTCTCATTAGACAATATTATTGGAGAAGTTACAAAGGGAGTTTCTACTAGATCTTCTCTTAGAAATTTATGTTGTGATATGGCTTTTGGATCTCAAATTGAACATAAAGATATTAACCATGCCTTACAAGATGAACATTGGATGCATGCCATGCATGATGAACTAAATCAATTCAAAAGAAATGAAGTTTGGGAACTTGTTCCTAAACCATCATCAATTAAGTCTATTGGTACAAAGTGGGTTTTTAGGAACAAACTTGATGAAAGTGGAATCATAGTAAGAAACAAGGCTAGATTGGTTGCTAAAGGTTACAACCAAGAGGAAGGCATTGACTATGAGGAAACTTTTGCTCCAGTTGCAACATTGGAAGCAATTAGGCTATTACTTGCATATGCATGCTTAATGAGTTTCAAACTTTATCAAATGTATGTCAAAAGTGCTTTTTTAAATGGTTACATAGAGGAGGACATCTATGTTGAACAACCTCCAGGATTTTCTGATTTTAAACACCCTAATTATGTTTATAAACTTAAAAAGGCCCTCTATGGTCTGAAACAAGCTCCAAGATCATGGTATGAAAGATTGAGTAAGTTCCTACTTGATCAATCTTTTGTAAGGGGCAATGTTGATAAAACCTTGTTCATCAAGAGGCATAATGATGATATCCTATTGGTTCAAATATATGTTGATGACATTATTTTTGGTTCAACTAATCAAATGCTTTGTAAAGAATTTTCTGCAGCTATGCAAAATGATGTCTATGATGGGAGAATTAACCTTCTTTCTAGGACTTCAAGTTAAACAAATAAAGAATGGAACTTTCCTCAATCAATCACAGTATTGCCTTGAAGTCATCAAGAAGTTTGAAATGGAGAAGAGCAAAGATGCTGCAACTCCAATGGCTACCTCAACATACCTTGATACAGATGAAAAAGGGAAGAAGGTGGATGAATCCAAATTTAGAGGAATGATTGGTTCTTTACTATATTTAACAGCTAGTAGACTAGATATTATGCTAAGTGTTTGCTTGTGTGCAAGATATCAAGCAAATCTAAAAGAGTCTCACCTTACAGCTGTCAAAAGGATCATCAAATACCTCAAGGCAACACCCAAAGTTGAGCTATGGTATCCTAAGGGTGCACCAATAAATATTATTGGATATTCTAATTCTGATTTTGCAGGATGTTAACATGATAGGAAAAGCACAAGTGGAACTTGTCATCTTCTTGGAAGCTCACTCATATCATGGCATTACAAGAAACAAGCTTGTGTGGCTTTGTCAACTGCTGAAGCTGAATATATCTCAGCTGGGAGTTGTTGTGCACAAAGCCTATGGCTTAAACAACAATTGCAAGATTTTGGAGTTGATCTTAAGGAGATACCACTACTTTGTGACAACACAAGTGCAATAAGTATTTCAAAGAAGCCTATCATGCACTCAAGGACCAAGCACATTGAAATCAGGCATCACTTCATAAGAGACCATGTGCAGAAAGGTAACATTAAGATTGACTTCATTGATACAAACAATCAATTGGTTGACATATTCACAAAACCTTTGGCTAGGGATAGATTTTATGATTTAAGAAACATGCTAGGTATACTTAATGAATCTAACTTAAACTAGCTTGTTTGATCATGCCTTTTCATACTTAAATTCAATCCATTGCTAAAAACATTACAAAAAGCTGTCACAAACTTGAAAAAGCTGTGTTATCTAATGTTTTCTCTTTAAGAATCAATTACTTGTCGGGATAATCGATTATTTTCATTAAAAGTCATATTATCTATGATTTTTGAACTACTGTAATCGATTACAGCTAAGTGGTAATCGATTATTTTCTCTTTTAACATATTGTTCTTTCTGGAATAATCGATTACGAATCAAGATAATCGATTACTATGAACAACAAGCTATGTTCAATTTCAAAGTTCTTCTGGAATAATCGATTACATGAAGATGGTAATATATTACCTTTAAACTTCCTTCTATTTCAGTTTTTAAAGCTTTCTGGAATAATTGATTACACATCGGGATAATCGATTACATGATCTCTGATACTTGCTTGGATTCTATCTGATATAATCGATTACGGAGGCATATAATCAATTACAAATCATCTTCAACCTCTGAATGCTTGCAAAATAATCGATTACCTTATGGAATAATTGATTACTGTGTGTTAATTTTGTTTTCCAAATATACGAAATAATCGATTACAGCCTATTTTTAATCGATTATTTAAGCTGTTATTTGAATTCTGACAGTTTTTCTGGGTTTGGTAACTGCCCAATCCAATCAAATTCGTATTTAATCATCATTGATTTGGGTTAACTGACTCTAACAGCTATATTTTTGAATAATTCGAACGTTGGTGATTGATTTTTATCTATAAATACATGTTTTGCATCAACATTTTTCTTTGCACCAATATCTCTATCTTCTCTTGCTCTTCTCTCTCTGTCTTAGCCTTTTGTGTCTATAACCTTCATTTGTGTCCTTGCTTTCTCTCAAAATGTCTACACCAAAACGTATTAGAACTGGTAAGAGAAAGGTAGGGGAGTCTTCATCTAACCCACAGCCTCAACCACCCCCAAATATGTTGGACATCTGGTTCAACAGAGAGTCTGTGTAACGCCTCAAATTTCCACTTTATGTTGTATTGATTTTTAATGAAAATACTTTTCCTTTTGTAGATAAAATAGCAAACTAAGGTTTACTAATGACCGATTTCAAATAAATTCCGTCACTAATTAATATTTAAAGGTTTGGTATAACATAAAATACAATACAGTCCGATATTTGTTCTAATTCATATTACAAACAACTCAAATATTTCATCATAACAAAACATCTTCGATCAGACATCTTCAACACAGCCTTTCATCAGAATAGTCTGTCAATCCCTCTTCACTGTTCATCTACTCACCCAAACCAAATCGGGGTCATAGTAGGTGTCAGCCATAGACACAAAAATACAGGGTAAGTTTATGATAAACACAATTTAAGCAAATAAAACATATGACAATATCCTTAAAGATGCATGATTCTTTTAGACTCTTATTAATTGGTACCAATAGTCAAGATAGCCCCATCTCTGTGGCACAGAACTGAAACGATCAGTCAGGGTCTCACAGTGTTGCAACAGGATTCTCACCCACACTTCATGCGATCATCATGGGTGGTGTAATTTCCCCACTGCCAAGTCACCCCCCAGCTCAGACCTCTCTTGTCTGAACGCTCGAACTCAGTTTCTGCAGCTATCTGACACACCTCCTCTTTGAGGTAACTCTTATACCTCTTCTTTGAGGTAACTCTTGTATACACCTCCTCTGTGAGGCAACTCTTATACACATGAGATATATGAAACTGATTCACTTATTTCATAACTCTTTTCATCAACTCATATTTATTTTACTCAGAAATTCAACATAAAGTATAGAACTCAATTTTATATTCATGTACAAAATCTCAGCATATTATTCATGTACAGAGATTTATAGAAACACTCAGCAACACATGAAATTTAGAGAAATTCATAGAAACTTTTAGCAATAAATGAACTTCATAGAGATTCATAGAAACACTCAACAACACATGAACATTCAAACACTTATTCAAACAAAAACAACACTTAAACTATCTTTATCATAAAGCTTCCCTATACATACCTTATAACCTTTTTGCTACGCTTGTTTACTTCCTCCTAGCTAGCTCTTCTACACGTGATTCTTTCTATGATGGTGGGGTCTTTTCTATTTGATTTAAGCTTTTGAAAATGAAAGGATGAAAGGGATGTGGGAGGATACTTCACATGAGGTGTTAGTGGAAGGAATTTCTTGAAAGTGATTTTCAAGCAAGGTTCCCACTACCCTTTATATAGTAATTGGAAAATAATTAATTATTCAAGGACATATGTGTCCTTCCAACTAATTTAGTTTCATTCTAGCTTAGTTTCTCCTTGTTTCATTATATCCTAACTTAGTTTCTTCTTATTCCTTTGGGTTTTAACTAGATTCATTATTATCATTTTACTTTATAGAAAAATATCTCATAAGCCATAATGACTTACCTTTCCATTTGGCCAACACTTTACAAGTGTCCCTACACTTGTCCAAGCTCTTGAAGTTTCTACACCTTTCTTGCTTATTCACGTGGACTCTAGAGGAAAGCAGAAGATCTTGCTTCATTTCATGTTGCCTTGCATCAAAATATAACTTTTTAGCCCTTTCTCCTTGTCTTCTTTTCACGTGAACTTTGGTTAGCTAAGGGGAAGATTTTTATCTTCCTTTTCTCCTTCTATCTTATTTTTCATTTTAAAGAAGAGAAAATTATATGGCTTCTTTTGGATACATATGTCACCTTTTAAATGAAAAAGAATATTCTAGTTTATGTTTTTCTTCCCACATGGCATTCCTTGAAAGAAAGTCAAGTTTGATTTGAACTCTTCTACCTAAAGATAATATTGAATAATAGCATTCTAAAGTTTTTCAGAAACTGACTTCAATTCTAGTAAAAATCGCTCACAAGTAATCTATACAGAGTGCTATTCAGATTTTACTTACAAGACTACTTTTATCTTAATTCTAATTGGTTCATTTTACTTTTGACCACCAAAACTATTAAACTATTTTATAAAATAAGTCTATTCATCCTATAATTAAGAGAAAATTCCACAGATTTTATCTATCATTTTTCTATATTTTTCTGATGCTGGAATTTTTTTGAATAAAGTTTCAAAGTCACTATCTTATAAAATTCATAGAAATTCTATTCTAGAGTTTCTTGTCACAAACTATTTTGATATTCTGCCAGTCAAGAGTATTCTGTAATTTCATCAGGTTCTCACAAAATCTCTAAGGATATCTGGTCATTTCTGGCCTAAAGGACATTATGGTAAATTCATCATTCATCCTAGGGGCATATTTGTCATTTCTACCATAAAATATCTATCCAAAAATATCTAATGGTAATCTTGTCATTTCCAAAATATCCAAGGGCATTTATGTAATTTCTACCTTAAAATATTTCACTAAAATATATAGGGGCATTTTTGTAATTTCAAAAATATCCAGGGGCGTTATTGTCATTTTTACCTTAAGGGCATTTCTGTAATTTCTGATTTAAGGAAAGGGTTATATGGTCATTATTCCCAACATTGCTAATTTTTCACAATTTAGTTTTATTTAAACTTAATCAAATTTCACATAACTTTAATATTTACTTGAATAATTGCACAAATATTTCATTCAACATCTATTTGCAATCATGAAAATATTGGGGTGTTACAGTCTGACAAAATGAACTACCTGCAATTTCATGCAATCAAGCCCATTAGTTTACCCAAATATCTCAGCCTTGACTGGTTCATAAGGGAAGGATTTATATTTCTTGCCTATCTAGAAGCCCAAGGTCTTAGGGCATTTGTTGAGATGAAGGGAACCTACTACCCTGACTTAGTAAAGGTTTTCTATACCTGTGCCAAAGGGTCTATGAATGGGAACCTCAAGTCTGTTGTCAAGGGAGTTGAAATGGAAATAACTCCTGAGATGTGGGAAACAATTGCTGGAGTAGTATGTGAGGGGGAGAGAAAATTTGAAGAGAACCCTGAGGGTTACAACAAGATGGATACCTATAGGGGTATGTTGACTGACCCCCATATGCAACTAAGGAATAGGTTGGGAACTAGCCCAATGACCCCTGAGGATACGCCCCTCCACTATATCATCACTTATGTTCTCACTCCAAGTGTAACCACCACTTCACTCTTTCATTTTATTCGTATTTATTTTATTTGCAGCGGATAATTTATTTTAAAAAGACCAATGATTAATTGAAAATAAGTGAAGTTTTGAAAATGATTTTGAAATAAAGGTTTGATAGTAAATCTTATTGGATTTATCCACAAGTAGATTAGAAAACATAAAAGGCTATGTCATAACTT
>PYAF01005059.1:0-53299 GCA_007407185.1 Glycine tomentella | reverse complement strand
GCAAAATAAAATGAAAATAAAATGCTGATGTGGAAAATGACGCTGACGTGGCACTCTAATCTTCAAGTCCATGAATTAATTCCAAGCCCATTAAATTATTAAACTGCCCTGAAAATAAAAATTGGAATAATTAAACTTAGAAAATCCAAATTCATAAAAATCTGAATTATCAGTCCAATTAAATCCTAAATGCGAAACAATGCGGAATATAAACGATTAAGCACAAATCAGGGATTAAAATGAGTACAGAAAGATGAGAAAATAAAGGTAAAAAGTGACTCATCAGTAGGAAAAAATGATTGTGAAGAAGTCGAAAAAGAAAAAGAAAAAGATGAAGAAGAAACAAATGAAAAGATTGAGAGAAAAGTAATGAATGATGATGAAAAGAAAAAAAGTGATAAACGCAAAGCTGTCTTGACCCCACCACCAGTCCAAAGTATGCCATATCCATATACTCCATCCAAGCAGACAAAGGAAAGGCAATGCAAGCAGTTTCTAGACATTTTCAAGCAACTGCAAATAAATATTCCTTTTTGTGAAGCACTGGAGCAGATGCCAACTTATGCAAAGTTCATGAAGGATCTTCTCACAAAGAAAAGAAGATATACTAAAGAGGAGACCATTGAGTTAGATGCAAGCTGCAGTGCAATTATCCAAAAAACTATTCTAGAGAAGTCAAGAGATCCCGGTAGTTTCACAATTCCTGTAACTATTAGAAATTTATCAGTAGGGAAATCACTTCTTGACTTAGGAGCAAGCATCAATCTCATACCATTATGAATGGTCAAAAGAATTGGGGAAGTAGAAATCAGACCCACAAGGATGACTCTTCAGCTGGCAGACAGAACCATCAAGCATCCTTATGGAGTTATTGAAGATGTTTTAGTGAAAGTTAATAAATTTTTCTTCCCAGTTGATTTTGTGGTGATGGATATGGATGAGGATAGTGAAGTTCCACTGATTCTTGGCAGACCTTTCATGAAAACTGCCAAAGTCTTGATTGATGAGGATGAAGGGAAACTCACTGTGAGGGTGCAAGATGATGAAGTACAGTTCAATGTCCTTGAAGCAATGAAGCATCCCACAGACAAAAAAGAATGCTTTAGAGTCAATGTCCTTGATGAAGTAATTTCTGACTCTAAAAGATTTATTCACAGGAAAGAAGGTTTGGAGAAGGCATTAACAGAAACAATCCAAGAGGAAGATAAAGATAAAGAAAAAGTAGAATATCTTCATCAATTAAATGCCTGTAAAGAGATACCTTATCACCAATCTCTCTTTGAAGAAATGAAGAAAGAAAAGACAAAAGAAGAACATAAGCTGGAATTAAAGGTATTACCTTCCCATTTGAAATATGTCTTTCTTGCAGGTAATTCTGAGAAGCCAGTTATCATAAATGTCAATCTCTCTGAAGAAGAAGAAGAAAAATTTGTGAACGTTTTGAAAGAAAACCACAAGGCCATTGGTTGGACACTATCAAATCTAACAGGCATTAGTCCTTCTTATTGTATGCATAGAATTTTGATGGAACAGGACTATAAACCTGTAGCTCAACCGCAAAGAAGACTCAATCCAACCATGAAAGAAGTTGTCAGAAAAGAGATGGTCAAGCTACTGGAGGCAGGAATGATATATCCTATCTCAGACAGCCAGTGGGTAAGCCCTGTTCAAGTAGTACCCAAGAAGGGTGGCATGACTGTCATTAAAAATGACAAAGATGAGCTTATCCCAACTCGCATTGTTACGGGTTGGAGGATGTGTATCGACTATAGAAAGCTCAACAAAGCCACAAGAAAGGATCATTTTCCATTACCCTTCATGGATCAGATGCTAGAGAGACTAGCAGGTCAGCAATATTACTGTTTTCTTGATGGTTATTCAGGATATAATCAAATTAATGTTGATCCTAAAGACCAAGAGAAAACAATCTTTTCTTGTCCCTTCGTTGTTTTTGCTTATAGGAAAATGCATTTTGGTCTATGTAATGCACCTGCCACTTTTCAAAGGTGCATGCTTGCTATCTTTTCTGACCTTGTTGAGAATAACATTGAAATTTTCATGGATGATTTTTCAGTATTTGGTACTTCTTTTGACTTTTGCCTGTCTAATCTTGATGTTGTTTTGAAATGATGTATTGGGACTAATCTTGTGCTTAACTGGGAGAAATGTCACTTCATGGTGACTAAAGGTATTGTTTTAGGTGACAAGATTTCTATGCAGGGCATTGATTGGATAAAGCCAAAGTTGATGTTATTGAGAAACTACATCCACCAACCAATGTCAAAGACATCAGAAGTTTCCTGGGACACGTAGGGTTTTACAGGCGATTTATTAAAGATTTTTCAAAAATTGCTAAACCACTGAGCAATCTTTTAAATAAAGAAGTTCCATTTTATTTTGATGAATCATGCTTTAAAGCTTTTAATACTTTGAAACAAAAACTTGTCTCTGCACCCATAATCACTGCACCTGATTGGACCCTTGATTTTGAAATTATGTGTGATGCAAGTGATTATGCTGTATGAGCAGTTTTGGGTGAAAGTAAAAACAAAAATTTCCATGCCATACATTATGCAAGCAAGGTTTTAAATGAAGCACAAATCAATTATGCAACAACTGAGAAAGAATTGCTTGCCATAGTGTATGTTTTGGAAAAATTTCAATCATACCTGATAGGATCCAAAGTGGTGATATATACTGATCATGCTGCGATAAAATGATTGTTAGTTAAATCTGATTCTAAGCCTAGACTTATCCGATGGATTTTACTTCTACAGGAATTTGATTTAGAAATTAAGGATAAGAAAGGGTGTGAAAATAGCCACACATGATCCTGAAATACAAGAAGAATTCCCTGATGAGAAGCTATTCCACATCTCAGAAAGGCCATGGTTTGTAGAAATGGCTAATTTTAAAGCAATTGGAGCAATTCCTGAAGATTACACTTGGCACCAGAAGAAGAAGTTTCTCAGGGATGCTAGATATTTTGTACGGGATGATCTCTATCTCTTCAAAATTGGAGCAGATAATCTTCTGAGGAGATGTGTAACTCAAGGGGAGGCAAGGAACATCCTATGGCACTGTCACAGTTCACTATAATAGAGAGAGGACTGTTGTAAAGGTCCTACAATCAGGATTTTATTGGCCTACATTATTCAAAGATGCCCATGAATATGTGAAAAGATGTGATAATTGCCAGAGAACAGGTGGAATCTCTAGAATAAATGAAATGCCTTTACAAAACATTCTGGAGGTTGAAGCATTTGATTGTTGGGGATAGACTTCATTGGTCCATTCCCATCTTCATATTCAAATGAATACATCTTATTAGCTGTGGATTATGTGACCAAGTGGGTATAAGCAGTAGCTATGCAACTTGCAGATTCAAAGACAATTATTTGCTTCTTAAAGAAAAACATATTCTCAAGGTTTGGAACCCCTAGAGTACTGATAAGTGATGGAGGATCCCATTTTTGCGATGTCCAATTACAGAAAGTTCTCCAACACTATAATGTCTGACATAAGGTAGCTTCACCTTATCACCCGCAGACCAATGGGCAAGCTGAAGTGTCAAACAGAGAAATCAAAAGAATTTTAGAAAAGACAGTTGCCCAGTCATGAAAAGATTGGTCCCAGAAACTTGATGAAGCTCTTTGGGCATACAGGACATTATTTAAAGCACCTACAGGGCTCACACCTTTTCAACTAGTTTATGGCAAATCTTGCCATTTACCTGTTGAATTGGAACACAAAGCTTTCTGGGCTTTAAAATTCTTTAACTTTGATCTTACTGCTGCAGGTGAACAGAGAAAGCTACAACTACATCAATTGGAGGAACTGAGACTCTTAGCATATGAAAATTCCAAACTTTACAAGCAAAAAGTTAAATTTTATCATGATCAAAAAATTTAAAAAAAGGAGTTTTCATCCTAGGCAACATGTTTTGTTATTTAATTCTCGATTAAGATTGTTTCCAGGAAAGCTGAAGTCCAAATGGTCCGGACCCTTCACCATCAAGGAAGTAATGTCACATGGAGCTGTGACTCTTGAGGACCCAACTACAAAAAGAACGTGGACTGTGAATGGTAGTAGACTCAAGCCTTATCTGGGTGGAGATGTTGAAAGACTCACCACTGCGGTACAATTGCAAGAAGCTTGAGCTGCAAACTCGTCCAGCTAAAACGACGTAAAAGAAGCGCTTCTAGGAGGCAACCTAGTAAGTTTTTAAAATTCTTCTTATGATTTTTATAATTTAGTAAATATAGGTTAAAATATAGGTAATAGAACTTTAAATATATTAAAAAGTAACATTTTATCTTATTTCTTAAAAAAAAGGTTTAACTCGCCCAGGCGAGTACACCATGTACAAATTGCTCGCCTGGGCGAGCACACGACTGCAGGCCACAAAACAGAAGGTAAAAATCCAAAAACTTACCTCCTCCATCATTTTCACTTTTCATTTTGTTGTGCTTTCCTTTGTGCTCTTCTCCCAAGCTCGCCCAGGCTGTTGCACCCCTCCATTTTCTTGGTTTTTCTTCTTGCTCTCCCCACGTAAGTATCCCTCTCTTGCATCAATTAAATTTCTGAACAATATCCCTCTCCATTATATTTTGTATATACATGATGTTCTTATTGCTTTTCTTCTCAAAACATAACTTAGGTTAGAATTCCCTCATTTCTTTGCAAAATTTGGTGTAGGATGTATGCCAATATGTCCATTTTCATGCACAAATTTGTATGCACACCAAGTGTTTGGTGAAATGCCACAATGAATTCATTTTGTAATTGGCACCTTGTTAATGCACAAAACTTGCTCCATGCTTATCTTAGACAACTTTCACATATGCCATTGATCATGACGTAGGCTTAGCAATCAAATAGAGTCATCAATTTTTGATTTTTTGTGTGTATATGCATGACTTGCTATTTTGTGTATATAATGAAATGTCACTAAAATGGACTAACTGTAGGTAAGAAAAATTCCAGCATTTAGTGTCATTTACCTACAAGGTTAGTGGGCATAAAATGGAGTACATGGGCTGAAATGTTTGATTAAATTGTGCATTAGAAAAATAGGAAATTTTGACATCTTGTAAGTGTCATGAATTTTACATAGGCTGCCATTTAAATGTTATTTTCTCAACTAAGTCCATCACAGGTTTATAGTCATGCTAAATCTGTTTTCAAGATGATTTTTTTTCAGATGACTCCTAAGAAATTACCTGCTAAAAGAGCTTGAAATGAAGGTTCTAGTGCACATCCTCCTGAGGATTTTATTTATGATGAGCAAAGATTTAGAAGCAAAGAGCACCAGCTAAGATTTGAAGCAATCAAACATTGGTCATTCCTCAAGGAAAGACGAGTTCAACTCATGGATGACGAATATCCAGATTTTATCGAAGAACTCGATAGGTGTAGGTGGAGACCACTGGCCACTCCATTACAGAAGTTTGATCCTGGAATTGTCTTGGAATTCTACGCCAACGCTTGGCCATTGGAAGGAGCCTTGTTTGATAAACGTTCATTTGTTAGGGGACAGTGGATTCCATATGATTCTGATGTCATAAATCAGTTTCTAGGAAACCCACTAGACCTGCCAGAAGGACAACTTTGTGACTATATGGCCAGGTATAATAATTTTGATGAAAAGGCTATGATCTAGCTCTTGTGCATACTAGGATGTGATTTTGCACGGAACATCGCAGGTAATAGGGTAAGATTAATGCGCACAAATGTAACATCCTCAAAATTAATTCATATTTATGATTGAATTGTGGAAGTGTAATAATACTTGAATACAAAAATAATAGGATAAAAAATTATTTTAAAACAAACCATTGAAAGTTGTCCACATTCAAAAACAGTTTCTGCCACCCAAATTGAGAAATTTATTTCTCTCTCAATTCTTATCCAAATTTAGTGTATGATATATGGAATTAAAGATCTAGATGTCTAATACAACATATCAAAATTTCAGATAAATATAGTTTGTGTACTGATTGCAGTAATTAAAACTTTAAGAGATGTCAGTATGGAATTTCTCAGCTTGCTGGCAGTTTTGAAGTCTAGATTAAAAAGGTTATAGCCAGAGTTTTATAACTCCAAAATCAAGCATGTGATACCTTGTTGGAAAGATTAGGAAGTCTAGTTTAACATACTAGAAAATGAGAATTTTTGGACTAGTAGATTGGTACAGAATAAACAATGAACGAACCATGTGCTGTGAAACATTTTTCTTTTAGAAAGATCTAGTCTTGGCAATTTGTAGCTCCTAAAACTTTGACACAAAGGCTAGAATTTTCAGCCAACAATTAGACCAATCATAAGTGGACTCATAAAATGTCCCTTTCCACGTGCACATGGAACATTAAATAAAGGAATCTAACACTAAAACACTAAGCCAAAATAAATAAACGTGTAGGAGTAGCTGCTGTAAAAAAAATTTTAAGGCTGAAAGGAAAATGATATAATATGGCCTTGTGTGTATGTGGAACTAGAAGAGCCAATTAAATAACTCAACAGCCCAGCCATGTCCCACGTATGAGAAGCCAGCTGCCCCAAAACAATGGATTAAAAAATCATTGACCAAGAAAAATCAAACACTACTACACAACATATATTCAAGGTTGGTTATTTTAGGCATACAAAGTCGGTTTTGAAACCGCCTTTGTAAGTACACGTCGTGGAATATAGGAGCATACAACGACGATTATACAAGATCGTCTTAGAAAGCATTTTTTTTAATTTTTTTTTAAATTCATACAATCAACGATTTTCTAAAATAACTGACTTTGATCAACAAATAACGACAACAGTGGTTTGCCAAAACCGTCTTTACTGACGTTATGGAATTAGTTTTTCGTTAATTAACAATGACCACAGATCTGATAGTCACCATAAATGTGTATGTGTATTACTTGATTGACATTAGGATTATTGTGGATATCATTTTGCAGTTATATATGTCACCAATATATATGAATATACATATATGCAATACTAACAATTTGACACACAATTACCATACACAAAGGAAAATCATTAGCACAGCCAATATATTATTACAAGATTTACTATACTTAAATGTTATGTAATAATCTGTGTCGAACAAAGTGTGCATATGCACAATCTACACTATGGTTACAAATTTAAAGATATCTTTATTGACCTCAACAGGTTCTAGTAGCCAAATAGATCCCTTTAACTTATAGGAAGCCATTGCAAAAGTTGTTAAGGAATTCATACCTATGAAAACTACTATTAACAAAGCTGTTAGCATCCAGTCAGAAAAAATCACATTGAAAGCAACTCCTATGATTCCAAGCATAAACATTGGTTGAAAAAGAAGTGCTAGATCATAGTCAATCACAGGCATGTCAAGAGTTGGGTGCCTCTGGTTGAAATTGTAGAAAACAGTTGCTCCTGCTCCACCCGTAATCATGCCTTCACCACACAAACAAAAAAATTACAGATTCTATCCATACAAGGTTCTAAAGAAGTACCTTGATAAATTAATAATGCAAATTAAACTTGACAACCACAGTTGGTTTTTATCAAATTCTATTACAATTATACTGCTACCTTGCTATATCCTAACAATAATATTTTTTTACATGTCCCAGATTCCTACATAATTATTATTTTTTCAATCAAAGCACAGCCTTTCACCTTAGCCTATTGCCATGATCATTGAACCTAAAATGACAAGAACATGTGCTCAATGTCCAGTTAAAAATTCCATGTGATCTTGTTGTAAGATTTTGTTGGTGATAAAAATGTTGATAGAAGTTGGAGCCCTTTCTCACATCATTTCAAAGGTTTTGGGTAGAGTAAAGTGGGAAGGCAAATTGGCATTGTGCAATTATTTTAATGGTACTTATGATTGATGAGGAATGTCACAAGTTCCATGAAATTTTGTTGTTACTTAGGTGGGATAAAGTAGTCTCTTTTAAGCTTAGTTATGGTGATTGGCTAATGGCTTGCCTATTCTACATAGGGTACAAGGAGACTAGTAAGCTTTATTCAGTTTATTTTATTTTCTTCTTTGCTCTGGTTTTTATTTGTTGGGTTGTTATATACATTTTTCATCCAATCACCAAATCTGGCCAATCATAATAATGATGACGATGATATAGTAAAACTGAATAGAAGTAACATGTCAATGATGCCGTAATGATGCAATGCTACTCAACCTTATTAAAAAAACACAAAGCCAATGAGAAAAAACAAGAAAAATGAAAACAACAAATGTCTCTTATGTAACAGGATACCAAAAATGAAATTCAACCAATCAGAGCATATATACCTAAACATGTAAAGAATGAAGAGAAAAAAGAACAAGAAACTTCTTTACTCAAATCGGACACCATAGTTCAGTTTGATGCTTGATTTGACATGCAACTATTTCTTTTCTCAAATTTCCCTTCAACTAACCTCTCTTTACAGCATAAACACAAAATGGGGTGAGGAACGATTTATGTTCATTATATTTCAATATCTTATTACAAAATAATATGTTTTGTTATGGAAAGTGGTTATTAAAAAGGATGCATAATTACACACCAAAATGGTATTTGATGGTATCAAATAAAGCTGAAGAATAATTCTCCCAATATTATTTTCATAGCATTTTACTCATTTGCCTATGATAGCATACTGCATGTAAATTTATCTCTCTGCATCCAAGACGATACACTTAGTACGTGAAATTAAATGCTGAGATTTGAACTCTACCAGAAGAATCTGGTCGTACCTTCCCCTCCCCCATCTTCTGGAAAATAAAAGGTTAATGGTGTTTGTGTGATTACTTCAGAATATAACTATTACCCTGGGTTTTTCAGGTTTTATTATTCAAACTAAACGTGGGGCACTTCCCTCATTGGGCTGATTTGGTGACCAGAATTACAAAAATTACAATGAAAACAGAGAGTGCATTAGTATAAAGGAGGACCTTCTCATTTTGATAATTTTCTCATATCTTAAAATTACAAAACTAACTAGTTTAGCAATCAACTATGTTAAATTGTACTAACTCATTCCATAAGCTTATCTATTATTATTAGAGTAAGACTTTTACTTCAACATAATTTTTTCCTACAAATTATTTTGTTAATGTTTTGTTTGGATATAGAAATAGAAAAAAATGAAAAAGAATAAAGATAAAAAAAATAGTTTTCATCAAAACAACATATGAAGAAGAATAAACAACTAAACAGGGCTGAAAAAGAATAGAGAACAAAAAAGAATGTGAAAGTTCATGTGGAGAATGAGTTGGGAGTGAAAAAGAAGATGAGAGGGTGAGAGTGAGGATAACAATAGTTTAAGTATCGTGTAAATTTCCAAAATAATTGAAAGTGTCCTATTACATTCTAAAAAGACAATTATGTAAATTTGCATTCCGGAAATCTTCATAGTGTAGCCTAACAAATGATGGCCTAAACCCATTTGAGCCCTTAGTCACTTTCATATTTAAACTATGGGGCCTTTATCAACAAAAAATAAAACTATGGATGGGCACTTAATTTTGTGGTGTCTGCACTCTGCACACATAGTTTCTTCATTATTTAACCGTACCTCTTCTTGAAGAGTAAATGTTTCATGTTGAACTGAAGAGTAGAACTATAAGTCTATAAGTACTTTAATAAGTTTTGTTCTGTCCTTCAAGAACAGATGTCCAGCAACAAAGTTGGATGCCTGATTTATGATCAAACTCTCTCTCAGGATGCCTATGATGTCTGAAGCACCTCAAGGAAGATGAAGATCACAACAGGTTTACACAACACGAATGGCATGCAGTGTGTGCTGTGTGAATGGAAAAGAGAGAGTCAGAATTTGTGTACCTTGCACCTTTGGTGATACCTCCTATTTATTCTTACTAACCTGTGCAAAATAAAGGAAACTCCTACCAATTTTTGATCATAATCTTCAATAAGATGAGCAGATATCTGCAATATTTTCCATACAAATATTCCCCAATATTTCTCTCGATTCGGGTGATTATTAGGACATGATTTCCCTAAATTTTGCCATAAATCCTGTTATGCTGATTGCATTGAGCTTCTTGGCCTTTGGCCCAATATTAATCATCCGTAACAGTTGTCCCTCATCCCGGTTATTGAGTAATCTGGATGACCGGGGTGATTCTTTATATCGAGATGTAGGATCATGACCAGGACGATTATCTCGGACAAGTCGGCCGTGCCACTATGTTTCCAAGATTGATATCTTTCTCGGTCTTACATTTGCTACTTCGGTGAAGCTCGGACGTAATGGCCACTCATTTTCTCAAGAGCCGACCTCTTTTCCTGATTCTCGACTGAGATAGTGAAACGTTTTCGCTGTCGTTTGGACATGTGAAGCGACGCGCCTCCCAGGCATTTAATGCTCTGTCATTTCTTTGCACGTTCCAATCATGACTACCCCGAGCCATTGTCCATTTTGCCCCTACCTTTTAGTAAACTGGTCACTATTGCCCCAATGATAAGCCACGTTTGTCAGTTACTATTCTCATTGATTCAAATTTCGACAGTTACCCTTTTCAACATTATGGGCTTCGACGGTTACTTTTCACCATTATAGGCCTTACTTTTGTCATTTCTTCCACTGTTTTTAGAATCCATAGGTCATTTCTCTTCTCCTGCCTGTCTTTGCTCCAGTTCTCCACTCTTTGTCTCCGTATTTTGGTTCTTCAGCCTTTTTTCTCCAGAGTCCTTCTATTCCATGTATCTTACTTTCTTCCCTTTTTGTGATTTTTGCATTTTCATTTTCAACATTGTTCTTGCTTTATTCTGATTATACTGATCTCCTTTTAACCTTATTTCTGGGTTTTGCCTTCCTTCTTAGCCTTATATCTGGGTTTTATCTTCTTTTTTCTATTTCTTCAAAGTTCATCTTTATCCCTTGTTCTTTTTCTCTTGAGTTTTGAATCCTTTATAATCTTGTGGTAATGGAAGAAGCACGTATTCTTAAGAGAGTTTTCCCTTATTCAGCCTTTTGGTTTTTTGGCGTACCCCTTTCAGAGGAAAAAAAAACCAAACGCTTCTTACGAACTCCATCTAGTGGTTCAAAACCCTCCAAAAACCCTTTGGCCAGAAAACCCTCCTCTTCTAAAGTTGTAGCAAACTCTGGTATGGGGTCCAATAGTGAGCCCAGGAGTCCCCCTGTGACCCTTTCTGTCCCTCCTTTAGAGTCACGTCCTATAGAGCCTCGTCCTGAAACTCGGTTTGAACCATGTCCGAGGTGTATGGATAGGTTCATGTACCTGGCTAGCTCGGGTTTTGACAAGCAAGCCGGCGACATATTAGATGCGTGTCGACATAACCTGGTAGTCGTCATTCCACCTATGCCCCGGCCCAGAACCGAGGTGCTGCTTGAGTGTAGGCTGATACTTCAAGTCTTGCCGTCGGTTTTCCATGTATCTTTATTGATCATTATTTCCTTTCTTTATTTTGTCATAGGTCAACGTGGATGTCACTTTCGTGGAAATAGTCGAAGAGTATCGGTCAACCGGTTCCCACACCAACAGCCCCTCTCCAACCCTGATAGCCAAGTTTCCTTGGGTCACCTATGAGGTTCTTAACACCTCGTCTACCATGAGTCCGGAGAGCGTGGCCGCTCTCCCTATTGGGAATCAAGAAGGATTCTCAATTCGCCACCCCGGCCCACACGAGCCGATCTGTTTTTGTGCTGAACGAGGCAAACCTAACTTTTTCTTTTTCTGTACTAACGTGGTCACCCGCTTGGGTGTCCGCTTCCCACTTTCTGAGTTTGAGATGATGCTCCTAAAGCATCTGTCTTTAGCTCCTTCCCAACTTTATCCAAATGGTTGGGCTTTTGTAAAATCCTTTGAGGATTTGTGTATAAATTTGGGAATCCCGTGTGCGGTTCCCGTCTTTATGCATTACATTTTCGATCATACTGGTCGCACTGGCCGAGAGCCCTCTAACCGGAAAGGATGGACTTCTTTAAGGAGTCGTCCTAAGCGCAAGCTTTTTCCCCTTTTTACTGAATCTTTTAAAAGGTTCAAAAATAATTATTTTCGAGTTTGTGCCAAACCCGGCCAACAATCTTTTTTCCTCCAAGGGCTAGAGTCTGCCGGGGTAAAGTGGAAGTTCCCTCTTTACTGGACCCGTACCCATCATGAATTCCAACCTACCTTCTATCATCGTGACGAGACAGGGTTGTCGGATGCGGAAGCCTATTCGGTCATCCAGATCGATGCTTTCCGAGAGAGTCGGGTTTCTGTGACATTCCATCTGCTCTTCACGACTGTTAGTCCGAATTCTGAAGTATGTTGTATTGTTTTTCTATTTTTGGTGTTAACTATTTGCTGTGTTTTGCAGCTACCGAAATGGAAGACCAAACCGACGACCAAAGACCTCGGTTCTGCAAGACTTCCGGTGCATCAAAGCCGGCCTCTAGTGCCAATGAAGTTCCTCCCTTCCTCACCAAGCTCAAGAGGTGGAAGGTGACAAAGTCGGCCCTGGCTGCTTCCATCCCAGCCCCTCCTGCTGAGGCCGCTGTTGACCCTTCTCCCATTGCCCTGGCCACTGATCCTCCGGCCACGGAGCCCTCTACGGCCGTGCTCCCAGAAGCCCTAAAATTGGAGCTCGGTCATTTATGAGAAAGGGTGACTGAAGAGATTTTTCCCTTTGTCCAGGCTCCCAAGCGTTTTGTCGACTCGACCCTGCTTTCTAATGACGACATCCAACAGCTCCAACAAATGCAGTTGCATGCCTACCAGACTGCCTCTCTTGTTGACAGTCTAGTCGCTTTGAAGGCTAGATACAACAGGAGTCAAGAGGATTTAGCTGTCGCCCACACCAAGACCTAGAATGCCGAGGAAGAGTTGCGGCTTGCCTGAGTAGATTTCGAGCGTGACCTTCAGGCGGCCCGCTTCGAGACTCAGCAGGCCCTTGCCAAAGCCGCCCTATGACTGAGAACCTGAACGAGGTGAAAACCATGTTTGAGGGGGCCCAGGCGGAGGCCAAGAGAGCTGAGTCCAAATTTTTGGATGCAGAGAAGGAGGCGATCGAGCTATGTGAGGCGATGCTATCGGTGGTCGAGGACTCTTTCAACAATGCCCTGGCACAGGTCCGATGTCTCAATGCCAGGATCACTCTGAATAGTGAAGGATTGCACTTTCAATCATTTGTTCGTGATGGTGCTGTCGTTCCCTACTTCGAGCAAGATGATTTCATTGTCGAGGCCGAGGACGTACCCGAGGTCGGAGCTGAAGAGACCTCGACTCCCGCAGGCGGGGTTTGAAGGGCCGGGATGCCAGTTTATTATGTATTTTCTCCGCCTTTTCATAGTCTTTGAACAATTTCCTATTTTGAACAATTTTTATTTTTTCACAATTGACGTACAATTGCTTCCTATAATGGCGTTCTTTTTTAGAACTGCTTTTGTAGGCGCATTTAAATATTCATTTGGCTCCAACGGCCAAGTATAATATCATCTGAATTACGCGATGATTTTCGATTCTCGTTTTTCATCCCAAGTTATCGTTGGTGCATCACAGCCGCTGTGGACCGTGCCAACCTGATCAGGGTTTGGAAACACCTCGGATCCGCATGGGACGGTACGTATAAAAGTATCATTTAAAAGAACTTCGTCAATGTATGACTTATAAATATTAAGATATTGTTTCAAAGGAAACTGTCAATTCATGACTTGTTTATTCATAAATATCAACTTTATTTGCATCTATGATCCCGATGAAAGAGATTACATTAAGTGGGGGTGTCAAAACAGTTGGCCACACTCCTCTCAATAAACGGGAAACACATAGATAATAAAACTAACATCTCATGTTTATTAAAAATTAACTATAATATGTCTTCCATTTTTCGGCATTCCACGTGTGTTTGATTGCCTTCTTATCCAGTGTCTCTAGTATGTATGCCCCTTGGCCGAGATTCAGAACAACTCGGTATGGTCCTTCCCAGTTGGCTGCCAGCTTCCCATCCTGAGCATTTTTGTTGCCAATGTCGGCCCTCCGTAAAACCAAGTCACCTTGTTCGAAGGTTCTTGGTCTGACCTTCTTGTTGAATCTTCTGGCCATAAGCTGTTTTGCGGCCATATCCCAGATGTGTGCTTTAGCTCGGGTTTCATCTATTAACTCAAGTTTGCTGATCAACGCCTCATTGTTGGTGTCCTCTCCTTCTTTAAGTATGATCTTTCTCCTCCAAGAGGGTTGTCCGATCTCTACCGGTATCATGGCCTCACATCCGTAGGTCATTCTGAATAGTGTTTCCTGAGTGGATGACTGAGCCGTGGTCCTATGTGCCCACAAGACATAGTACAACTGTTCTACCCAGTTACTCCCAGCGTCGTACATTCACTTTTTGAGGCCCTCCAAGATAACCTTATTGGCAGCCTCGGCCTGGCCATTAGATTGTGGATGCTCCACGGAAGCAAAATGATGCTTAATATGAAAGCCGACCATCATCTCTCTAAACTTCTTATCAGTGAACTGAGTTCCGTTATCTGTGACTATCTCGGCCGGGATCCCGAATCTGGAAATGATGTTTCTTTCGAGAAACTTCTGGACTCGAGCCGAGGTGATGGTAGCTAATGGTTCAGCTTCTATCCACTTAGTGAAGTAATCAACAGCTAGGATGAGCCACTTCAACTGCCCTTCTGTCGCCTTGAAAGGTTCCAAAAGGTCCATCCCCCATTTGTAAAAGGGCTAGGGGGATGTGATAGTTGTCAGCTTGGATGGGGAGGACCATATTATCCTGGCGTGCCTCTGGCAACTCGCGCATTTCTTCACATGATCCTGGGCGTCCGTCTTCATAGTCGGCCAAAAATAGCCAGCCCGAATAGTCTTTACTGCCAAAGCTTTAGCTCCCATGTGTTGGTCGTTGATGCCCTCATGTATCTCGGCTAGTATGTATTCCGCCTGGTTGGGCCTGACACAAAGTAACATAGGGGTGTATGGGCCTTTGCGATACAGCTCACCCTCCTGGGTGGTATATAGGGTGGCATCTCGGATCAATTTCTTAGCCTCTGCCTCATCATCCAGGATTACTCCTTGCTCCAAGTATCTGACTATAGGCTGCCTCCAGTTAGCCATCGTCGATATCATCATGATGCAAGTGGGATAAGCCAGCTTCTGTTGGATAACTGTTCATGATTGCCTGTGCCCTTAGTACTTGCCAGCTTAGACAATATATCGGCCCTCATGTTTTCTTCTCTGGGAATATGGGAGATGATGACTTCATTGAACTCGGCAATGATCTCCCTGACCCGAGCCAAGTATTTGATCAGCAAGGGTCCTTTGGTCTGGTATCTTCCTGGGCCACAACGAGCTAGGAATCTTGAAAACTTTCACCTTCTGGGCTCCTTGTTCCCTGATTGAAGCCAGCCCGGCTATTAAGGCCTCGTACTCGACCTGATTATTTGTCGTTGGGAAGTTGAGCCGCAAAGATTGCTCAACTGATACTCCCTGGGCTTTCTATTTTGATTCCAGCTCCGCTTCCCTTTGCGTTTGATAGCACCGGAGGGGAGGTGAGGCACTTCTTGATCTCCTGAAAGGCGGCCTCACACTCTGCGCTCCAGTCGATGCTGGCTTCCTTTTTTAGCAGCCTGAAGAACGGAAGAGCCTTTTCCGCTGCTGCCAACCTACCAGTTAGTTGCTGCACCTCTTTTTTGGTTGCCGGGAACTTCATGTTCAGGACTACGGCGCACTTGTCCGGGTTAACCTCAATCCCTCTATGGGTCAGCATGAAACCCAAGAATTTCCCCGCAGTTACCCCAAATGTACATTTGAGCGGGTTCAGTCGGATGTCATTTTCTCTCAGCCTACGGAAAGTCTCTTCCAGATCTTAGACATGATCCCCACTTGAATCTGTTTTAATAATCATGTCGTCAATGTATACTTCTATATTTCGGTCGAGCTGCTGGGCAAAAACCTTATTCATCATGCACTGATAGGTGGCCCCGACATTTTTCAAGCCTAAAGGCATCACGTTGTAACAGTAATTTGCTTCTCCTCCTCTGAAAGCCCTTTTCTCTCGGTCTCCCGGATACATAGGAATCTGATTGTATTCAGAATAAGCATCCATGAATGACAATAGCTTGAACCCGGAAGAATTGTCGAACAACTGATCTATGCTCGACATTGGATATGAGTCTTTGGGATAGACTTTGTTGACATCAGTGTAGTCAAAGCCCACCCGCCATTTGTCGCTGGGCTTCTTGACCATCACCACATTGGATAACCGCATGGTGTATTGGATCTCTCGTATGAATCCGGCCTCCAACAGTTCCCGGATATGTTTCTCCAATGCTTGCTTCCGTTCAGGTCCGAGATTTCTCTTTTTCTGGGCCACTGGTTTTGCGCCGGGATGATTGACAACTTGCGGCAACAGAAAGTGGAGCTTATCCCCAGGATTTCTGAAGCAGTCCAGGTAAAAATGTCTTGGTTATCTCTCAAACACTTTGTTAACTCCGCTCGCACAACCGGGTCAACTATCATCTCGACCATGGTGACTTGGGTAGCTTCAGAACCTATCTGGACTTCCATGAGCTCGTCCGCTGGTTCGGGCCTCCATTCCTCCACATTTTCTCTAACGTTAAGCTCCACCAAATTTATAAGTTCCACCTGCCGCTTTCTATCCATTCTCCGCTCGGATTCTTCTCGGCCCTCCTGGCATGGCTTGGCCGAGGAGGGGTTGGCCTTACTTTCCTTCACAGCATTGAAGTAGCACTGGCGGGACTTTTTCTGATCCCCACAAATGGTCATTACTTTACCATTGCTTCCTATCAGCTTCATTTTCTAGTGTTTGGTGGACATCAAGATATCCCACTTATGGAGCGTCGGTCTTCCGAGAATTACATTATATGGGGAGAGGAACTCGGCCACGACAAACTTTACTCTTTCCAACTTGAAAGCTTCCTTTGTCCCCAATGTAAGCCGCAGCTCAATGGAGCCTTTGAGCGTTGTATTTTTGCCATTGAAGCCCGATAACACCGTTTGACATGGCTTCAAATCTTCTTCGTCAAGGTTCATCTTTTTGAAGGGCGTCCAGGATATGATGTCAGCAGAACTACCGTTATCAACAAACATTTTCTTGACGCGACAATTGGCTATAGTCCCGGTGATGACCAGGCCGTCCTCATGTCCAGGCGTCTGCTAAATCTTCCTTAGTGAAATAGAGCAAGGGGACCTCGACTTTATCATTGGTGGCCTTAAACTTGGGTTGCTCCCTCACAACAAGGACTCTCTGAGGTATTTTCGGCATTGATTGGCCGTATCTCCTCCTCCTCCCATGGCACCAGAAATGACGTTGCATTCAAATTCTGGTTCTGGGAACTCCTCATCATCTGTCTTCTTCCTTTTTTCATCTCGGACCTTCTAATCCTCATTGGGGTTGCCCTTGCGTTTTCCTTGCTGCCCTTGTGTTTTAATCACATACCGCCGCAACTTGCCTTCTCGAATGAACTTCTCTATAACATCTCGCAAATTCCAGCATTGGTCAGTAGTATGGCCCGACCCATTATGATATTCGTAAAAGCGAATATAGTTAAGGCCGGCCTTCTTGAACACAGGCCGAGGTCGATCTACTTTCTTTATCTCAGTCAGAGCTACTTCTCTCCAGACTTGTGCTCGGGAAGTGTTCAATGGGGTATATTTGTCTTACTTGGTGTTGTATCGCCCCGCCCTATGGCCGACATCGTTGTTTCTATTGGGCTGCGCATTCCCGGGGTGTGAACCCTTCCTTTTGGGAGCAGTGTTAGCAATCTCCATCTGTTCTAACTCCAGGTATTTCTTTGATCTAACCCTGAATTCCAGCAGAGTTTTCACCAGGTCCTTATAAATAGATTTTGTTAGCCGCGACGATCCGCTGAGTCCGGCCGACAACAAGTGGACGTGCACCTTTTCCTCCAGGCCCTGCACTTGCAAGGCAGCCTCCTTAAAAAGGTCCAAATAACTCTGTAACGTTTCCCTCGGGTGTTGGCGGATCTTCCCCAAAACAAACTCGGACTTAGGCTATTTCTTACTCGTTGCAAAGTTGAGCAAGAACCTCTGGCCGAAATCCTCAAAATTACGGATTGACTGGGGTGGTAGTGTGTGGAACCATGTCTGGGTGGCACCGATCCCCCGTCCACACATTTGCATATCGAACTCGTCAATGTGCACCTGGGGATCCTGACTTCCATCATACTTCAAAAGGAAAGACCCATCGAAATCTTCAATGAACTGGGCGTTAACGATATCGTCCACAAACGGGCTATCATTGTGCTGTCCACGTTGGTATTTCCTCCTATACACCTCGGCCCCTCCTCTGCCTTGATTGGCTGGGCTACCTCTGATGACGGCAGCTTGGCGGGGGATCTCGGCTCTAAAGGGCAAATTATGCTGCTCCGGGTTAGGCTCTTACTGGTGAGATGCTGCTCCTGGTTCAAAGTGAACGTTCTGCTCTGGTGCCCTGACGTCTATGTCATGTGCCGGGTTAGGCCCTTGTGTCGGAATCTCCATGTGGCCAATGCGTTGTTCCATCCGTTGTAGTCGGCGTTCTTTATCATGTCTTCATCTCGCACAACGATCATCTAGTTGTACGATCATGTTGTTCATATCCTCCTGACGTTGAAGGGCGTGCCGCCATTCTAGTTGCTCGATCCGGGATAAAATGGACTGCATGCATTGTTGGTGAGGCGCTGCATCGATTCTTGCTCCACCTCGGCTGGCGCGGGGTGTGGATTCCCTGAGACTGCCGGCAAGGGAAGCGGATTGTTCTGCGCCTGAGATGACGAAGTGTTCGAGAGTGGGTCTTCCACCCGGACGAAGAGTGACCTCTTGTGCACGGGTGACTCTTCATGCTGGTGTCTTCTCGTGTTTACCATGGTGGGAGTTGAAATTTACCTTCCCACAGACGCCGCCAATGTTCTGTCCTTCAAGAACAGACGTCCAGCAACAAAGCTGGATGCTTGATTTATGATCAAATTCTCTCTCTCTCTCAGGATGCCTATGATGTCTGAAGCACCCCAAGGAAGATGAAGATCACAACAGGTTTACACAACACGAATGGCGTGCAGTGTGTGTTGTGTGAATGGAAAAGAGAGAGTCAGAATTTGTGTACCTTGCACCTTTGGTGATACCTCCTATTTATTCTTACTAACCTGTGCAAAATAAAGGAAACTCCTGTCAATTCTTGATCATAATCTTCAATAAGATGAGCAGATATCTGTAATATTTTCCATACAAATATTCCCCAATATTTCTCTCGATTCGGGTGATTATTAGGACCTGATTTCCCTAAATTTTGCCATAAATCCCATTATGTTGATTGCATTGCCTTTAGCCCAATATTAATCATCCGTAACAAGTTTATTCATATTTATTAATTTATATTTATATTCTTAAATTTATTTCCAATTTTGTCATTATTTATATTAGTTTCAAAAAGTGATGAACAACGCATAAGCTTCTTTACTGCATTTAGTCAAAATTTCTAAGTTTAAAGAAAAAGCTGAAATTGGATAGGAAACAAACAAAAAATATTACCCTGTATGAGAATTTAGAGCAAGGTCTTAGAAATAAAAAAATCACAAAAGCAGAGCTGCTTCATATGAGGGAAATTTTAGATTTAAATATTGTCATAGAAAGACAAATAATGCATAATTCTATTACATGCTTGGAGTGCAGTAGTTACCTGGTCTGCAAGAAGAGTAACATTTGAACCAGCTGCAAGTGCCACAACTTTAAACTTATCTGGATTCTCTGCCACAATATCTAGTGTCTACAAAAGCATACAGGGGAAAAATGCACTACATCAGCACAATATTTACCAGGGGAAAGATGCACTACATCAGCACACCACCTGGGAAACGCAGGATATGTGTCTTTATGTGCTCCATTACTCTTCTTTCCATTATCAGCTGCTTTGTCATTACAAGGTTCTTATGATCAAAATTGTCACCCCAAACTTGTGATTTGCTAGGATATTGATAAACAACACTAGTCTTTTTGGCCATTGGACTTTGCTTTTAAAAAGGAATTGAATTATGGCCAATCAGCACTTATGCTATATTAATTTAGTGTGGATAATTAAGAACCTAAATACATGCACCATTATGCACCATTACAATATATATAGGTGGTGTGGAGCTAGGAAATGAAAAAAAGTGGTACATGCCATTAAGGTATAGTATAAAATTCACTTCATTGTAGTTTTATTCTATTTATTGTGGTTCATGTAAGATTTTAATCTCTTAATCATTTTTATTTTAGTTTAATCTTTAATATTTTTACTGCTGCAATTAAGTTATTTTTCTAAATCTAATATGTAAATTAGATCTTTTATTTTAATTTTTCATAAATTAAAGCAATAATATGTAAAATAAATAAATAAATAAATAAATAGAGCGAAAATAATAAATAAATAAAATCAGAACACAAAGGATTCATGATGTGTAAAATGCATCAAGGTAAAAAGAATTTCAGCAACTCATGTCCCCTAAGGACTAAGCTAGAAGATAAATAAACTTGTACGCTTTATTCTTCTAGGTAAGTAATTACATTTTAAGTAAAGTTATTACATAAGAAGAAAAATTAAAAAACATATGAAATCAATTTGTCAAGGATTCATATATAACCAAAAATAGTCCTTGATGTTGTAAATGAGATTGGAAAGTGGTTGGGTAACTGCCAATAATACTTATATATTTGCACTTTACCTCGAGTTTTTACTCTATAGTCTTTCACATATATTAGTATAGTCACTATTTCTGTGCATGGAATGAAAATTACAAAATCTATTCATGCTAAATAGATACGATCTAAACCAAAATGTTTTAAATTTCCTAGGTTGTAGCCAATTAGACTATCCTGCTGGGTTAATTTATTGAAGGTTTTCACACCCACATGAGCAATAACTGGTCTTTTCCCATGATAAATAATAATTAAAGAACAAATACAAGAAAAAACAATGATTAATGACAGTCCCTTTCATATATTCATTGTTAAAACTTACATTCCGATGACCTTTTAAATCAAATTTAGACAATTTAGTTTCTCTTACAGAAATCAGGAGTAGCCTTCTACCATGGGCAAAACTACATGGAATGCTGAAATTGTTATGTCTTAGATTATATAAAAGAGAGAACAGGACTTTAAAATAATAATATGTTAGATAGATAGTTTATAAACACTCTTGTCCCTTATATCATCAAAACACCTTTTGAGCAAACTCTACTTAATCCACTTACTTAATCCACTTATAAGAGTAAAGTAGGTTTTAGAAGTTGCAAGCCATGACGCATTGGCATCCACCAAAACTATCTCTAAGTACAACCAGCTATAGGGTGGTAAGGTGGTTGATTCAAAGTAACCAGAGTGGCATTTTAGTATCAAAAGTGAGCAGACCCACTCAAAACGGCACCCAAATTACACGCACAACCACACCTTTTAATTGGTCAACTCAGAACACAAATGGGCCAAGACAAACAAAATAGTTACATTAGAGAGAGGAGGTAAACAAATCTGCATCAAACATGAGGCCAGGGTCCAAGGCAGCTCTGGGATTAACGTGTCCACTCCCATAATCAAAAGGAGTGCCTTTGACCAACTTCATAGCTTTTGTTTCAGAATATAGCTGTGCTAGAATAGGATTTCCTGCTCTGTCTAGAGTTGTTGATGTTGTCATCAAGGCTGATTTAATGGCAACAGGGCTCCAATGAGGATGTTTCTGCTTTATCAGAGCAGCAATTCCAGCTATATGTGGTGCAGCCATACTAGTCCCAAATAACATTGCAAACCCCTCTCCTGCTCAAGCAAAAAATGGTTAAATAAATCAAATTCTATAGTATTTTGATGATGATATCTTTTATCAAGTGTTTTTCTTCTATAAGTTCCGTGCTTATTCATGCAGTAATTCTTCCAATAATACTCAGGAGCCCTACCATATATAGGGTCCAACAGTCTTTCAAAGAAGTAGCTTCTATTAACAAAATTGAAGGTTTTTTTTTTCTTTTTTTGGATATTGTTAACTGAACCTAGTACCTTTCCTGTACCTATAAACCTTCATTTGTGTGGAGTAAAGCATTAGCTACAAGAAAACAGATGGAAACAATTAGCATTCATCATCGATATCCACCTAGATGTGATTCAAGTACCTTTGATTGATGCAGAATCAATAACAAAATTGTAAGAATAGCCACAAAGAAGAATATTTCCCTTTATTAAGTTCTTATTTAAAAGTTCTGGTCTCTGGCAATCAGTGGGGCTGTATTTCGTACATGAAGAATCAAGAAGCACATAAGTTGCAGCAACAAATGTGTATGTTTGGTGTAAACGAGTAGAAGCTGCAAAAACCCATTAGCAAAAGACCGAGTATATAAGAAAACTAGAATATATCAAATGAATTGGGAACAACCATAAGCTATTGCAGCTATTACAGGGTTGAGGAAAATGTTGTGCTCCAATCAAGAGGAGAATCGAAATCAATTACATGCTGAGACTCCATGCATGTAGCAATCTAGGGAAATTTGCCTTCAACAGAAAGAGAAGACTTATGGTGGAGTTGATTTAGTGTTCTAGTAGTGGTGGTTTGGGGTGAGGTTATAATGGGTGGAGGCACAAAAGAATAAGAATGAGAAAGGGAACATTTGCCCTAACCCAGAAGAATAAAATGAGAAGGGGTGCGAGAGGGGTTCTTATTAGAGTGGAGTATACGAGAACGGAAGGAAGATTCGCTAGCTTCGACGGAAGTTGAAGAGAGCAAGCAGGCTCGGAGGCACAACCCACAGCTTTGTCACTCACAACAGTGCCTCCAGCTCGAAACTCTCCATCACCACCACCACGCTCCCTCGCCACAATGCCACATACGTCACTACCGCCATCCCGAAGACGTGAAACATCTGCAGAACGCACAGGTACACGTCGTCTTGCTCCCCAACGAGGTCATCGTCAATGCCAATCATCACACACGTCGTGATGAAGTTCCGATGTGTTAGAACCGTGCCGTTGCTCAACCTCATCTTTCCCGAGGAGTATAGAAGCACCACCATGTACCCCTGCTTCACGCCGCCCCTGCATCACGTCGCGCCGTTGAGGTCCACAGAGGGGAGGGGAATGGGTTTGGGGTTTTGAAAAGTTTTGAAATTAAGGGAGACGATAAGTGGGCCACGAATAAAACAGCCACTCTATGACAACAGTTTTTGAATTTTTAGAAAACCGACTACGATTATCTAAATACAAAGACGGTTTTTATACTACCCATTTTTGAAAATATGTTTTAAGACGGTTTTATAATAATCGACTTTGAAAATTGTAAAATATTTATAAAAATGCCACTGACACTCAAACGACGATGGTTTCTCGACAACCGTCTTAAAACACGCATCATTAAAAGCTATTAATGTAGTAGTGAAAGTCAAGATAAGGATTATGCATAAATATCCTCCAAAGTAATGATTACCTAGTTAACTTCTAACTAAACTAAATCCTAATTCAGTTATAACTCAACTAAATCAATTAAAACCCAACTAATTAAAGAAGTATAAATATCTAAGGAGTTGAAAACATTGCACGTATAGCATACACCCCATGGTCACTTATTTTCTTGAAAAACTTTTCCTTTTTACCTCTTTTACTTGCTTCCAACTGTGACATCTGTTACCACTCAGCCATTTTATTTTTCAACACATCATTTCTTAGAGAATATTCCAAGGAAGACAGCCAAGGGAGACAGTCCTTAATCCATTTCAAACTCAAACTCACTTGAGGTAGGCTAGGCTTCAATCTTTAGTTAAGCATTTGTTTGGATTAATGTATATGCTTAATTACGCAGATTTATAGTTATCACTTAGACTTGAAATTCATGTTATTTGAAGGTTATTTTATGATATGGAAATGTTGATTTAAACCATAGGATAGTCGATGATTTATAGGCTGAAATATTGGTGATGTTTGGAAGTATATTTGGTGATATTTGGAAGTGATTTTGATGATATTTGGGCTGTTTATTCATAGTTTTATTATGGTACTGTTTTGAATTAATTTTCTTAGAAGTAGAGGTTGAATGGTATGTAGATAGATGGTTCAAATGCTTGAGTAATTACATTTGAGGATGAAGTAGTAAGGTGGTAGGTGAAAGGAGATTAAAATGCATGCTGGCTTATAATTTTCTTGTGAAAGTTTAAAGGAGTTAGAAATTATTTGAAAGATAAATTATAGTTTATTAGTTAGACTACTAACAGGATTCGTTTGTAGCCTGAATATATTAAATTGTCATGCCTAAGTTGGTATAATTTTTCCTGAATAAGGTATGGTGGTTTAACCATACTTGTGGTACGTATGATGTTATGACAACAACAATTTTTTTCATAAGGTGGTATGTATTTTGCTTATGGATTTTATTATGAATGGATTTTGATTGATGATATGTTGATTTATGTTTCCAAGTCCAGTACGAGATTTGTGAAACAAAATTTGATACTACATACAGTACGATATGTAGTCACCAGGTACAAATATATGACAGAAATCATGCATGTTTACGTAAAACGATCGTAGCGTCTACATCCAGTACAAGGTGTAGCTACATACAGTACGATATGTAGAGGCCATGTGCACCATGTGAAAATTCATTTCATGTATCCATATAGTTTGCATAATTATTTTATTGCTTCATTTGAATATATTAATTATTTACTAACGTACTAATGTGTTCGGTGGTTTAGTTTTTGCCTACTGAGAAAATTTTATTTCTCATTAGATTTATTTTATGTTCTATTTTAGATGGCCTCAATCACCATCTTCCTTGATGCGTTAGAGTTGGGATGGTACATCGACGAGGAAAGAAACTGTTATGTCGTAACCATGCATCCACTTATACGCACATATATTTACTTTGACACTCATTTTCCCGTTTCTGTACTTAATGGACTGTTTAATCCAAATGATCCTTTCCTAAAGGTTACTCCTACTTATCCAGATCCACCTATGGAGCCAATTAACTTGGTCAGTGAAGAAGAGAGCATGTGATAGAACTTTTGAAAGGGAGACATAGGCTATATGTTTTTTTTGTAAATAAATAATAATCTTAACTAGAGTATCTGAGATGTTTCCTAGTAGATAAGTTCTATGAATGTAATACAAGTAATGTAATCAAAAGAACTGATCTATATAAAAATAGGTAGTGGTTACTTATCTATATATATATATATATATATATGTATATCAATTTAACAGCTTATGAATGTTATATGTTTTACAATTTCTAATATGCGTATCTTAAAAATATAACATATAAAAATATTTTAGGTCGTTACAAGAAACATGACTACCCTTACCCAAATATGGATGACCTTTTTGCTAAGATACATTTTGCCTAGTGACCACTACTCTGACCTTCCAATGCTTAAATGTCAACTAGCCTTCAGTTGTATGACTCAGCTTAGCATTGATGTGGCTCACTTAATTTCTGATGCAATTCACCAATTTGTGATCTTAGAGCCACCTAGGCATCCACTTAACCCTGAAAGAGCCAACAGGGCACTTGGATTCCCTGCGTTGATTACTAGCCTATGCCAACTATATGGAATCCAAGTACATCCCTCTAGGACCATCTGACCTCCTATTAATCGTGCTCTTATTGAAAAATACTGTTTAGCTAGACAGGTCCAGCAACAGCAGTCTCCAGAACCAGTTTCTTTGGAGTCTATTTATGCCCACCTACAGAGAATGAAATTCCAAATGAACACATACATGCAGCACATGGCGGATCAGCAAGCTGCAAACTTCAGAGGCCAGATGCAGCTAAACGAGAGCTTCTACAACTATACTCTGCATCAGCATAGTCAAGATCCCAGCCCATTTGCATGGCCCACTCTAGAACAGTTCAGAGCTCACGTAGCATGGCCTGGGGACAGGCCAATATTCCAGGAGAAGGCAGCAGGTTCTAGGGCCCACCAGGATCCTGCAACTACTCAGGAAGCAGCAGAGGGAGGAGAATCAGCAGATGATGACTTAGAGCAAGACTTGGCAGCTTATCTCACGGATTTGCATAATCTGTGACACTGTGACACTGTTTTTTAATTTCTTTACAACTTTCTTTATCGCTTTCCTGAATACTTTACGTTATTTATTTTTGTCTTTATCTTTATCGCTTTCTAAATACTCTATATTATGTTTACCAACTATCTCATCCTAATGGTATTATAAATCTTTTTGGTATTATATACTATTAAACCTTTTTGGTATTGTATATTCATAACTTATATCTTTTTGGAAGTTACACCAAATTTTTTTTGCTTTCTTTACAATAGTTGGATATTATAAATTCTTTTTTGGGTCTTAAAAGGAAAATTTTTCTTGAAAGATTATATGTTTTGAAAAGAATCAACAAAAATTGTTTTGGAACTTAGTTTTTATTGGATCAGAACAACAAAAATGAATTTTGAAAAAAACCTTGAGAATGAAAAACAAATAAAATGATTTTCCAAATTACCAAATGAAGGCAAGATTTTTTTCCATAAAACTTAATAAAGAATATTTTTTTAACAATTGATCTGATTTGAACATGAAAACGGACCTTGAGCCTAGCAAGTATGTGCAACCACATTATAAACCACATTATATATTGAGAGACCTCACTAATATGATTTATAGTGATTTTACATAAATTTGTAATTGTCAAAACATATGATACAAGGATATGATTTAGGCTATCTTTCTTTTTGTAAACATCTTTTTAAAGCCACTGGCCAAAAAGCTATCCTAAACATGAACATAATGATTTACCATTTGCAACCCCTGTTGAGCCAAACAATTGATATTTTTTTTTAAAACCCTAACCTAGGATAGGAATTCCATACCTTACCAAAGGATAAGAGAGTAAAAAGGGAATAATTTGTGATGGAAATTTCTTTTGGATAGTCCATGCTATGAAAAAGGAATTTAAAAGTGGCTATATGCTATTTATGAGTTGACTAAAAAGAAAAGAAAGAAAAGAAAGAAAAGAAGTAAAAGAAAAACAAAAACAAAAAGAAAGAAAAAATTGGTTTAAATATGAAAAATAAACAAAGTCTTGTGTTTTAAATACAAAGTGTTGGGTAAAAGAATTGACAAAAAGAGAAATCCTGAAAGGAAAAAAGAAGAAATAGGAAAAAATGATCTTAATGTTTTATCCACATATACTCTCCTAGTGCAAAGTCTTTTTGAATATCTAGAAAAAATCAAGATTTTTTTTTCTAGCCAAAAGCCCAGCCATAAAAGACCTAATGATCCTTGTTGATTATGCATTTTGATTTAATGACAAATGAATTACAAAATTAATCTATAAAGTATCAGTGTAGGAATTGAGATAAAACACTTACCTGTGAGAAAATTAAACACTTTGAGACGTTTTCCTCTGTTTGAATTAGACATATGTTTCCTCTTATGTTCTTTAGGAAGGAAATGTGAATTGATCTTAATTTCATTTTGGTTATGTGAATTTCACCTTTTGTTTCAATTCTTAAGGTTAACTATTTAAAAATATGTTCTGATCATTTTTTAGAAGTTGATTCTTTACAAAGCATGTTTTTATATTTTTACTATTGCTTGAGGACAAGCAAGATTCTAGGTTGGCGGGAGTTGATAAGTGTCATATCTTAGTAAAATTAAGGTTATATTAAAGGCACTTATCTTTTGTTTTACTAAGAAAATCTATATAACTGGCCCTAAATCTAGTTAGTTTGTATCTAGTACTTAAGATGAAGGATATGTTCATATTCTCGAAGATTCATCTAATCTTCTTTTGCATTTTGATAGGTTTAAAAAATTCTGAAGTTTCCGAGCTTGTAAAGCCAAGCAAAAAGGGTGTTCAAAGCAAAAATAGAAGTTCTATAAGCAATCCAGGCCCAACATCCATCAAGCCCAACGAAATCTTCAGCACTAACGCTTTAGCTCGCCCAGGCAAGCTCCCACAGGCCAAATTGCTCGCCCGGGCGAGCACAAGTTCCAAGGTGATAAAGATAAGCTCGTCCAGGCGAGTAAAACATGAAGAAATTGGCCGCCTGGGCTAGCAGAGTAGACAAGAGGCAAGAATTATATAAAGGCTACGGATTTGGTGAGGAAGGCATGCTTTTTTCCACCATTTTAGCTTTTTAGCTCTTATTCTAGCTTAGAAAGTCTTATTAGTTGATAGTTAGAGAGTTAGAGAAGAGAGAGAGGTGAGGTTTGTAGTGGAGACTCTGCTGAAAAGAGGATCAATGACAAGTTGCTTCATCAATTCTTCTCTTGAGGAAGTTCTCCCAATGATCGCCTAAGCTTCTCTAAGGATAGGACGTACTCTTCTTATCCCTATGTTCTTTTAACTTTTAATTATGCATGCATCATTCTATTTCTTATTGGTGATTTTATTCTGCACTTAATGCTTGATTCTAAGTGATCGCTAGTTTCATGAATTTAACTCTAAGGGCAACTGGGAAGTAAACTTAGGGTTTGAACCGAATGATTTTACTCATCATGTTATGTTGCTAGGAATAGGGCATAACGTTTTGATCATATTAAACACGCGAATAGAATCTTAATGCTGGGATATTTTACTTAATATGCGAGGAATCGATATTTAGTAAATATCCTTAGGACCTTAATATGCGAGGAATTGAATTAATGTTACTCAACGTGTGCGACAATAAGAATAGACAAATGATTTATGCATAGGTAATATTAATTAAACATATAAAGGGATAAGTAAGACGAAATCCAATCCTATGCTTTCCTTGAATTAAAACTCGTTTCTTTATTTCCGTAATTTTTAACGTTACTTTACGATACGTCATCATAGCAAATGAACCATCGTTTACACCATCTACACATAAACTATTAAACTGATAGATAAGTATTTAAACTAGCCAAAGTGAACTCAAATCCCTGTGGAGACAAACTTTATAAAATTTGTAACTTGCAACGATAAGACGGTACGCTTGCCAAAAATCCTAACAGATTTCACCCTTGTGCTAGATTACTCTAGGTTTTGCCTTGTCTCTCTTGTTATTCCTTGTTACACATGCATTGATTGAGATGATTTAGGCCTTCTTTCTTTTAGTCACTAGCCAAATAAACCTACCATGCATTGATGTCCATTGTCACCCTTTTTGATCCTTTAACCATTTCTTTCATGTGTAGCTTATTACAAGCCAAAAAGTGGAAAACCAGGTTATTCTAACTTTAGAGAGAAAAGGGGCCTTGGAATTGTTTTGGGAGTGAGTTTCAAAAAAGTGTGGGGGATTTGTATTTTGTTTTGATTTGGAAGAAAAAAAAGAAAAGAAAAAAAGAAAAAGAAGTTAAAAAATTACAATAAAAGTGTGTTATGGTTCATTTTCATCCTTGTAAGTTCTTTTTATTTTTATTTTGTTGTTCTCCACCTAGTTTCCTTGTTTCTATTTACTTGTTGGCTTACTCCCCATTGCCTCCCCTCTTTTCTCTTATTTTTAGCCTAAATATCTTTCTCTTATCTGAAAATAATATGAATACACGCAACTACCAAGATGGGGTGAATTGGTATAAATTTGTCCTTTTAAAACTTTTACAAAATTAGAGTTGAAGGATCTTTATCACTTTGTAAAAACCAATGAAACTTCAATTCAACCCAATCATTCAATCCAAGAAATCTATGACAAGAACCTACACTTGTTCATTAAGAAATATATCACAATTGTTAAGAGATTGAGATAACAAGAAGAGATAAAGAGATCAACACAAAAACATATACTGGTTTACTTCTTAAGAGAAGCCACATCTAGTTCTTCTAATCAAACAAGATTAGAGTTCAACTAAATCAAATGATTCTTTACAAGCCTTATAACAAGTGATAATCTTTATCCACACTAGATAAAGAATAAGAAACCTAACACCCTATTAGATTCCTAGCCACAAGATTTAGAGAACATTTCTCCAATCTTTCACCTAGAGAACCCTAAAAACAATAGGAATACCCACAATAACCAAGAGGGTGATGAATTGGTTTAACCTTGGTCTTTTAAAATTTATTTATAAAATTAAAGTTACAGGATCTTAATCACAATTGAACCAAGAATGCTTCAAATCAATCAAACCATTCAGCCCAAGAAATCAATTGCTTAAAACATAACTTAATGAGTAACATTAAGAACTAATGATCAAGATAACAATAATAGAATAAGGAATAAAGAACAACACAAGAATTTATACTGGTTGACTTCTCAAGAGAAGTTACATCCAGTTCTTCTAATCAACACTAGATTAGAGTTCCACTATTATCAAATTTCAATTCTTACAAGCTTTACAATCATCACCCTTTATCAAAACTAGATAAAGAACAAAAATCTAAAACCTTATTAGACTCCTAGTGATCAAGACATAGAGAACCCTTCTTTACTCTTTCCTTCTAAAGAAACCTACTCTAGAAAAAGCCTCAAGAACCCTTTATAATAGTTACAAACAACCAAGAATTCAAAAATGAATTTACAACAAGAATTAATGGAGAGAGACAACCTGATGATCCAATGAATATGAGTTAACAATCAGATTTGAAATGCAGAAATCAATTTGAGAACTTTCTCTCCAAAAGCTTCTTTGAAAATCTTGCCCAAGAAATCTTTCAATACACCATGAAGATTAAAGAGTGTGACAAGAGCTTTATCAGAGATCATATCCAAAAGGGTAACATCAAAATTGAGTTTGTTGATACTAACAATCAATTCGCTGATATATTCACAAAACCTTTGGATAGAGATAGATTCTTCACACTTAGAAACATGCTAGGAATTCTAGATGAATCTAGTGTATGTGTTAGCATGTTGTTTATGTGCTCATCTACATGTAATTATACCATTTATTGGCCATTCATCTCAAACTATTGGAAATTCGAAATGTGCTGCATAACTACTATTCATACTGATAAATTGACTGTAATAATTGATTAAGCCTCCGAATAATCGAAAAAATGGACTTTAAAAGCTTTTCATAAGGAATTTTGTACTTATGTAATCAATTACAGAAGCGAAATAATCGATTATTCTTTAGTTAAAAATATTTCAAAAGTTAACGTTCACTGGAATAATTGATTACGGCTTCGAATTAATCGATTACACAAGATGAAAAATCTTTTAAAACATGACATTTCAGTGGAATAATCGATTACATAGTGTCATAATCGATTACACTTCATCTTCCTAAAATAAATCACTCAGTAGTTTAATCGATTACACCTCGTGTTAATCGATTATAGCCCTTTCCAGAAACCATTTTTGCATACAAATTAATTGATTACATAAGCTCGTAATCGATTATTCATGGAGTTACTGCAAAATTTGCAAGATTTCTTCGAAATTGTAACTGCACAACTGCCACTAAATTCAAAATTTGAAAATTCTGAGCTTTTATGTTAGTGGATTAATTCGAAATGACAGTTATACTTTCAAATTTCAAACTTTGGAGCCCAAAATCACTTATAGATACAGCTTTGTTGAAGAGACAAATCACACCATTCTCTTCTTCTACTTTAAGCCTAGTTGTGCTTTTCTATTTCTCTTCTTCTAAGTTTAGATACCCTACTCATTTAGTGTCTACCTCTGTATTCACCATGTTTGCATCTAAGAGATCAAAAACCTCCAAGAGAAGTTTGCTGAAACTTCTAACCCTGCTGTGAATAGGTTAGATCATTGGTTTCCTGTTGAGCGTGATAGAATTACCTACCTACAGTCTAATGCCACTAAACTCATTTGCCCTCCCAAACACCTTGACCTTACATGGTTTACTAGAGAAGGTTTTTAATTCCCTGCTTTGATTGAAGCTTAGGGTTTGAAGAAATTTGTTGATATGAAGGGTATTTTTACCCTGAATTAGTAAAGGTGTTTTACATCTGTGTTAAAGCCTCTATGGATGGGACTATCCTATCCAAGTTAATGGAGTGGCCATGGAAATCACTCCTGAGGTCTGGTAAGAAGTTGCTGGCATTCCTTTGTAGGTGAAAGGAAATTTGAGGAAGAGGCTGAGGGTTATAATAAAGTTGAAACCTATAGAGGGATGCTTCTTGACCCTCAAATAAGGCTAAAATTAAGGCTTAGTACTGGTCCAATGACCCATGAAGATAGACTTCTTCATTACATAATCACCTACATCTTGAATCCTAGACCCACTAATCATGCCCAAGCCACAAATGATGACATACAACTTGTGTATGGCATGAAGAATTCCATTAAGATGAACTGGATCCTCATCATTGAGGAAACCATATTGAAAGCCAATATATTGTTTAACTATCCATTTCGATATGTTGTTCTTGTGTCTAGATTCATTGATTACTTCAAGATAGATGTCACCAATGAGGTGGTTGACAACACTAACTCAAGCACCAGTCTCATCAAGAAGAAGCACCTTAACAAGCTTGGGATGCTTAAGATTCCCTATGGATGGCAGATGGTTGGACAACAAGTTCCTCCTGCTGGTGCTAAAGAACAAGGAGATGAAGAAGAAGAAGCTGAAGCCCTTGCTCAGCCATCCTACAACCCCTTTGAATCTCCAATGATTCAGAAGATGGATGCTTTACTGTCTCTACACCATGAGCACAGGGCTGAGACAAATTCATCTATAGAGGAAATGAAATCTAGACTAGAAAACATTTAGGCTAGGCTTGTCCTTGATGACTTTGAAAAACTACTTTAGGTTGCATATGTTCTTGATGTTGTAACACCCCGTAGGCCTCCAGTGCGTTATCATTAATAATATCAGGTTAGCGCTTAAAACATCATTTTAAAACGTAGCGGAAGCATAAAATCGTCTTTCTTGATTCACTATGTATGGAATAAGCATATCACATAGAATTCACACACACAAGACATATTTTTCACACCCCTGTTGATCTAGTTTGGCATATCATACACATATAGACAGATAACTTGAACTTATAGGCAGATAGTCAAATATACAAAAATTATATTCAGGAGGAACATCATATACATATCGTCATGAATTCTATATATAAATATACATCACAGTCCACACCACAGCGTGGTGATACAAAAGAATATCTGCCTTCACCGAGGGTGTACAGAACCAAACAACTCAGGTGTACACACACACCATCCCTTCTCAAGGTACAAAACATAATCAAAACAAAACTGAGCCTTCAGCTCTCCCTGTTGCTTCTCAGTTAAGCAACCCAAGTCTCTATTGGGGCCTACTGCCCTGAGACTGCTCTCCTCTGCCAGAAGAGTCACCTGAAATCATAAATCCCCACACAGGGTGAGATACACATCTCAGTAAGCTCAGGGTCCTTGGAGGAATCTCCTCCACCCTGGCCCACTTTCCATAACACATACATCAGGTAATCACAAGCAAATGGCCCCCTGGCCTGGCCCTCTGGCCCTCATAACAATATGAGCTAGTCATCTTGCTCCAAACATGGCGGAGCTACCTCAACGCCTGGCGGATATCATCAACGCCTATCTCATCAAACATGGCGGAGCTACCTCAACGCCTATCTCAGTGTGAGACCGGAACTCACACCTGTGCCATCCCATTGGGTGCTAACCCTTCGCATGGATGCACATATATGGTACCTCCGAGAATAGAAGGAGCTACCTCAACTTCTATCCCCATGGTTTGTGGGAACCAATTCCCTGGGAGCTACCTCTACCATGAGCCAACCATACTAGGAGGAAACCATCATCTCCTAGGGAGGTCCATATCTATCTACTGGCCAATAGATCTATCACAATCAAAGCACACTAGGCCATCACAGACACATATACAAGATCCACTAAGGCTGAGTACCAAGCATCTGAGTCCTCCCAGACTCAATGCAAACACCTGACTGAGCACCAGCTCATCTCAGCCTCATAATTCAATTATCCCTGGAACGATCTAAACCTCAATCAAGGCACCGTTCAACTAGCCTCTCAGGCTCAACACAAACTCAATCAAGGATCATGCATGTCCAGAGAACAACAAGTGATTCATTCCACAGCCACACATGCATATCACAGAGCCAAGATTCAAAGTTCACCAAATCAAAAACTAAAAGCTAGTTCTGCATCACTAGACAGTTCTAAACAAGTTTCCCTACAGGACCCTGAGCTAATTCTAGCCCCAGCTCAGTATGGGTCACAATATCCAGAAAACCCCAACGCTCAAAATCAACCAAAGAAACTCAAGTTTCTTACCTCAGTGGCGACCAGAAAAGCTGCATGACTGCTTCCTCAAGCTCTGTTGTCCCTGCTGAGCTTTGATTCCTCGCCAAACTCAAGTTTCAGAGGGTTCTCTGAGGGAAGGGATTTTGCTCACAAAAGGAATTTCTAAGAAAAAGGACGAAGGATTATAGCTTTCTAATCGGTTCTCTCAAGTTTAAGGGTCATTGGGAGGTGTTTAGGCTAGTATATAAGGTCCAAGGAAGCTTGGAACTGCTCTAATGGAGGTCCAGGGCATTGGGAGGAAGAAGAAGAAGTTTCTTCTTCAGCAAAACGCGTTCTGCCCTTTATACTGGGCCTGCCCGAGGTTTGGTGCGGATCGTGCCACCTCTGGCTCTAACCGCACCACCATGGCGGTGCATGTGGCGACACCAGCGCCACTTCCACGCCCCCAGCGCCACCTTCCAGAACCTGTGGCGCCACCTGCGCCACACTGGTGCCATCAGTGCCAACCTCCCCTGGCCTCTGGCGCCGTCTGCGCCACACCTGGCACTGATCACGTGGAAAACCAGAGAAATTTGGTTTTCCAGACCACTTCCCGCGCCATCCACGCCAACCATGGCGCGACCCGCATGGACTGGAAAACACTTGGCGCCTCTCGCGCCAGATTGGCGCCCCAGGCGTCAACCTCCAGAGAACTTGGTGCTCCCTGCGCCAACTTGGCGCCCTTGGCGTGGAATTCCAGTGGGTCTGGCGCCATCAGTGCCATCTCTGGCGCTATCCGCGCCACAACCCTAACAGGGTTTTCTTTCAAAGATCCCTGGCACTGTCAGCGTGGGATCTGGCACCAACCGCGCCAGAATGAGGGTCCTTACAGATGCTTTATGTCTATTTCTGAGTATGTTATGCTTTTGTTATGTTTTTCATTTTAATGTACTGCATCATCATTATCAATTAATATAAGCTTTATATTTATCTTCTTAATATTCTCTCTATGAACATTATTTTTGTCTTTGATAAGCCAAATAAGGGGAGAAATTAATTATAATAATCAGAGGGGGAGAAATAACTTTGTTTGTTTAAATGGGGAGAAATAATGTGCTCTGTTTGTTTGCTTTATATTTCATGTGAAATTACACAACTCAGGGGGAGCAAATTTAAAGCATTGTATACACTTGATCACACTTATTCTTGCAAAAGCTGATTTAATTTTCAGGATATTAAGTATAACTCTTCTATCATTCATCCCTCAAAAGCAATCAAAATTTAAACAAATGGACAATTGATATTTGGCATGCTCAAAGCCAAAAGGGGGGAAATTGTTGAATATAGGGGGAGTTGCAAAAAGAAGCTTGATGTTTGCTTGAAGATATTTTTGCTTTTTACATGCCCAATCAAGTATGAAGGCATTTGTAATTTGTTTAAGTTTGATTCAAGTTCATTGTTTTGTGATCCTTGCATTGCATCTGCATTTCACAAACATGCATTCATAGTTTCATTAAAATTAGAAAGCTGTTAAATGATTTCAAAAGAATCTAAGTTCTCATGGTTAAGTTTTTGGAAAAATGACAACTTACTATTTTAATCAATTACATATGGCAAAATAATCGATTACACAGCGAATTAATCGATTATTGTCAGTTAAATAAGTTTTATATAAAGCTTGGTGAGTCTGTTTTTTATAAAGAGACATTGAACGAATTATTCAATACATATAAGTGACTTACCCAAAAGACACTAAGCTTTCTAAGAGTTCAAAAGACTGATTTCTGAGTGAAAAACACATCTTGTGAAGATCAAGATTTCTGAGTTTTTCTTTGAAGATGTGATAGAGAAAAGAAGTTTTCAAGATATTGATTCTAAGTATTAGAATTCATACAACCTGGAATATATGGTAATCCCAATTCATTTTCATTCATTCATACATGAAGGATCACCGGTTATGTCTATCTTGAATCTTTCTTTTTAAGAGTTTGTGATATTTGTATTCTTTTGTGATAAATCAACTTGATTCTATCAAGCTTTCTAGAGTAGGGTTCTCTAGGTGAAACATCTGAGTAGGGTTCTCAGAGTCTTAGTGATTTGTCTTCTAATAAAGTGTTAGAATTCAGATTCTTTATCTAGGGTTGATAAAGATAATCACTTGTAAATTGCTTGTAAACAATATTTTGATTTAGTGAAAACTCTGACTTAGTGTTGGTTGGAAGACACTGGATGTAACCTCCAAGTTTGTGAGGTGAACCAGTATAAATTGATGTGTCTCTTATTCTAATTCTGTATATCTCTCATTGCTTGTATTTGGGTAATCAAGATATAATCAACAATACAAAGTTTCTGGCATAACTTGTGTAACAAGATTGATCTTGGTTGAAAGAAAAGTTCTGGTTTGAAAAAGGTTTTTAAGTGATACGATCCAGATTTCAAATTTCGCAAATAGTTTCTAGTAAATTTTTAAATACCTGTTTTAAACCAATTTACCCCCTTGGTTTAATTGAAGAGTGTTCATTGTATTTTCATGTGAAAAGCTGAAAACTTTCTTCTAAGGCACAAGCTTCTTGCTTCATCTTCTTCTTGCTCCCCTTATATCCAACAAACCCTACTATAGTTAAAGCTTTAAAGAACATCCTTTTGATCTTAGTCTACAAACAATTCTAAAACAGATCACAACACAAAAGAGTTCAAGAGATACCACCTAAGAATCACAATGGATGCAATGAATGAATGCACAATACTAGGTACTACAGGTTGATTGAAATTTTCTTAAAGATTCTTTTCTCTTAAAACCTTTATGCAAACCCTTTGCTCATCTTTTCTTTCACAATGTATAAATATTTCCTTTGCACAAAAAACTTTGTATTTCACTGAGAAATTGCTTATCAGAGACTATTGAAAGCTTTGGGAGACTTAGGTATTTCGCAAATTCGAAAGATTAATTCTTAATAAAGTTTTAGACCCAACATCTTTAAATAGAAAACAGAATTAACTGCATGTAATCGATTAATACGAGTATGTAATTGATTATTTCATCTTACGTAATCAATTGATATGAGTATGTAATCGATTATTTCACCTTATATAATCGATAAATATACCAAGTAATCGATTAAAATGTTCTTGAGCAGTTTTGGAAAACTTTGATGAACAATGTAATCGATTAATCTAAGACATAATCGATTCAAGCAGGCATACTAAGTTAGAAAATAAGTTTCAGTAATCGATTACAGAAGAGTGGTAATCAATTAAGACAGACATGCTTAATGTATGAAATGAACTATGTAATCGATTAAAGTGTTCTATATGGCTTTTTTGAAATATCCTTTGCTTATGTAATCAATTATAGAAATAGAGTAATCGATTAATGCAAACATATTTGCTTTTACACATGCATCATGTAATTATTCAACCTTTTCTTAAAAAACATGCATGCATGATTATGATTGTGATTTATGCAATGCAAGGATCTCAGATTAAACCTCTTAAACAATCTTAACAAATTACAAATGCCTTCAATTGAATGGCATGTAAAAATCTAAAATCCAAAAGCTTCTTCATCATCCTTGATCAGCTCTTCATCATTCTTGATCAACTCCCCCTGTATCCAACAATATCCGCCCTTACCAAAACCATACATTACAAACAAATAAAATCCCTTTTGATCTTTTGATGCATGTGTATTTCAATTTGAGTGAATTAGAGTCTTGTCAATATTTGGATGTGCTTGTTACATGTGGTTTTTGAGTGTAAATGCAAATCCATACACATTTGATAAGGTTGAGTATTACCCTTTGAGAGAATTCTATCACCTTGGTACATTCTTAATTTTAACTTAACTACTTTTTTCACTTTGCACTTTGTGATCATGTGTTCATGGAGTGCTTGTTACCTTGATATCATTCTTCCATTTTCCATCTTTCTCACTATTGTGCATTATTAGGATCCATTGAAAATTTGTGTGCCTTGTTCATACTTTTTTTTTAGTTTGTGGTTTATTGTAGTTTAATTGTTTTTCTCTTAGTCTTTCTTTTAGTTTTTCCCAGGAGTACAAAAGATAAATTGTGGGGGAATTTGATTGAGCATTTTTAGTATAGTATTTTTCTATTCTTCTTAACTTATTTGACTTCTCTTAGATTCTTTTTTCTCACTTTAACTCAGTTTTGGTCTTAGAAAAATAATTGGGCTTAATTGACCTATCTTCCTTGTGTAGCCTTTGTCCCTTCATCCAAATGTGTTGATTGAACACGAGGCATAAAAGTGTGATACTCATTAAGTGCTATCATCGATTTCTCGATACCCAAGTTGGCAAGCAAACACAAATGGATCCAATATCTCGTATTGTCCCATTTTCACGTGGTCACATATATAGCACATCCTACTCTATCAAGAGGCCCATAGACATAACTTCTGTCATGTAGGAGGGACGAATCCTATCTGCATCACTTACATCCCTCAACATGATTCATTGTAGGCTCAAGTACTACCTTTATGATCACCCTATTACGAATGATGTTTGATAACATTAAGCATACAACTCCTACATGTACGAATCATAATAACTTCAAGTTGAAGGACTACTATCACCTTATGGTTACCATGAGAAGCGTTTATGACACTTACATAACTATATTGAAGTCTTTTCGTTGTGGGTTTATCCAGTATAAGTACTACTCCTAATATTTATACCTGCATGTCGACTTGATATCACATTTCCATGACACTAAGATGTGGTCATCAGTCTACTCATACAATAACCTCAATGCCCTATTGTCACCCTAGTCAACAATAATACTTGACTATGGATACTTTTAGAAAAATACTTCATTGTTCAATGAATCTCACAATCTAGTCTCACTCGATATGCCATCGAATGAATTTCCTATTCTGAGGACATTATTATGCAATAAAATTAATAAGATAATAATTGACATGTCTCATCTATATAAAATATGTAAGCTAAAATCACGATACAAATATAATCTGAAATGAATTGCCCACTAAGATTAACTCCAACACCTTCTTTTATTACAAAAAATCACCTAGGTGATTCCTTCATTTGGAAAAGTATCGTGAAAATGAAGGATAAGCTTTTCGAGGGATTCAAATTCCGTATTGGTGATGGCATAACCTTGGTTTGGTATAATTACTGGAATATAGAAGAGTTTCTTTGTAATGAATTCCATTATGTACATTTGTACCGTTTTGTAACTATTGCTATTGAGAGCTTGATGTAACACCCCAAAATTTTAAAACTGCAGTCAATTGATGGTCTATATTCAAATTTCTTGACAAAAAGATTTGGGAGAAATGACGAAAATACCCCTGGACATTCTGAAAATGACCAAATTACCCCTAGATATTTTAGCAAGATATTTTAAGGAGGAAATTTTAGAAATATCCTTGGATGTTTTGAAAATAACTAGAATACTCTTAGGATGACAATTGCAGAGATACCCTGAAATGACAATTATACCCTAGGGTGAGTGGTGAAATTACCAAAATGCCCTTTGGGTCCAAAATGACCAGATGACTTTAGAAATTTATAGGGACCTAAGTATTGGATAAAATACTTTTAGACAACAAATTATCAACATGGTTGGTGGCAGAGAACCATAAACAGTAATTTCTAGGAATTTTGGAAAATAGTTTGAAAAGAGCTTATTGTAGACTAACTCAGGTATCAGAAAATTATAAGAAACGTATGGACATAATCTACAGAATTTTCTCATTATGGGAGGAATAAGTGTTCTAAATGAGTTGGTTTAGTAATTTTAATCATTCAAGGCAAAATGGACCAATAAGAAATTAGAATCTAGCTATTAAAGGTAATAAAGGAAAATTGGATTTATTTGGATTTCTAAATAAAGCCTTGACCGTATGATGCAAGATCAATGGAGGAAAACTCTAAAAAACTTCAAGAATGGACACATGGATGCTTAAAAAGGCTAGGATACATGCCAGTGGTCCATTTGTAAAGTAAGGTAATAATGAATTAAGAAGATTTTTTGAAGTAAACTTCCTCTTGACTCCTCTAGACCCGTAGACAGTTATTGGCATTATTTCAAAAATCCCAACGGTCAAAAGTTAGATATATGAGATAGGAGTACACCTTTCAAAATTTCAATAAGATCCGACGGTTAACGAATTCAGAATTATTATTTTACAGAAACGGGTTTTTCAAGAATGAAGAAAAACATAAAAAAAACATAAAAGGAAGGAAAATTGGTAAAACTTTCCCTAGAAGTCTAGCAATCCACGTGAGAATGAAGAGGAATGAAGAAGAATGTGGAAATTGGACACTTGGAAGGTGGAGAAATAATAGCCAATAGAAAGGAAACTAGTGGAAAGTCAAGCAATGATGGCTTAAGAAGATAATTGTAGATTTTTTTTACCAAAAGCTAGCATTCCACCGTGAGAAGCAAAAGAGGATTGCACTCCAAGCCTTGGCATTCCACGTAAAAGAGAAGAGAAAGAGAGAAGGGTGTAGAAACTAGACACTTGGAAGGTTAGGAATGGTTAGCCAATAAGAAGAAACCAAGTAGAAAGCTAGCCATCATAACCCTTGGATATTAGTAATAAAAAACCGACTTAATCACTCTGTAAAAAGGGAGTAGGAACCGAAATTTTGGGGCTGCCTTAAGGGAGTTCAACCGTGCAAAACTCATTCCAAAGCCTTTTCATTTTATTCCTTTCTAATTCACCTTTCACCTAGAACAAAAAATGAAAGCCTATGCTTTGGAAGTCCACGTGACGATCCATGGATACTAGGAGCAAGGATTATTCGAATTTTAAATAGAAAGCAAGGTATGGGAAGTTTATGATAAATATGGTTTAAGTATGCTAGGATTATTCAAATTGCTTTAGAATTAAGCTTTGTTTATTAAGTGTATGATTAATTACCTCAAAGAACTAAGGTTGGTTTAATGAATTGATTAATTGAAGAAATAATTTTGAATTTAGTTTAATAAAAGATTGGTAGTATGAATGATTAAAATTTAGCTTAATAGGTAATTGTTTAGTTGACTTGAATATCTAAGGAAGTAATGGATTTGAATGATAATTAAAGGAATATTTTCATTAAAGTTTGTGTGTTGTTTATTGTGCTATAAATTCTTGAGTTTACTTATTAAATGTTATATACAAAGTATGATGGAATTATATTTATTATGTTGAACCATTTGAGTTGTGATGAATTATGCTTGGCGGGGGCTAAAGACCGTGTTATTTTATATTTGGCCTGGAGGGGGCATAAGACCGTGTTATTTTATATTTGGCCTGGCGGGGCATAAGACCGTGTTATTTTATATTTGGCCAAGACCGTGTTATTTTATATTTGGCCTGGCGGGGGCATAAGACCGTGTTATTTTATATTTTGCCTGGCGGGGGCATAAGTCCGTGTTATATTTTGCCTGGCGGGGGCTAAAGTCCATGTTATTTTGATATTGTGCTGGGTGAGAACTAGACCGTGTTAATATAAGAGGCTGAGTATGCATCATATTTTAACCATGTTATGATAACTTCCTATATACATATTTTTGAATGACTATTTGAATGAATTTCTATATATATATATATATATATATATATATATATATATATATATATTGTGACTTAAATCATGCTTATCATAAACTTACCCTGTCTTTTATGTCTGTGGTTGACACCTGTGATGACCCCAATTTATTTGGGCGAGCAGAGGAACAGTAAGAGCATGAGCAAAGGATGATGGTGAAGAAGATGTGATTAAGATATTTTGATGACTTATATTTTTAGGATGTGTATTTTGTATTAGACTTTCTATCAGTCTGTATATTATGTTGGCATGTATTTTGGGACTGTATGTTAAATTATATTTTGGATCGTATATTGATGGACTGTATTTTTATAAATAAACCATGGTGAGGAAGAACTCGTTAACAATAATTAGTAAAATTTGAAGCAAGAGGAAAAGAATTTTCCGTAAAATTTATAACTAATATATTTTTAAGAAAGTTGTAATGGAAGTTTTTCTAAAAACCAATAAAATAAGATAGTAAAACGAGGCGTTACACTTATGATTTTAGTTACAGAAAGGTTGGCAGGTTAGAGTATTAATTTAAGTGAAAAATTAGTCATTAACATAATTGAGAAATATTTTACACCTACAATGTGGTGACCCAAAAAATAATGAGCAGTGTTATTTAGCAATAAACAAATTGCACGAATCACAACATCTATGGTTCTAATTATTTAAAAAACAAATCTTGATGAAAATAACTATAAAATAAAAGAGACTTTTGTGGAAATCACCATTCGTGCATTTTTTTATGAAAATTGGTGTTGTAGCTTTTAACATTTTCCAAAAATAATTAAATAATTACAGAAAATACCCCATGTAATATATTTCTGGGTCCGCCACTGAATTTCCCATGTTCTTTAAACTTGAAATCTTCAATTTTTCTTTTGTATCCCAAAACTTAATTAACAATCTCGATCTTGTACTTAAACTTATTCATCTCAACTCATCTCCTTCTGTGTTTGAAAATATCTTGAAAGCAATCCTTGTCAAACTTTGTCCGTGGATTAATCTGAATCTTTTTTGACATTCTCTTTGCCTTAAAACCTTTCAAAATAATGGCAAACTTTATACAGTATCGCTTCCGTATTGCCTTAGTCGAATATAGTGTTGGAAATTTCTCTTTCAATAATTAACGTGGGCTAATATTGTAAGACATATCAATTATTTATCATTAGTGAGCTTTATTTTACGTGGTCAAATTAAGTGAGTCTGTTAGACTACTAAATAAGATGATATGGACTTAAATGAGCATATGTTAGTGTTGGTCCATTAAGAAATAATGAGAATCTTATTAGATTAACACACTATAAGAAGACTATGGTTCCCAATGGTTCCCAATATACCAAGTCGTGAAGAGTTATGAAGGTCCTATCATAGAAAAAGATACTCTAGTTGAGGAAGAACCATAAGGTCGCCAACTACATTATTCAAGTTGTTTGTGATTCAACGTTTGTCAAAGAATGCTTTGATTAGATACCAATTAAACATCCAGATATTTTACTCTAATCCTTAATAATCAGGAATGTTGTAAATCCTAGGACTTTTGGTGAAATGTTCTAGATATAGACATGTGAAATTTTAGTTTCCACGTAAAGAATAAAGAATAATAAGGATTAAAGATTACAACCTCAATGCTTGATTATTAGGATTGAAGTTTTCTTATTTATTTGATGCATGGATGAAGTTTTGGTTGCACGATTATTTTCCCCCATTTAAATGAACCTTTTGTAGGAGGGGAAATTATTTCTTCGATACAGAAATTCATCTTGACCCAGAAATATTTTATCAAGATGCTTTTTTCATTAGTGTCGTTCTCTTGATCGATTTATTATTTCAAATCTTGTTTTGTTGGTTGAAATATTGATATTAGAGAATTAATTTTCTGTTCATTCCAAATATCGGATCCAGTTCATTGTATTGGTTTCACCATTTAGTTTTTGTTTTATGGATCTGGAAGGAAAAGTGAAATATACTCAAGAGAATGATAGAATGGGTGTTTGCAAATCATTTTATATGTGTGTATTAACATATAATTTTTTGAATTAGTTCTTCATTCTGGCCGTGAATAAGGAAAGTTTCTATGATATTTGACATTTTTTTCTTAAGGATTCAGCCTTTACGTGACATATCTTGTTAAATCAATATATGGCTAATATAGGCTCCTGGTTGGTGGCTTTTGTATATGTTTTACATATTTAAGAATCGTTGGCGTAAGTATATGTTTTATTCAGGTGGTATAGCAATTAGCCAACGAGTTTTTTTTCTTCTTTTTACACCGCCCATAAAAGTTATTGATTTCCCATACATAGAGATTGCTTCCATTTTTTATTGAATAAAGGCAATGGAATCAATGGATAATGATTTCGACTGAGAATTAGTAATTCATTTATTTAAAATCGGTAAGTATATATTTTGTTTATATATTTACATATATATATATATATGTGTGTGTGTGTCAGAAATTTTTTTTGTTAAGTGATGATAAAATAAAGATATATATGATATATTGGTAACTTATTGTATTATAAATCTTTTGGAATTTTGGAAATTTATTTTGGATATAATGGCCTTTTTTTTTTTTACTTCAATATGTAAATAAAGTTACTTTTTCGTTACTTGGATGTCCTTTTTCTATGATTTCAATGTTGAAAAATTGAAGTGAATGAATTAGGATATACTGCATTCATTTGTAATAAGGTTACTTGTGATTACATCAATAACTTGGGGTGAAATTAAAAATAGTTTGAGATATATCTCACTTAAAGATTGTTAGGCTGTGATATGTGATTGTTGGATTGTGATACAAACGTACAACTTTGGATTTTGTACGTGCTTATGTGTAAAACTTGTATAAATTTAAGATTTCACCATTTTAATTAAATTGTCTAGTGTTTTTGATTGGCTTAATTGAAATAACATGTTGTTAGATTAACCTCCGTTATGTAGGTTAATTTGATTGGATTTACATAGATGTTGCGTGAAATTATTCATACAAATTGTTTTTGGCCCAAAGGAAGATACAATTTGGCCAGATCATAACATGCATGTGATGGTACATGTCACTACAAAAAAAAAAAAAAAAAAAAAAAAAAAAAAAAAAAAAAAAAAAAAAAAAAAAAAAAAAAAAAAAAAAAAAAACAGATTTTCCAACGGACGAAATCCGTCGCTAAGTAAGAAAATCTGTTGGGAAAATGAAATTTCCAACGGACAAAAATCCGTCGATAAAATGGTCATTGAAAATTTTAACCAACGGAATTTTTTCGTCCGTCGATAATGATGCGTGGGAAATTTCCGACAGATAATTCCGTCAGCAATACACGTATGGACATTATAACTACTACAACAAGCACTTTCTACGTCGGTTCAAAAACCTTCTTTAAATATAGTGTCATAGAAAGTCGACACCTTCTAAGACGGTTTCCCAAATAATCATCTTAGAATGTCATTTTTAAATAAAAAAATAAAAATTGAGGATTCTAAGACTGTTTTTGCAGAACTGTCTTAGAATGTGTTTTTTTTAAAAAAAAAAAAATCAAATTCATGGAACCTTGTTTGTCCACTATTCCATAACAAAAATGAGGTAACTATCAAAGGGGTCGTGTAGACATTGACCCTTGAGAATATCCATTAGCAACATTTTGTTTGTTATAGAAATTTGTAACACTACAATGAGTACATATATATTCTAGCCTATCTATTTTTGCATAATCCTACAAAAGTTGTGAATAAAAAAGGAAAACCTTCATATTATTAAAAGAAAATAGATACATTCATACAATAACTGTAAGTGACAATGTAGTACCTTTGCACCAAGACCATGCCTTCTGTCACAGACAAAGTGGGATACAAGTGGGCTAAGCATAAGTTCTATAAACCCACAAGCCAATACACAATGAAATTGCTTAAATAAATATTAACATACTTTGAGAACTGAATGTTCAGCTGATAGCAACCATCATAAATATTGCGTCCCTAGAAATTTCCAAAATTTCAATCACCATTCAAAAACAATATTAAAATTAACAAGGCAAGTAAAGCTTGAAAGGAATGTTAAACAACCTGAAGTGTACTTCTTTCCGCAACAGCACTCTGACATGATTGATACTGGATGAGATCCTGAAAGCCTACAAAGTTTGCAAATACATGATAAAACAATTAGTGGAACATACAGTACACTAACTATACATGCATAAATCAATATAACAATAATCTTTTGCCATAGAAGTTTTATTAACAATCCTCATAACTGATTACAGGGCAAGGGCATATGCATTTTGCTATGTAAATATAAATAGGAAAATAATGTTCGTTAGTCATCTAATGTTAGTTAGGAATTTATAGCTACTAGGTAGCTGCCTATAAATAAAGCATGGTTGTTATATTTTAGATAAACTGGAATAATAATAATAGAAGTGCACTGCTTAGTTCTTTGATCTCTTAGTTTCTTTCATTTGTCATCTCTGATCTCTCTCTGTTTTGTTCTTCTTCCCTATCTCTTTCTCACCTAAATCCCATATCATTGGTATCTAGAGCCTTCCTGTCCTTGGCCACCATACCATAATTTTTTCACCCATGGGTACAGAAACACGATCACAGGAGATGATGTGCAAAATGGAAGAATGCTAAGATCAAACTGAGTAGAGGCTTGCAAAGGTCGATACACCATTAGACATGGCAGAGGGCATTTCAAATCAGTTTCAACGGCTAATGAACGAAAGGGATGATGCCTCTGACAATCTTGAAAATGGTCGCAAAGGAGGGAGCAACATGGTACCTTGGCATATTTGAAAGTGTTCATCCCCAAACATATTTCTATTTCCCAAAAGCTAGTTCCCTAATCACTTAAGTAGGTTCCTCCACACGTGTTTTGCACTCAGTATGGTACTTAACAAATAGTTGCTTTTGTATTTGATTTCACAGTGATTAATTTTTTACTCACTACAACTTACACTAGTCCGTGTCTTGAACTCTTTATATAGAAGAAAAACAAGGTACCCACTAGCCATAATTATGGGAAGCACTTGATTCACGTTAACCCCTCATAACTTTATGGCTGTAATTATCACTTGATCACACTACTTATATCAGTTGATTTACATGCTAAGTAATTAAGTATAATATGACATCAATTAAGTTTTACATGACCTACTGTTGCATCAATAAATTGATGCGTAACTCACAGCAAGTGTACCGATCGTTCAAGTAATAATTTGATAAGTAGAGTATCGTCTCCACGAGGATTGAGGCACTAAGATAATTGTAATTATTATCTTAAAATTGGAAGAAATAAAATAGAAATAAAATTGATTTATGGTTTTGTGTTGTAACTTGGAATATATTGAAAACAGAATTAATTTTGAATTAAAAAGAAGGTTATGCAGTAATGAAAAATAATTGCGGTAAAAGCTCAATCACCTCTGATCCCTACTTGTTTAATTGAATTGATAATTAATTTCAATTACTACAACTACTCAAAGATACACCTTAATTAATTAGTTAAACCCAGATTCCTCGGTCTTTTTAACCCTTTAATCCTAATTAAGAATTCTAATCCCTTAGTAACCCCCTTTCGGATTAAGCTTTAAGCTGGCATATAAAAACTTTGCAATCCTTCATCCCTATCCCTAGGTAATGTCAAACTGTCACTTTATCGCTTTCAGAACTAAAACCCCAATATCCCTATTGTGAATTAAAGCCCTTAGTTCCTCTTATAGAGTGATCAATTCTATCGATGGAATTTAAAATTGAAAAACAAGATAAAGAGAAGCAATCATAATAATATTTGTTAATATCAATCCAATCCACACAAGAGTTCACATTGGCTTTTGGCCTTTACCACAATCAAGAAGGATTAGCCAGACATGGTATGCCTAGCTCAATACAATAATACTAAAGAATAGAAAAGAATATAAAGAAGAAAAGTAATCAAACCCCTCAATCTTGGCTTCCTTCTTGACCTTCTTGATTCTTGATTTCTCTCAATGCCTCCTTTTTGGTGTTTCTGCCTCTAGGTGTGTGTTTAGAACGTCCCCTTAATTCCTTATTTATAGCCAAGCTTGTGAAACCCTAGTATCTTTTTGTTATTATCTTATCTGCATTCTGTGTCAGACTTCCCGTAACGGCCGCGCGACTGGCGCCAGTCTGGCCCGACTAGCGCCAGCTTCCAGTACTTGTGACGCGATCCGCGCGGAAATGGCGCGATCCGCGTGGGCTTGGCGCGACTCGCGTGAAACTTCAGATCCAATTGCTTCTTTATTTTGCTTCTTTTCTTCCATTTATTGCTCCTAAACATTAATATAATAAAAATTAGTAATAAAAACCAAATTAATGAATTTTAACTTGTTTCTAGCATTTATTTAATATTTTCTATTTATTTCCTAATAAAACTAACCTAGAAACTACTATATACTTACAGTATATCACCTACAAATAGTGATCCTAATTCTAAGCTAAGTAGGGTGATCCTACTCAAATCAGTTGTCGGAAACATGCTACGAACTTTTACTAGTGAGACAATATCTAGAACAGACTAAAGACTTTATTTTCTAGAAGCATCCTTTATGTACAACAAGTTTCTACATTTACTAGTCCTAGACCTTTCAAAATAATAATAAATAATTATATTATAAAATGTTCGTGGATTATACCTATATATGGGCATGGTGCGAAGAAGCTCTTGTAATCAATCAAATGAGGCATTTCCCTGGAGTTGGACGATAGATATGCTTCCTTCCGATTTGAGAAGATGTTTTTCCCTCTGCTCTCACCTTTGTAATTATCTCATCTAATCTATCTTTGAGAAAAACACAAAAGTGCATATTAAAATCATAAGTATGTAGACAGGCAATAATGCATACTTTGGATGGTTTACCATCTCACGACATGCCTCCAGCACCATCATGAGAAACCAAGAACATGATGATCAAGACAAAATTTATGATATGATACTAATTATTTCAACTCATGACTAAATTGATTCTTAGATAGTAACAAAAATGATGTTTATTTACTAATATTTACCTTTCTCTGGATGTCCAAACATGCCTTTTGATTGTCTTGATCTAAGTGGTGAATTGAGAGGGACAAAATTTCATATACAGACACAAACAAGAAAAGTAAATGGCAAGGAAACAAACAAGTACTTAAAAGGCAAGGTGGTGATTAGGAAAAGTGGGTCAATGCTTTTTATAAGAAAAAAAATATATGCAATTATTATTAGATAAAAAGTTTAGATATTTTTAACAGAAATACTTAATTAAGGAGGAAGGAGAAAATAAAATAGAATAAAAACAAAATGATTAGGTTGCATTAACCATTAAAGAGAGAAAAAAGAGCCCTTTGTCAATAGCTTGCACACGTGTTAGTTTTATTGAAAAATTGGCAAATTGACTTTGAAAAAAAAACAAGAAACATCAATATCAGAGTACTAAGCAAATTCAGTTTTATCAAAATAAAAAATTATTGGGGAACTTGCTATGGGCTGTAAAGTGGTATGCTTCTGTTTATTGGGTGTGTTGTATTTGTCAAAAGTTTTCAAGTATTAGCCATGTATGGAAACAAAAATAAATGGATAAATGTAGAAATTGAAAGTAAGATTAAGTGGAGAAATTGAAGTACAAACCAAATACTTTCAACCATTAAACACAGTCAAACATTCATGATTCATGTTTATTTATTTAAAGCTTACAGGTGAACTAAGAAATTGATAGAATTTAATACTGGTTAAATAAATGTAGAAAAATACAAAAAGGAAGTTTCTAAATTTCTATTATACTTCATCATTTCATATCATAAGGTATTTTTATTCACTCTTTTAAACGGTTACACAAGTATTTATGTCATAGATATAAGTTCAAATAAACAATAAATAACCTCTTCTACATGAGTTCTTTAAATAAATTATCTTTTATTATGTATCTTACTCAATTTTTTCTTTCTTCTTTTTCAGTGTATTCTTTTAACATATGTTTCATTTTTTATTTTTGTACTTTTGTCCTTTCTTTTTTCACTTCAAATTTTTTCTTTCCCTTTTTTGTTTTTACATTTTATTTCATTTTATATTTTCTTTCTCCTTTTTTTTACATTTTTTCTTCATATTGAAATTTATACGATTATTTGTGTAATAGTTACATTACAATTTTCTGAATTTAATATTCATTTTAGTTATTTATATTAAATTATACATAAATTTATTTATTTATAATATTATAAATATAAATATTAAGGAATTTAGAGGATTACTCACGTATAGATGAAGCCATTCTTATCCACAACCACTAAAAATCCAAAACAAAAACATTAAGGAAAAATAGTAAATAAGGTCATATAACCAAGATCGAGCAAGGAATAACAACCACCTGTGTGATTTGTTCCACATGCCACATTAACAAATGTTTCCCCAGCAAGAGCAGCAATTGCTTGAGGACTGGCTGGGGTTCATAAACCAACCTCACATAGCTGTTTTTGGAATTATACTGCAGGCACATGCTGAATTTTCAGGTAGACAAAGCATGAGTTAAAAATTAATAGCATATCCAAACTAAGGTCAATTTTGGAGAATAATTATTTTAGTTATATTATCTGTGATAAAATTAACTTGTTCTTGAAGAAAAATAATGACCCATTATTATTTGAATCATTATATAATCCTCATAATTCATGTTGGCATGGAGTTTCTTCTCTACAATGCATGGAACTCACTGAGCTGATCGAGTAAAACTCCAGCCACAAGACGCAAATTGGAGAATAAGTGGCACATGATTCACAAGACAAATAACATTAGCATAAGTATAATACATAACTTGATTAATTGTTTTACAATTACTAATTTGTTTAAACCTTCATGGCCAATATTCTATAATTCTCATTTGATGTTTCTTAATATGTAACTATAACAATTTTTAGGCATGCCTATAATCATTGGCAGTTTTTTTCTTCTTCAAATAAACAAATATAAAATAAATTTCTATTCTGTTTTTCAGAGAAGTAAAGAATATCCACCACATAAAACAAATTTATTTACTGATAAGAGATAAACAATTAAGAAAACTAAATCATTAGCAAGGGAAAAAGTAGATATTAAAGATTATTTACACTAGGAGTAAGACTAAGGGAATCAAGGCCTTAAAATTCATAAAATCCAAACAACCAATAGCATGCATAAATATCTAGTCTACTGAAAGATAAAATATTGAATCCAATAATATTATTTTAAAACTTGTAAATATTTTCTTAAACTGAGTTAACTGAAATAATTATTGAAGAAAACATAAGTGGTTAATTTGATGCTCTAAAACTAAGGGAAAGATATCAACACTAAGGAACACTATATTAAAATATATGCTTGCCATAGCAACAGGGAAATATAAGTCAAAATTCAATCATCATAGTAATAGTAAGATTTGTTAAACCCTGGCAACCATTTTGAGCTCAATGGTACCTAAATGGCCCCAAGCACACAACATCTGGTCAATAGGCCTTTAAATTTGAAGATAACAGACCATATACAACCACTAGAATACAATATCCTGCATCTCGTGAGTTTAAATTAAACTATGGACACTCACACATCTTGGGACAACAATAACACGACACATCTTCCTTTAGCATACCTCATTATTATTTGTTCCATGCCCAAGCTGCCCAAATTGTGGAAGCCAGCAGTCCTGGAAATCAAAGCAAGAAAAATATAGTTAATCTCAAATTGATAAAATTGAACATGAGTCTATTTGAACACAGCCTCAACCATGCTCACTTTCAAATCAGTGATTTGGCAAAGACAGAGCATATCAAGCATTTAGCAAAGCAAAGTGAAATAAAACAACTTGATAAACTCTTAACTCTCCTATACCTGGTAAAAGAATGGACTATGCTTCTTTGCAGCTAAAATCATATCATAGTTGGTGTATTTTTCAAGATTAAACCTCACACACACAAAATAACCTAAAAAGGGGAAATAAAGAATTCAACCATTATCCCATCTATTGATTCTATCATATCTCAATCCTAATGCTATACGACTCTATATTAGGAATCAATCAAGTAAGGATTTGCTCCAATATGTGATTTTGTTATGTTCCTTGTCATATCAAAATATAATTTTGTTCCCATAAATAGCTAGGAATTGAACACTTTTGTTTTTTTGTGTATAACAGGGAGGCAGAGGGATACTGCCAATCCTAACTTATAGTGGAGATCTCCCTCAGTAGGCTCGGTATTTTCCACAAGCTAATAAGGGTATGTAGAATCATGCTTTCATTTATAAATTAGAATATGCAAGTTGTTGAAAAGAGTGAAAACTGAAAATATAAGTGAGTATGTGACTTCAACCATTCTTTTTAAATTATTAGAAATATTCTCCCTAATCAATTTGTTTGCTCCTAGTCCTTTTAAATATCTTAGATATATGCTCTTATCTCCCTTTGCATTTTTGAAACTTTCGGGTCTTATCTCCAATTGCAACATACTAAGTGGGTTGCTTGGTTTAGATTTGAGCAACAACTTTTAATTTGCTACTTGTTTGAATTTTATTGGAAGCCATGGATTGTTCATCAAGGATTAACCGTTCCTAGGATCTCAACATTAATCCCCGTAGAGTTTATTCTAAAATAAAATACATTTTACTATTATCTTTACAGTACATTTCTAAAATACGAACACAAAGGTAGGCTAATAGTAATATATTCTAGCACTTTTAAAACCCAAAACCCTATGAAATATGAAAAAAAAACCCAAAACTGCTAACCCAGAACAACACAATGTAAACCCAAAACCCTCGTAATCAAATAATCAAAACTGCTGGGCAAATAAAATACCCTCACCTAACAGGAAATCGAAGAGGAGACGAAACACGAGGGAAGAAGCTCCAATCACTTACAGGGTACTTGTTCACATCAAAAGATGGAAGTGGACAACCAAAATTTCAAACCATGGAACCCAAGTTCCTAGCAAATCAACGAAGAAGACTTCAAAATAAATGGGTACCTGTATGTCACTTCAATGGACAACGCACCAAAGCTGCTAGTCAGAGGATGCCCTACTTGTGACGGAGGCTGGGCTACGATGACAGTGGAGTCACACGAATGCGTGTCTGAGTGAGATGGAGAACGAGAGTAGGAGAGTGGTAAGGGAAAAGAAGACACGGTGAGACGTAGCTAAGGTTGAGCTGATAAGTTTTGGGGAAAATGTAAATTTTCGACGGGATTAATATCCATGGGAATATTCAGTGGGAAAATATAAAAATTCCAACAGAAATTGAACTGTGGGAAAAAGCCAGATTGATTTTCCGTGTGAACAATGGAATGTCCAAAGATAATCATTTTTTAACAGGACTTATCACCAATGTTTGACATTGTGTTAAGAGTATCACTTGTAATTAGTCTTTTCAATCCAAAGATTGGAAATTAATGGGGCACTTATCTTATTTGGGTCTTTAAATTTACCATAAAGTGTTGAGACTTTTGGCAAGCGTACCAATTGTCGTTGTAAGTTACAAAATTTATAAAAGTTCGTCTCCACAGGGACTTGAGCTTACTCAGTTAATCCAAATATAATTAAACAGTTCAATAGTTATGTACAAGTAGGTTGAACGATATTTCATTTGTTGTTGCAGGTGAAGTAAATTAACTAAACTTAACAAAAAAT
>PYAF01005057.1:110328-130802 GCA_007407185.1 Glycine tomentella | reverse complement strand
CCATTTTAACAACTATTTCCTTAAAGTTAGCCATACTACCTCTATTTAATTAGATTCAAGTTATTTAATCCCTTAATCATATATCCATAACCTAATTTCTAAGAGAATAAATCATAGAAATTTTATCATAGCTTAATCATCAAGTGAATAATAAAATAACATACAGCAGCATTAATATACAGCAACATAATGAAATAACCGAAATATCATACAACAACATTAAGTTACCAATACAATAATATACAGTAACATAATAAAATAACATACAGCATCATTAAATTACCAAACTCATATACAGCAATATAATAAAATATCATACAGCAACAATAATATACAACAATATAATAAAATATCATACAACAACCTTAAATTCCAAATTAATATACAGCAACATGATAAAATATCATACAGCAACAATAATATACAGCAACATAAAATATCATACAGCAACAGCAACATAATTTATTATCCCACTGTAATTTTAAAACCATATAAGAATTTTATTCAAACTTTGAATATCATAAACTCCCCATACCTTTTTGATTTCTTTCTTTGGACAGCTCCTATTCCTTTTTCTTGATTTTCACGTGAGCTCCCTAGAGTTAATGGTTTTGATTCTCCTTTTAGGTAGAAGGTATTTTTTTTTTTTGAGAAGAATAGAAAGGTTAAAATGGAATGGATGCACGAGGAGTGATGAGATGCACGGCTACTTCTTGAATTTGGTTTAAAAGTGTTTTAATTTTGTTTTGAAAGGAAAAACTTGGAGCTGCACGTTCTACTCTCTTTCCCCTCCTTAAGTGCACGGTCCCTTGGCTTTTTAAAATGAAAGACTTACTTTGTGTAAAAATCTCCAAATAGTAATTATGACTTGCTTTACAATTGGTGTAGTTTTATTGGCTAATTAATTATGTTTTTCCAAGTGGCTTTCCTCATGAAACTTCCACCGCCTACTTACTCCTTGTCCTAGCTTATTTCACACGTTCACTTCCTCCCTGCCAAGCTTAGTTTCGGTTCTTACTTCTTTGTTAGTGTAAATATCTCTCCTTATTTTCTACTTGCTTATTTTCTATTGGTTAATGCTTCTTTTGACTTTTCCACACTTCCTCTGGCTTGCTTCACACATTTCTTCCTCTTCCTTGTTGTATACGTGTGATTTTAATTTTGTAGCACACTCTTTTTGACCTTACCACCGTAGAAAACTTAAGCATTTGGTAAAGATTCCTTTTGTCCCTAAAATCTTACTAGCTTAATTTCCATTGGCTTATGCTTTGACTTTCTACCACTCCTTGTCTCTTTGTCTTATTCTATCCGTGTTATTTTCTATATGAAGGATTCTAAATTGTTTTTCTTCTTTAATCACACAGTCAAGGCTTATTCTTATAGCCAAGTTTACCAAATTTTCCTTTAATTTCATATAATGGCAATATTCTATTTCTTATTGATTCTTATTGATTTTAATTATTAAAATCACTAAACTAACTTATTTAGGCAACCTATTCCTCCCATAATTAAGAGAAAACTTCATAGATTATATTTACACTTTTCTTATAATTTTCTGATGTCCGAGTTAATCTAGATTAAGCTCTTTTAACCTATCTTCCAAAATTCATAGAAATTCTATCTTGGGGTTCTTTGCCCTCAACCTTGCTAATAATTTGTTAGCTAAAAGTGTTTTAGACTATGCTCAGATTCCTATTAATTTTTGAGGTCATCTTGATCAGTTTTTAACCTAGGGCATTTTGGTAATTTTGCCACTCATGTTCAGGGGTATTTTGGTCAATTTTAAAAGTGTCCAGGGTATTTATGTCATTTTTCCCAAATCCTTTTGCACTGCCTCTACTTATCATGTTATCCCAGTACTTGACTTGTGGTTCCATAATTTGGGGTGTTACAGGAAACAAATGGTCTAACCTATTGACAACAGGGTTAGAGGCTTCACCAGCTTTTCTCTTAGAGGTTTTGGTTCTCTTGGGTGTTGGCATATTGAACTAAGGAGGAAAGGCTACAAACAAGGTTTCTGAACTTAGAGGAAAAAAGTAAAACACAGTAGTACTTAAGATGGTGTGATTTCTCTCTTGAACATAGGCTGTATTTATAGAAGAATTTGGGCTCCAAATTTCAAATTTGAAATGAGTAACAGTAATTTTCGAATTAACCCACTAACATTAAAGCATAGAAGATTCAATTTTAAATTAGTTGGAAGTTGGGTAGTTACAATTTCCAAGAAAAAACTGTAATATCTCTAATTTAAACTAAGGTAATTTGGGTGGTATTTGTTTAATTAAACGGATTAACGAAAGGAAGGGCAATTTGGTCTTTGCTAGAGGTAAGGGTGTAATAAGTAATTGCTGAGTGCACCCCCTGTTTCTTGTTAAAAACAAGCTGACCATATTTTCTCCCATTTTCTTCTTCTCCTTTCTTCTTCTCTAGTTTTCTCCTCCACTCCCAAGCTCTTTTCTAGCCACTTCCACTTGATTAAGCAAGCAAGGAAGAAAGCTCTTTTCCTTGTTCTTTGTTGTTATTGAGCTTTGGTGGTGAGTGATTTGAGGAAAAGAGTGAATCTTAAATCTGCCCACCACCGTTCGGAGCCGCTACACCGCGATTGGAAGCCATAGAGTGCTGGTCCACCCTCCAATTTGGTCATTTGAACTATAAGGTTTGTAATTTCCTCCTATTTCTCCTTGATTCTTGAGGTTAGGGTTAGGGTTGGAGTGAGATTGATAAATGTTGAGGATTGGGAGGGTGAGACAGTTTTGAAGTCTGATTTGGAGTGTGTAGAAGTTGATTTTAAGTTGAAATGGTGTTCCATGCATGTGTCATACAAGCATGTTCATGACAGCCAAGAGCACTAATCTGGTCAGCTCTGGTGTTTTGTGCATAACAGGAGCTATCGGCGTCCAAATGGTCTAAATCCAGTGCCATTTGAAAGCTAAGAGAGTTAGGTATATTCTAAAATTTTTGTGCTATTTTTTTTGGAGATCCTTAGAATTTATGCTGCAGAGTTATAACAGGCTGCTTAACTCTGTTTTTAGCAGATTTTTCTGCTGCAAAGGTCAATCTTGCAAGAAAGAGTTGGTTCAGTTGAGTTGAGTTGAAGAATGGCAGAAAATCTTCCCGCGCTTTTGAGGGTAGGGCAGGAAAACGGTGTCGTCTAGTTTCGTGGGTTCTTGGGTCATGGGCTTTTATCAGGCTTGCGAAGTGAACAATGGCCATGCTATGCTATTCGCAAAATCTCCTTTTTACTTTTAGCACTTTTTTTAATTTTTTTTTATGAAAACTAGTTTCTACTTTCTATTACTATTTTTTATTTTATAAATATATTTTTTTTCAAAGAGATGACTAATTTAAAATAAAATATCACTCTAATTTATAAATAAGCTTTTAAGCTTAAAAAATGAAATCTAATAAACATTTTTTTTACTTTTTTTAACTTTTATTTAAAAATATTTTATATATACAAAAAAATAGTCCAAATATATCCTAAGTCTTGACTGAATATTAGTTTTATATTTAACTCAAAAAAACTAAAAACTTGTAAAAACTTCTTGGTCTCACTAGTTGCAGAAATGATAAATCAGTCTAGGATGATCCAAATTGAGTGATTTCAGTGGCAATAGAAAGATGGATATATGTACTTCATACCTGTAAAAATTCAGGTCATTTGGATGAGTAATCTGCTGTTGGTTGTCGTTTAAAAATGGCTGTTTGGGCTGGTATGTTGCTGTCAGCACAGTTTTAGTGTGTGACAGTTCTGGTATTTTAATTGCTACAGAGGCTGTGGTTTATGGAATTGGATGAAACCAGTTGCGTTTGAAATATGAGAGATAGATCTACATGCCTCTAAATTCCCTTGATTTTAGGAGCTTCCTACAGGGATTTATGAATTTTTGAAGTTGGTACAAAATCTGCATAACTTTTATGCAGAAAATTCTGTTTCCATATGTTTAGGTATAATTAAATGCTTATACGAATAGGATGATTGTTTATACATGTTTGTGTGCCTTTGTATAGGGCGTGACACTGAGGGTGTCAGTGGCGGAGGCCACAGTTCACGGATTGAATAGCAGAGCACGGCTTTGCCAAGTAAGCTCTTTGTTCTTGGGAGTGTTTCCCATTGACTGTGTTCCACCATACTCCAAGAGAGTGATGGTCATTGTATGTCATGATGCATGTGTATTGAAATTGTGTGTTACTGCTTTTATTGAGAACATGTATATATGTACACTGTGATGATATGTTATGTGATTGATGTGGTTCTCTGGCCAGTAGAATAGATTACTATGGACTCCCGTTGGAAATGTGCCCTTAAGTGGATGATCTTCCCTCAGAAGTGTCATAGATGTCCAAGTAAGTCTTGAGAGAATGTGCCCTTAAGTGGATGTTCTTTCTCAGGCATTGGCATGAAGTCCTGAGGGAATGTGCCCTTCAGTGAATGATCTTCCTCAGGCAATGTTATATGTGTATATATATATTGTTACACCTGTGATGTGATATACATGTGATATGAGAGCCGTGATGGTTGATTGTGTGTGTGATGCCAATTTTAATACTATGTGCCATGGAAGTGAACTAGGGAGAGGAAAGACCTCCAAGAACCCTGAGTTTACTGAGATTTGTATCTCACCCCATGTGTGGGGCTTATGTTTTACAGGTTGATGAGAATCCCCTTGCCTTGATACAATTTCGGACCAATTCTAGGTTGGAATTCGCACACCAACAGAGCCAGAATCGTATTGTTAACTTTTATGTATTTCTCGGCCTACAGAACTCGGATTGGACCGATTCCAAAACAAGGTGAAAGAGGACTTTCTGAAAGGCAATTTAGACACAAAAAACACTAAAAAAGGATGGGTAAAACGAGAATTATGACAATAAGAAATTCGGGGTGAAATCACAGAATTAGGAATGCAAAAATTTAAACAAGGAACAGAAATGGTGCAAAGGAAGACGTAGATAGGCGCTACAAACAAATGTTTGATAAGCCTTGAGGATCGCCACAAGAATTGAAGAATTCTTGATAAGATCAAATGGTTCAAGGAAGAACCCTAGCAGAGAAATACTCAAGCTAATGATAAAATTCCAACAGCCAAAGATCCCCTCTCTACTCACTTCAGAATTGATTTATACAAATAAGTTCTCATGCATTTAGTAGAAAATAAAAGAAAATTAAAATCTCAACATTGTAAAAATAACTAAAGTGGCTTAGTGGTTAAGTCAGGCATAACTAAGCTTGAGGTCAAAGTCTCAAAACAAACTACAAGCACTTTATTACTATTATTTTTTTAATTAAATGCCTAAGTCAATAATTGCTTTTATTATCACTCCAAACAAGCAATACATGTGACTAGCAGTCCACTCATGCAGTCCTCTAGATTTTGGGTCCCCTCATGCAATTGGATTGCCCTTAGATTAGCCATTATATGCTGCAAAGCTTCTTGGGTCTTTTTAGCTCTTGCTCTTGTCATGGGCCCTCCTATGCCTTGTATTGGGTCTTGGTCTTGGGGTTGGTCTTTGATGTCCTCATCAAAGGTGATGCTCAGAGAGCGGATGATGGATCTCAGGGTAAGAGGCTCGAGTTCTGATATTGTTCTGTGGGAACCTTAGGCTTATATTTTGAGAGCATGTTGGCTCTTTTCTTTTGGTTATCCCTGTATTTGTACCCCGGAAGGGATGATGCACAGTTAGTGTGTTTTTTTGTATATGTGGTATACATCTGAGAGATATTGATGTATTGTGAGAGGACAGGGTATATGATACCGTATTTTGTACCGCCATTATTTTGATACATTTATATGGCTTATTTTGGTTCTCTGGTTGTATGAAACGTGTATTTACTATACATAATGTAAAGATGTTTTGTGATGATGTCATTTTGTTTATTGCTTTCGAATTGATTAGTTTTAAAATAATTGCTGCGCTTAACAACCATAAATAAATGTTAATGAACCGGATGCATACGGGGCGTTACAAAAACTGACAGATTCTGCAGTAACTCCATGAATAATCGATTATATGCTCATCTAATCGATTAATTCGTAAGCAAAATCAGTTTTTACAGCAGCTGTAATCGATTATTTCGATAATTAATCGATTATTTCAGTGAGATTAAGTTAAAGAAAATGAAGTATAATCAATTAATTACTCTAAGTAATCGATTGTTACAGACAAAATTCAAGTTCCAAACAATTTTTCAGTCAATTTAATCGATTACCATTCACTGTAATCGATTATTCCAGTGAGATTTTATTTTTGAAAAGATTTTTGAGCATGTGTAATTGATTAATTCGAGGTGTAATCGATTATTCCAGTGAACTTTGGCTTTTTGAAATATTTTCGAAGGCAAAATAATTGATTATCTCGATGCTGTAATCGATTACATGAGTGCAAAATTCATTCTAAGAAGCTTTTTAAGTGAATTTAATCGATTATTCTGATGGGTATTTGATTATTACGGAGAATTTTTCAAAATGAACAATGTTTTATGCAGCACAACTTGGAATTTTGAAGCACATGTGATGATTGATCAAATAACAAGCTATTTCACATTAGTAAACACATACCAATCAAGCTAGTAAAGATTAAATTCATGAAGGATAGCTAGCATGTTTCTAAGAGTATAGAATCTATCTCTAGACAAAGGTTTAGTGAATATATCAGCCAATTGATTATGAGTATCAATGAAGTCAATTTTGATATTACCTTTTTGAATGTGATCTCTAAGGAAATGATGCCTTATCTTAATGTGTTTGGTCCTTGAGTGCATTATTGGATTCTTCGAACTGTTGATAGCACTTGTGTTGTCACATAGCAAACATATTTCTTTAATTTTACACCAAAATCTTACAATTGTTGCTTTAGCCATAGACTTTGAGCATAGTAACTTCCTGCAGAGATGTACTCAGCTTCAGCTGTTGACAAAGCAACGCAAGATTGTTTCTTGCAATGCGATGAAATCAGTGAACTTCCTAGTAGATGACAAGTTCCATTAGTGTTTTTTCTATCCAACTTGTATCCTGCAAAGTCAAAATCAGAATAACCAACTATATTAAGTGATGCACCTTTAGGATACTAAAGACCAACTTTTGGAATTGATTTGAGATATTTGAGGATCCTTTTGACTGCTGTGAGGTGTGATTCTTTGGGATTTGCTTGATATTTTGCACACAAACACACACTCAACATAATATATGATCTACTAGCTGTCAAATACAACAAGGATCCAATCATTCCTCTAAACTTTGATTCATCAACCTTCTTTCATTTTTCATCTGAATGATAATCCCAATAAGAAAAACCAATGGTATCATAGTTTTGAGAAAATCTTTTTATTTTATTCAATTCTCCAAATTCTTTAGGTGATGTTGCTATTGGAGTTGCAGCACCTTTGCTTTTCTCCATTTCAAACTTTTTGATCACTTCAAGGCAATACTTGGTTTGGTTTAGAAATGTTCCATCCTTGATTTGCTTCACTTGAAGTCCAAGAAAAAATGTTAATTCTCCCATCATTGACATTTCAAACTCATTCTGCATAGAGGTAGAAAATTCTTTAAACAACAATTGATTAGTTGACCCAAAGATTATATCATCAACATATATTTGAACCAATAAAATATCATTGCTTTGCCTTTTGATGAACAAGATTTTATCAACATGTCCTCTTATGAAAGATTATTCAAGCAAAAATTTGCTTAAGCTTTCATACCAAGATCTTGGAGCTTGTTTTAAACCATAGACAACTTTCTAAGTTTAAAAACATGATTTGGATGTTTGAAATTAGTAAAACCAGGAGGTTGCTCCACATATATTTCCTCCTCAATATAACCATTTATGAAAGCACTTTTAACATCTATTTGAAAAAGTTTAAAACCCATTAAACATGCATATGCAAGTAATAACCTAATGGCTTCCAACCTTGCAACTGATGCAAAGGTTTCCTCATAGTCAATGCCTTACTCTTGGTTGTAACCTTTTGCAACCAATCTAGCTTTGTTTCTGACTATGATTCCACTCTTATCAAGTTTGTTTCTAAAAACCCATTTAGTGCCAATAGGTTTGAGAGAAGAAGGTCTGGGAACAAGTTCCCAAATGCAGAGCTCTATAAACCAAATCGAAGATAATTTAGTATAGATTTCAAAGACAGGTTAAAATTAAAATTCAGGGTCAAATACCCACTCAAATTTTTAAAAGGGGCTAAAATGGTGTTTTGGGAGTCCACATCAAAAGGACATTATTTTGAAATTTTGATCACACCAATGTGACTGGGGCTCAATGAAGGTCACAAAAAACATCAATATTATAAAAGGAAACTTTTACAATGTCTCATTTTCAAAGGTTTTTTCAAAGGAAGTATAAAAACACCCAATTACGGTATCCAAATCACAAGAGATATCAAGAGAGACTTCAAACAAGCTAGGAGAAGACAAGAAAACCATGGTTACTTCAAAGAAACCAAGAAAGGAGGATTGAAGGCTTCGTTCTCTACCAAATCCTCGAGTTGAGTTTTGAAGATTTCACTCCGATCCAACTGTTCCTCTCCGTGCGGTGGTTCAACAGCAAGAAACGGCGACTCGTGGTGGTCACCAATGGCCGTGGCTGGTGGAGGAGAAGGAGGAGGGGTTGGGTGGCTGTTTTGGGGAAGAAGAAGGCCATTTTATTGAGTTTTGACGCTTCTGTGCAAATTTATAACATCCTTTTCTCGCCTAGGAGAATTTTCGCAAGCATTTTAGCTCGCTTGAACGAGCTAGCCAATTTTGAAATTTCATTGCTGCTGTAAAAAATTAATATCTCATGATTCAGAAGTTATTTTGCAAATCCCAACAGTTAAACTTTGACCATCTGGGTTAGAAACCCGCCTTTAAAATTTGAAGGCAATCCAACGGTTAAACTTTGATTTTACCAAAACTGGTTTTGGGTCAAACTCAGAATCACTCAATTACATCACAACTCAAACAAACTCCACATAACTTGACATCTACAACAGACAATTGCACATGGATAATTCACATAAAATTTCAACTAATATAAAATAATCAAATAATCAAATAACACAAGAAATATATCAAACACTTATTTTCAATTTATCGAAATTTTAGGGTGTTATAGGTTCTGCATCGAAGAACAAAATAGAAAATTTTGTTTTACACCCTCATGAACATGTTACATGAACGTCATGGAACGTGCATACTTACTTTCATAACATTGGACCACTTAAGAAGAATGATAGTCATCACATATCCCATCATCCTTACAATTTGCATTGCTAATTGTTTGTCATAATTAAAACTAGGGATGTGGATTCAATAATCTCTCCCTTTTTCATGATGACAAACCCATAGGAGAAAATTTAAAGGGTGAAAGTACCTTTCTGAACATTCCAGTTTTAACTCCTGATGTATATCTAAACCCATTAGACATGAATTTCCCAAATCTACCTTGCAATGAAACTCAATCTTCAAGAAACTTTCAAGAAAACATAAGTTGTCCAAGCTATCATTAAAGGCAGCAATGGAAGATGGAAGAGAGGCTAGGGATGAAGATGGAAGACACCATGGAGAAGCTCTCCAATAAGTCTAGGAAGAATCACCACAATAGCTTGAAGCCATTGATAAGAAACAAGAGGTTCTTGCACAAGAACAAGAGAGAACTCTCACACAAATTTCAGATTTGTATTAATGAACCAAAGTTACCTACTTTCAGTTTGTGGACAGCTTATATAGGCCACGAAATTACACATCAAATGCACATGAAATGACAATTCAAATGAAGCTTGAAGTGCAACAAAAGGAGCCTAAATGCAAGGTAAATGAAGCTTATGGTGCAAGCTTCCCTAAGTGACCATTGGCTGTCCCAAATTCGAAATTGGTGCAGTATTTTTAGCTTCTAAGTGCAGCCAAAAAGTTTACTAAGTTGCTATACAAATTACACACAAGTGCACCTACACCTCTTTACACAATTTCACTAAAAGGCCTTTTTATTTGTCTCAACTTAAGATTCTAACAAGTGCTGAAATTTATTGAATTAAAATGGACTTAAGACATCAAAATCCAGCCCTTGTTCTCCTTGGATTGGTGTGCTTCCTCATGCTTGTCCAAGTTAGCCTTGATGTGTTCTTGAAGGGCTTGAGTTCTAGCTCTTGTCATGGGTCTTTGAAAGCTCACCAAAGGAAGTGCTTCAAGCTCTCCTTCTAGACCTTTGGCTTGGAATGGACCTCCATCATCCCCTCCTTCTTGAGAGAAACTTGTCCTCAAGTTTGCTTCCTCACTTGTACTTGGCAATTCAACATTCTCTCGAGGAAATTTATCCTTCCACTTGTGCTTATAGGCTTGTTTAGCATATTGTTCCATTTTCCTTTCCACATGGCCTTTTACTTGTTCATGCAATTTCCTAACATAAGAAGCTTTAGACAAAGCATCGTGATTAATCATAGAAGAAGTGTTAGGTAATGGCAATAAATCAAGAGGAGTTAAAGGATTCAAGCCATAAACAATTTTAAAAGGAGATAAGGAAGTAGTCTTGTGAACTACTCTATTGTAAGCAAACTCAATGTGAGGTAGACACTCCTCCCAAGTTGTCAAATTGCCCTTGATGTACCACTTAGCATGTCTCTTGTTGAGTTTGCCTTAACTTTTCAAATATTTAAGAGACTCATGATCACCATGGATCATAAATTCCTTAGGTAAAAGATAATGTTGCCAAGTTTGCAATACTTTAACTAATGCATACAACTCTTTATCATAAGTGGAATAATTCAAACATGCACCCTTCATTTTCTTACTCAAATAAGCAATAGGATGTTTATCTTGAATCAACCCCCCCAATGCCTACATTAGATGCATCACATTCCAATTCAAAAGAAGCATTAAAATTAGGCAATGCAAGAATAGATGCATGATACAACTTATCCTTCCATGTTTGGAAAGCAACTTCATCCAAAAAAGGTTGCATAGCTTTGTACCATTTTTCTCCTTCCTTTTCAAGATGTAAACAAAGAGAGTTAGGAATCATATAATAAAGAGGTTGTTGTGCCAATAACACTCTCTTGATTTGCTTTTCACTCAAGAACAAGCTCTCTTTAATCTCATGAATTTTTTTGCTCTCATTTTCTTTCTCTTTGCTTTTCTTCTCACTTGTTTTTCTCTTTGGTAGCTCACTATTCTTCTCTTTTGTAGGTGCAGTATTTTTTTCAAGTGCATTATTTTTTTCCAGCTCTTGCATTCTCTTTACCATTAAGAGATCATCACCCTCTTTGGTCTCCACTAGTGTAAGTTCTTCTTCTTTTTCACTTGAACAACTTGTTGATTCACTTGAAGAACTTGTTGAGTCACTTGAAGACTCACTCTTTATGTCTCCCTACTCAAGAAAAATCATGGTTCTCTTGTTAGGACATTGAGAAGCAATGTGACCTTTACCAAGGCACTCTAAACACTTGATATTGCTTGATCTTATTGGAGTAGGATCCCTAATTTTTTTTCTTGAGCCCTCCACCTTTTCTTCCTTATTTTTCACATGAGAAACCTTCCTTTTAGGCTTGTCTTTCCAGCTAGAAGTTCCAGCCCCATTGGTCTTGGAAAAGGAATCTTTTCTTCTTTTTAGTTATTGCTCCACCCCTTGAGCTTTGTGGACTTCTCTTCTATAATTATTTTCTCTCCTCTCCTTCCTCTCACTCTTATCATCATAATAATTTCCTCCATGAGAGGAAGCATACTCACTCACCCTCCTACCACCATGAGATTCTCCATGCACACTTCCCATTGGATGACTCCTCCTTTGGGTCTCCCTTTGTAACTCTTCAAACCTTGCATCCATTTTGGTTTGCAAGTCTTCCATTTGTTTTGTCATGGCTTTCATCAACCTAGAGGTCCTAGGTGACAAAGCCTCATCTCCTGTTGAGCTCATCCTTAAAGCAAAAACACAAGTATATAAGAAAATTCTTGCCACTCTCCAAGTGTTTGCCACTCACACTCTTGTTTGCACACTTTATCTAGGCTCTTTCTATAATGTTCTCTCTTGCCATTTTCCACTCTTAGTCCTCTCTATAGTTTTTAAGCAAAAACTTCTAATCAAACTAAGCTTCTTTACTATAGTGAAATAGAGAATAACTCTAGGCTAGACTCAAGAGTCCAAGGACAAGAAAACTCTATGACAAAACCTTGGAAATTTTAAGATATAAGCAACAAAAGCAAAATTTGGAAAAGCGCAACTCAAATTGGAATTCAATGAGACAACTCAAGGGCATATATTGGCTGTACCAAACTGCACAAGGAGGATATGCCAAGTAAATTCAATTGCTAGAAGCCAAATTTCATCAAATTTACATGTCATACAAGTTCACTTAATTTTGTGGTTCAAAGGAAATTTTGGAACTTGTAATTTTGTAACTTTCTTTGCTTCTAAATTCTGTTTTTTATTTGTATTGTTCCAGCCACAATTCAATAATTTGTTTGGCTGTCCATAAGTGTTTCTCTTTTGCACTTTGATTATTTCTTTCACAATTTTTTTTTTCAGCTTTTGTTTTTCTTTTGAACAAGTTCACAAATTCCTAAAGGAAATTGAATGATTCACGAAAATGATGTATAACAATTGCAAAATTTGCTTCTAACAACTCAATTCAGATTAGGCATGAGAGTAGAATCAAAACAAGTGGTCATACAACACAAAAAATACTACAAACAAAAATTAACAAGGATCAAGACTAGAAAATGGAAAATTTTCAAGAACACATGACGAATATAAACACATGAAATCACATGGAACTTTAAGGAAACACAAGGGTTATGTGGTGGAACACACAACAAGTCCACACCACCAAGAATTTTTCATAAAAACACAACAACACAAGGAATTGTAGAAGCTTTTTGTGATTTTTGTTTTTGGGTTTGGTGCAGAATTTTACCTTTGAAGAAGTTCTAAAACTGAACATAAAGAAGAATTTCACAAGGATTAGGCTCTAGATACCACATGATGTATAATCTAAACCCATTAGACATGAATTTCCCAAATCTACCTTGCAATGAAACCCAATCTTCAAGAAACTTTCAAGAACACACAAGCTGTCCAAGTTTTCATGAAAATGTATGGCTGGAAGCTTTCTTTAATGGCAGCAATGGAAGATGGAAGAAAGGTTAGGGATGAAGATGGAAGACACCATGGACAAGCTCTCCAATAGGTCTAGGAAGAATCATAACAATAGCTTGAAGCCATCGATAAGAAACAAGAGGTTCTTGCACAAGAACAAGAGAGAAACTCTCACACAAATTTCAGATTTGTATTAATGAACCAAAGTTAGCTACATTCAGTTTGTGGACAGCTTATATAGGCCACGAAATTACACATAAAATGCACATGAAATGACAATTCAAATGAAGCTTGAAGTGCAACAAAAGGAGCTTAAATGCAAGCTAAATGAAGCTTATGGTGCAAGCTTCCCTAAGTGACCCTTGGCTGTCCCAAATTTGAAATTGGTGCAGTATTTTTAGCTTCTAAGTGCAGCCAACAAGTTTACTAAGTTGCTACACAAATTACACACAAGTGCACCTACGCCTCCTTACACAATTTCACTAAAAGGCCTTTTTATTTGTCTCAACTTAAGATTCTAACAAGTACTGAAATTTATTGAATTAAAATGGACTTGAGACATCAAATTCCAGCCCTTGTTCTCCTTGGGTTGGTGTGCTTCCTCATGCTTGTCCAAGTTAGCCTTGTTGTGTTCTTGAAGGACTTGAGTTCTAACTCTTGTCATGGGTCCTTGAAAGCTCACCAAAGGAAGTGCTTCAATCTCTCCTGCTAGACCTTTAGCTTGGAATGGACCTCCATCAACTCCCCTTGAAGTTTGCATCATTTCTATTTCTTATTAAACAATGTGGAGGCTCCCCTTTAATTCATGCATTATGAGAAAGATCAACCATTATAACGACATAAAACAAAATGCAGAACAAATACACATAAAGGTATAATCATTACACCAAGATCAAATTTCATGAATCAATAGGATTATTAACAAAATATATCAACAACACAAAAAGATAACAATTGTGGTGAATCTAAAGAAATGTGATAAATCTCAAAAAACATTGTATAAAAATTGTAAAATTAGTTTTTAACAAAAACAAGAGGTTATACAACACACAAACAACTACTAACACAAGTTGACAAGAATCAAAACTAGAAAATTATCAAGAACAAGGAAGAACATGAAGAACATGAGATGAACAAAATTTATAAAATTGGAAAGTAATCACTAGGAAAGGTGTAGGAGCACAAGCCAAAACTCAATCCACTAAGACTTTAAAGAAACTTACGAAAACTAGAAGTAGATCTAAGATTTTGTGATTTTTGGATTTACCTTTGGAGTAGATCTAGAAATTGAAATTGAAGAAGAATTTCACAAGGATTAGGCTTTGATACCACATGATGTATGCCTAAGCTCATCAGATATTGATTTCCCAATCTACCTTGAAATGAAACTCAATCTTCAAGAACACTTCAAGAACTCAAACTATTACTCAAGATTTTGGAGCAAGAGTGGAGTGAATGAGGTCCAAAGAAAAGTAAGCAATAGAGGATGAAATTAGACAAGAAATGAAGGTGGATGACGCCATGGAGAGGCTCTCCAATGAGTCTAGGAAGAATCACTACAATAGCCTTGAGAAGTCATTGATAAAATCCAAGAAGTTCTTGCACAAGAACAAATAGAGAAACTCTCACAAGAAATTTCAAATTTCTATTAATTTGACAAAAGGTGTGTACAATACATTTTTGTTGGCTTTATATAGCCAAGGTCCTAAAGCTCTAAGCTACCTAAGCTAAAAAAAATGTAAGCTAAATGCAAGTGGAATGAAATGGAAAATGAAATGAAGCTTGAGGTGCAAGCTCTTCACATGATGGCTCATGGCCGAGTCAGGCATGTGCAAACTACAATTTTACAAGTTTACATAGGTGCTAAAAATTACATACAAGTGCACCTACACTTATTAAACAATTGCCACTATAGGCCTATTTATTGCCACTAAAGGCCTATTTGTAACACCCTGAAATTTCAATAACTGCAAATATATATTGTACGAATTATTCTTGTACAACTGTTCATGTGAGTGTTAGGTTATGTGAGATTTGATTGGTCTATATTTAAATTATTTGGGTGAAATATTAATTAGAGATATTATAAAAATGTTTGAAGAAAAATGACCATATTACCCTTTTTTTGAAGCAGAAATTACATAAATGCCCTTGAGGTAAAAATGACGATAATGCCCTTGGATATTTTTGATTAGATATTTTAAAGTGGAAGTTACAAAAATACCCTTGAGCTAGAATTACACAAATACCCTTAGATATTTTGTTGAGATATTTTATAATGAAAATTACAATCATATCCCAAGGGTGAATGACAAATTATCATAGTAGTACCCTTGAGGCAAAAATTACCAAGACATCCTTTGATATTTTGTGAAAGCTTGATGAAATTACAGAGTGTCCTTGGATGACAAATTACCAAAGTACTTTGTGACAAGAAGTCTCAGAATAGGATTTCTATGAATTTCATACGGTAATAACTTTGAAATTTTATTCAGGAGAATTCAAGCATCAGAAAAACATGGAAAAATGAAAAATAGAATCTGTGGAATTTTCTCTTAATTGTAGGATGTATAGACTTATTTGATAAAATGGTTTAGTAATTTTGATGGTTAGAAGTAGTTTGGACCAATCAGAATTAAGATAAAAATAGTCTTGTATGTAAGGTCTGTGTAGCACTCTGTATAAACCGCTTGTGAGCAATTTATACTGTAATTGAAGTTAGTTTCTGGAAAACTCTAGAGTTCTATTATTTAATATTATCCTTAGGTAGAAGAGTTTAAATCAAACTTCACTTCCTACTAGAAAAAGCCATGTGTAAAGTAAAGATGAAACTAGATCATTCTTCTTCATTTAAAAGATGACATATGTATACAAAAGAAATCATACAATTTTCTCTTCTTTAAAAGGAAATAAAACATGATATAGAAGGAGGAAAGGAAGATAAAAATCTTCCCCTTGGCTAAAGCAAAGTCCACGTGAAAAAGGGAAGAAAAAGGGCCAAGAAGTCATGCTTTGGACAATATTTATGCAAGATAACATGAAAGGAAGCAAAACTTCACTTCCTTCCCTTGTAGTCACGTGAAAGAGCAAGAAAAAGGGAGAAGTTTCATGACATTTGACAAGTGGAAGGACACTTGTAAGAAGTAGCCAAGTTGTGGGACACTTGTAAAGAAAGTCATCATGGCTTAGAAGATTTTTATAAAGGATAGAACATATTTAGGAAAACCATTATGAGCTTAGTTAGAATGAAATGGAATGAGATAAAACTAAGTTCTAATGAAACCAAAAGGGAGTAACTAGCTAGAAAGGGTAGAAATGTCCTTGAATATTTTATTATTTTCCAAACTCTATATAAAGGGAGGAAGGCCTTAAGTGGAAGTCACATTGTCACATTCAAGACTCCATTCTTCCACCTATTCCACGTAAAACCTCTTCTTCATTTCACTTTCATCCTTTCATTTTCAAAGCATAAAGAGACCCCACTTCCTTGAAGAATCACGTGTAGAAGCTAGTACCATTAGGAAGAGATAAACAAGCTTCATAAGAGGTTATAAGATATGTATAGGGAAGCTTTATGATAAAGATAGTTTAAGTCTTGTTTGTGTTTGAATAAGTGTTTGAAGTTCATGTGTTGTTGAGTGTTTCTATGAATCTCTATGAAGTTCATGTGTTGCTGAGTGTTTCTATGAATCTCTGTACATAAATGATATGTTGAATTTCTGAGTAAAGTATATGAGACAGTGATAGAAGACTGATGTTGAAAATAAATATGAGTTGATAAAATATAAAGAGTTATGCATTAAGTGAATCAGTTTCATGTGTTTCATGTGCATAAGAGTTGCCTCAGAGAGGAGGTATGTATAAGAGTTGCCTCAAAGAGGAGGTGTGTCAGATAGCTGCAGGAACTGAGTCCGTGCGTTCAAACAAAAGGTGTCTGAGTTAGGGGGTGACTCTTACGGTGGGGAATCACGCCACCCATGATGATCACATGAAGTGTGGGTGAGAACCTGTGCAACATCGGGAGACCCTGACTAGTCGGATAAGTTCTGTGCCACAGGGATGGGGCTATCTTGACAATTGGTACCAAATATTGAAAGAATTTAAGAGAATCATGCATCATGATAAGAGTCTAAGAGAATCATGCATCATTGAGGATGTTGTTATGAATATCTGCATATTGAATATATTCTGTTGCTTAAATTATGTTTATCATAAACTTACCCTATATTTTGTGTCTGTGGTTGACACCTGTTATGACCTTGATTTTATTCGGGCGAGCAGATGAACAGCGAAGAGAGAGACTACCTAGTTGTCTACAAGAAGAAGATTTTGTTTAAAGATATGTTGTTTGAAGATATATTCTTTTGTTACAGAATGTCCTAGTTAATTATATTATGTAATAAAACCAGTTCCAATTTGTACTCTTATTATGTGTTACTTCAGGTTTATAAATATTAATCAGTGATGAAATTTTCTTGGAGTATCAGTTATTGGCAAAATTTTGTTATATTCAACTGGGTGCTCTTAAGTAAGTTGAAAAGAATTTTCATTAAAAATCAATAATAACAAGATCGTAAGTTGAGGTGTTACAATATTTATTGCCACTACAATTATCACTATAAGTCTAGAATTAAATTCAACTTGAGAGTACAAAATCCAGTCCTTGTTCTTCTTGATTTGGTGTTCTTCTTCATGCTTGTCTAATAGGTGCAAATTAACTTTGATGTGCTCTTCAAGGGCTTGAGTTCTAGCTGTTGTCATGGGTCATCTAAGGCTAACGAAAGGAAGCTCTTCAAGTGCTCCTCCTTGGCCTTGAGCTTGTAATGGACCTTCATCACTTGATAGGTTGGTTGCCTTGATCATATGGTTGATAATCAGATGAGGTAGGCTGAGAAGGATTTTCTTCCATAGACAGTAAATGACTAGAGGATCATGATCATTTACCTTTTGAAAGGTACCAACCCTGGGCAACACATAATGCATACTTAGACTTGATGTCTTCATCTTTATCATTTAGAAACTTCTTTGGAATCTTCTTCTTTCTGATCCCCATGATCTTAAGCCAATCATCATGGAGCCTTGAGCTATGAGCAGGAACTCCCAACAGGTTTGCTAGGAGTTGTTCTGAGATCAGAATCTCAGTTCCTTTCAATGTAGCCTTTAGTCTAAAGTTGCATCAATCCACCTCAACAACAAAAAAGAAACGTCTCACCAACCTTGGGTAGACTAGTTTATTCACTTAAAAGAACTTGGTCCACCTCTGCTGTTTACTACAAAACAGAGATTTCCCAATCATTCTTGATCTCAAAGAGATCAGTGTATCTGTCATAGACAACCTCTTCCAAGCCTAGCTTTTGTCAAACTTCTTTAACTTGTTGTTAGTGAAAAAACCAAGAGATTCTTATTCTAACCTCTTCCTCTTCTTTTCAAACTTTTCTTCTTTCACAACACTCTGCTTCTTTGGTGAGCCAATCATAATACCCTTGGCATGAGCGGCCTCTAAATCAGACCTAAAGGAAATATGGACTACTTTGGATTTTCCTTTTTCTTGGCTTTTAAGAGGGGGTAAGTGAGTAGATTCACTTTATGAGGTTGAAGAGTTGGAGGGGTTTTTAATTGCAACAATCTTTGTTCTGGCCATTTGTGAGGTTTAAGAAAAACACAAGAGAGTAGAAGGGAGAGAAAGATGGGGTTTGAAGGAGAGTAAAATGATAGACAATAAGAATGAAATCAGTTTTCACTACTTCTCTATATAACTACATATAAGGAGAGAGAGGAGGTAAAAAGAAAAACTAAAATTTTAAATGATAAAAACATATTTTAATAAAATATTCATTGAGCAGAACAAATAGTTTTTACATAAATGCACTTGGCACAGAAAATAACAACAACCCCAAATGGTCAAGCAAACACGCAACACATCAAAATTAGAAATTATAACAAACACCCAAGTATATATCCTATCAGTGAGATATTTTATTGACCTTTTGCCATTGATGTTTTAGTTGTGATGTATCTTTAGCCTATCAGTGTTGCTCACGACACCTATTGTAATTTTTTGTAATTATTGACCAAAAAGTTGCATGTTTCTGGTTTGTCCCCACAATTGCAATCTTTGAAACATTTAGCCATGAGTTGGTGAGACATTCATCTTCCTTCAAGGAGAAGCATGAACTTTGTTATGTTTCGGGTGTTTCTTCTTCTTCTTCTTCTTCTCCTCCTTTCCTTCATTGACCTCAATATTTTTTATCTAACTTGAGTGGCAAATGGTTGAGTTTAGGATTTTGATGCGAATTCGGATGGTGTGCCATATTCTCTTTCATTACATTGTGCTGCTGGTACCCAATGAAAACCCTTGATCCATGTAAGGGTTAATTGGTGGTGATTGTACATAGAAAATTGATATGGATGAAATGAGAGTGTAATATATTGAAAAAAAAATTCGTATTTGGATTTGTGGGAATTCTAGTTTGGATCCAGTGAATGAAAACAAATCAAAGTATAAGTTGTGAATTTTTTGAGAATGAAATGAAACAAATTTTAGAGGTTTTGGTTGTGTAAAAAAAAACTGCTTTAGAAAATTTATTATCACATCTAGTCATCTACACATTATAATAATAATTTAAGATCTTTTTACTTTAATTTTTATTAATTAGCAACTTTGCTTTAGAAAGCAATGGTTGGCTTAGAAGAAACATTGCCGGTGCTGCTGTCATTGGAGTTGCCTCGGAAGCACAATGCTAGCTTTGACAAAATTGCTTCCTAAGTGCTCGATGCGGATGCTCTAACACACCAACAATTGTACCTTCACTTGAACCAAGGAAGTTGTCTACTTTAGAATACTTGGTGCTGTGAATATGTGTTATGTTTGATGAAGTTGTGATCCCTCAATAACTCATATTAGTTTTTGTAATATCTGGAAGTTTAAACATATGAGGAAGCATGTGTTAAGCTTAGGATTAAGCTTATAATGGAGGATATATATATATTAGGCCTTGGAATCCCTTGAAAGGAGGCTTAAACGCTGGAGAAAGAGTGGATATAGGCTGTTCTGGCCTGCGGCGCGACCCACGTGAAGTTCGGCGCGACCCGCGCCATATGTATAAATATACCAATGCTGTCTGGCCTCCCAAGTGGGTAGCGTGGGAGTCCAAGTGAGTCGCGTGGGAAGTGGCCTAGAAATGGCATTTTCTGTCTGCCATCCCAAGTGGGTAGCGTGGGAGTCCAAGTGAGTCGCGTGGGAAGTGGCCTAGAAATGGCATTTTCTGTCTGCCATCCCAAGTGGGTAGCGTGGGATTCCAAGTGAGTCGCGTGGGAACGTCGGCAGCACCAGAATTTAAAGGCCAAAACGCGAAAATGGAGGGGAAAAGAGCCTTTCTTTTTCCTCTTGCCTCCAAACC
>PYAF01005057.1:62982-110228 GCA_007407185.1 Glycine tomentella | reverse complement strand
ATCTCTGTCTGTTTTGTATGCCTACTTATGTTATGTATGTTTTATCTGGATCAGCATAGTTTGGTGTATGTTTGTTTTTATATTCTTTGCATAATGTATCACGAAAAATCGATTCTATCGTTTCCGCATTGCGTTAGAGTAACGCGTATGGCGCGCTTATGATATTGTTAATGATAACACGTCCGGCCGGGGTGTTACAGTTTTAGCTTCATCAGAAGGATCTACCTCAGAATATATCCTTCCTCAGCATCATCAGAATTCCTATTCTGATGTGTTTTTAGAATGGTCATAAGAATGGATCGTAAGAATGGAAACATCAGAACAATTTTGCATAACTGTCAAGTTAAGACAATTGTCATTTTTTCAAACTTCCTCAAGATGTATGTCAGTGGTGTGGGCTCCACTCCAACAGCTACCTTGGAAGGTTTAAGAAGAATTGAAAGAGCATCACAAAGATTGTTGAAGCTATCTAGAGAGAAACTAACTCGAGTTGTATCTCTATGTTAAAATCTACCATTGTTGCTTCAACACGTCTCATTGAGAGAGAGACTCACTTTTGCAATTGCTTGTAATTTGTAATAGTTCATAGATAGAAATGAGATTAGAACATTTCTTGAATGGAAAATATGTCTCTGTGCAGTCAAACACATAACCTTGTTATAAAGCCCAGCAAGTGGCTGGCAAAGTGGAAACCAATGATGCTGCCGGTCTAGCAATGTGCTAGGTGTGAAGTTCAGTGGGGTTGCTGTCAAGTTGTTCAAATCTAGTGGTTGGTGGGGACTGGAGGTAGCCTAAGAATGGGGTGAACCAACATAAAAACCTGTATGTATCATTTTTACCCTTTTTCTTTACTGCACGATAGAAAAGAAAAGGAAAAGGAAAAGAAAAACAAGAAAAGAAAAAGAAAAGAGAAACAAGTTCTTCGTGAATAAATAAATGTATGAATAATGTACATTATGTTCTAAACTGTACAGAGTTGCTGTAAATTTTATAAGTTGGGATATTGGTATAAGTAGTGATGACTTGGTAGAAAAGGGAAGAGATAGAAAGTGATGATTCATTTGAGTTGCTAGCTTGTTTATATCTTTGCTCTCCTATTCTCAATGAATTTTTGAATGTCCAAAAAAACCAATATTTCTTTCAAGTCAGGCCCAACCCTAAAAGTCCTAATGATCCATGATGGTTATGTACTTTATGTTTGATTTGATGGAAAATTAATTGCAAAATTGATTTATGACGTATCAGTGTTGGAATTGAGATGTAACACTTGCCTGTGTGAGAATTAAACACCTTTGATAGGTTTTCCTCTGTTTAAGTGAATCAAGTTTTTTCTCTATGTTCTTTGGAAACAAAATGCAAATTGATCTTAATCTCATTTGGTTATGTGAATTTCATCTTTTGTGTTTTCATTTCATATTGTTAAGTGTTTGAAAATGTTGTTCTGATAACTTTGGAGGTTGATTCTTTATAAATCATGTTCATAGTTTTTGATGTAGAAGTATTAAAGTCATTTTTATTTTATACTTATACTTCTATTATTCGTAGTTTTCTTTCTATACTTTGCTTAAGGACAATCAAGATTCTTGGTTAGGGTATTATTTGATAAGTGTCATATTTTAGTTATTTTTGGGATTATAATGCTAGCACTTATGTTTTGATTTTAGTAGTTTTCTTATAAACTTCTCTTAATTCTTGTTGTTTTATATTTTGTACATTTATAAATGTTGTTTAAATTTGGAAGATTCATCCTTGTAATTTTGAGGTTTCGATGGTTATTTGTTGGATCCAGATACCAAGCCAAGATGAAGGGCAAAAAGGTCATTTTTGCATAATTTCACAATGCAACTCTCCCAGGCTAGCAATCAACTCATATGTGCTAGTGAGATTACTTCCAATTAATGTAACCAACTCATCTGGGTGAGTTGGTCTGGCACCTCTTTGACCATTTGATTTAAAAAGCCATGCAAAGAAGGGGTTGAGAGGAGCAATGCAGAAAACCAGAGATAAAGAACATGAAAGAGGAGAGAGAAGAGAGAAAAGAAGAGTTGATCTTGCAGAGAAGTGACCATGGATTGCTTCCATCATCATGTCTTTTGTTGATCTTGTGCTCTACACAATGATCGACTAGTTTCTCCAAAGGAATGGATGTAATCCTTGTATCCTTATGTATCTCTTTTGATATTTGATATATATATATATATGTATGAATCTTCTCTATTCATTACTGGTTATTCATTATGTTTGTAATGCTTAATTCTACTTGATTACTGGTTTCATGAAATTGGATTCTAAGTTTGACTAGAAAGTGCTCTTAGAATTTGAATTGAATGAATTTACACTTTATGTTACGTTGCTAGGAATAGAGCATAAATTTTTTATTGCAAATATCATAATATTATGATTGTAATGTTGGGATATTTATTTCACATGTGAGGAATCGATATTCGGTAAATATCCTTAGGATTCTCGAATGCGAGAGATTGATTCGGGGTGAATTAACGTGTGCATTAGTAATGTTAGAAAATGATTCATATGTATTAATATTATTTGGATACTGAGGGTATGAACGATGAAATTCAATCCTACATTTCTCTTGAATTAATTAAATTATTTTTACTTGTTTTCATCGTTTTCCGTATTTTCGATGCACTAATTTCGTTATTTCCATTAAACCATGAAATTTCGATTAAATTTATTGTACGTAACTATTAAATTATAAAACTCATTCCATTTTTTCTCTTTTATAAAATTTGTAACCTACAACAACATTGGTACGCTTGCTAGTAGTCTAATAAGTTTATAGCGTCGTTGCCGGTGGCTTGAGTCACTCACTCAGTTCTTTCGAATTTAATTTTTCAGTTTTATAGGTCATTTTCTTTACTATAGTTATTTATTTTATTTTAATTTGTATAAATTATCTCTTGTTATATTTTATTTTCAATAACCTTGGTACTTATGGTTTATTGTAGTTTGTTCTTTTTTTCTTTATGCTAGGTAAATTTCTTGCAGATAAATCGTTATTTGATGGAAATTACCAAGACTGAAAGAAAGAACAGGAAGAAAAAGAAACAACCAACCAAATTCATGTGTTTTCCAATTAAGGTAATGGCTACTATGGTGTCATTTATCTAAAGTCTTAAGCCTTTATCCCATATTCCACATGGCTAGATCTTTTTATGTTACTAAAATTTTGTTTTTTATCTTAAGTTAAATAATCATGACTAAATCTAATCTAAGTACCTCTAAACTTGCCACTTTGATCCATTAGCTTCTATCTTATCCTTCTTGTGATATTTATCTGCTACTAAGGGTAATTTGGTATTTTGGTAATTTGTCATCCTAGGGTATTTCTGTAATTTCTTCAAAAATATCTAAGGCAAAATATCCAAGGGTATTTTGGTAATTTTAACCTCAAGGGTATTTTGGTCATTTGTCACTCACTCTGTAACGACATGCCTCGTCGCTATTATATCATCAACCCTTACCGCACAAGATTTAACTTTTTAATGAAAACTTCATTAATTTGATTATGAAAATGGTGGTAAATTTTTTGCGATAATGCAATTGTCATACACATATTACATTTACATAATTAATCACATATTAAATCAATACATGTCATCCACACGTTAAAACTTCCTTTAGTTTTACATGTATATATAACTAAAATTATATGTCTAACAAACAGTCAAAGAATCGACTTGGCGGCTCCAACAAAAAGAATCCTCCTTCAGAGTCACTTACTGCTTCTCATCTGCTCACACGAACCAAGGTTCATGATCATCATAGGTACCAACCACACGGTACAACAAAACAAGGGTGAGTTTACTATGTAAAACCAACAAGTATCAGATAACAAGAGTTGGAAAAAAGACAACACAAATTACCACAATTAATATCACAAACTCATCATTACATTACATATTCAATAAAAACAATCATCCAATGCATTCCACAACTCAAATAATCATGTTCGAAATGATGCATGCATCTGACTCATCACTCATCATGCAATGTGGTACAATCCTCATGAAAATAGTCTCTCTCAGGAAAAATGATTCACCGCCTATCAGGGAATTCCAAACCTGATGACTCCTTAGTACTTGTGTTCTCAGCCCACTGAAACCCACAGGTACGCATGTGCCTTCATTCTATTTGCATCCATGCATATGAAGTATGAAACATGGGCATCATCAATGTATGACCCGGCTAGGAACACATCCTTCCTTGCAAGGGTAACCCGTCATACACCTCCCACGTACATACATAAAACATCAATGTGGGCTCACTGATACACTGACCGTGGCTAGGAATTCATCCTTCCTCGCAAGGGTAACCAATTACTCACTGCATCCCACGTGTATATACACAATATACAACAATGGGCACAATCAATGTATGACTCGACTAGGAACATGTCCTTCCTCGCAAGGGTAACCAGTCATACACCCCCATGGGTATCCATGTATATTCACATCACACAATGACAACCATGGGCACCATCAATGCATGACCTGATTAGGAACACATCCTTCCTCGCAAGGGTAACCAGTCATGCACCCTCATGGATGTCAGTATACATACACATCACATCATGTCAATATCATCATCATTTATATCAAATTGATATTATTTCAACGTTATCTTCATAAACATCAACTTCATCTCATTTCAACATCAACAACCATTTCATCATCATTTCATTTAAACATCATAAACCACATCATCATTATATCATTTAAGCATCACAAACCACATAGACCTCACTAAATAATTTTCTGCAACATCTCAATTTCACTATCATCAACAACATCAGTAATAAATATATCGCATCCCATTAGTTAAAAACATCATTTGACTTGAAAACAAGCACACACAGGAACAACACGCATCATTCATAAGTACTTTGCATCCCATTAGTTAAAAACTTAGTTTTTCTTGAAAATCAGCACACGGTAGGTACAGACATTTATCTTTATAGTTTGACTCCTTGGCCTCCAACTATGGTATCTAAACTATTACCAACATAATAAACTCTCATTACTAACCTGGAGTTCTCCCTATTACAGCCTAGCGGTGTTGTTTCATTATCCTTCAAAAACACGTGCTTGTCTGAATACAGAGTTCTACATACCAAATTAAAGACAATTTAATATAGATTTCCAAAGCAAGGTCAATATTAACATTTGGGGTCAAATACCCACTCAAATCAAAAAGGGGCTAAACGGTGTTTTTGGGAGTTCACATCAAAAGACATCATTTTGAAATTCCGATCACACCAATGTGACCAGGACTCAACAAGGATCATAGAAATGACATCAATTTCATAAAAAGGAGACTTTTACAACATCTCATTTTCAAGGGGTTTTCAAGGGATATGTAAAACTCCCAACAACGGTATCCAAAACTCAAGAGACACTAAGAAATGCTTAAACTAGTTGAGGGAAGACAAAGGACTTCAATATTACCTTAAGGAAATGAAGAAAGAGGGATTTAGAAGCTCTTTCCTCTACCAAAGTTTTGAGAGATGTTTCAAAGATTTCGCTCTGATTACGAGGTTCCTCTTCGTGTCGTGGTTCCGTGGCAAGCAATGATGGCCCTTGGTGGTTGATGGTGGTCTAGGGTGGTGGAAGGGGTGGTTTTAGGGTTTTGGGCGAGTTTAGAGAGAAAAAGGGAGAGAAAATTGTGAAAATATGTGTTGTCCGTGCTGTTGGGCGTATTTATAACCCGACAGGCTCTCTTAGCACGCATTGGCTCTCTCAGCATGCATGCAAGTCTCGCTCAATACAAATTCCTCTTTGTCAGGAAATTTTGGAATTGAGCCCAGCACGACATTTGCTCACTTAGCGCGACATCCAAAAATCATCATCTTGAAGATCTCAACGGTCAAACGATGCAGGGATGTGTTGGGAAGCAACTGTCAAAATATGAAGATGATCCAACGGTTAAAGAATCTAGGATGGTAGTTTTACTGAAGTGGGTTATGACTCAACTATCACTCTCACCTCAATCATAAATCAAACATAGTTGACATAACTTAACATTCATATCAATCAATTGCACAAGGTTAATCTACAAATACATAAAACATACACTTTCAGTTATCGAAATATCAGGGAGTTACACACTCCGGGGGTATTATTGTAATTTTCACTTCAAAATATCTAACCAAAATATCTAAGGGTGTTATTGTAATTTTATTCCAAGGGTAGAATGGTAACTCTCACATCAATAGGAAGGGTAATATGGTCATTCTTCATCAAACATTTTTGTAATTTCTCTTTTTATCTCTAATTAACATATATAAATTTTTGGTATGTTACATTAAGGAAGTTTGTTTCAAATTCTTATATTTATTTCTTCTTTAATTCTATTATACATGATTCCACTCAAGGACGATGACAAAAAAATCCAAATAATACTTTTTTAATAAAAAATTATCAATTTGGGACTGTTTTGAAACATATTATAAATCTGGGGTAGTGAGTCCAAATTGGGCGTGACTAGTCATGCCCAATTTAGGTGTGACACCCCCTTGAGTCACCTCTAAATTGGGCGTGACTAAATGCATCTCTAATTCGGCACTAATTCTGTCACTAACAATTTTTGTGACGGAATACTGTGGTTTTTTTTGTTTTTTTTATGTTTGTGACCACATTATTCCATCACAAAACTATTAGCGATTGAAATAAAAATCAAAATTGGCGTGTTTTAATTTTTGACGTAAAATATCATTTAATATTATTTATTGTTATTTTATATAATTTTAAAGTATTTTTAGATCGATCTTCATCATAGATATGATCTTTTTTACTTTTTTTAATATTATTTTATTTAGTATATTTTTTATTTTATATGATTTTATTTAATATATTCTGGATTTTTGGTATATCTAATTTTTAATATATTGTTTTATTTAATATAATTTCTAAATTTTTATATGGTTTTGTTTAATTTTTTTTGGATTTTTTATATAACTAATTTCTAATATAATATTTTATTAATAAAAAAATTCAATTTTATTTTGGAATTTGAAAAATTGAAATTTTTTTAAATTGTAAATAATTTTTTAATATAAAAAGCATTTTAAAATATAATTTTTTTCCTCCTATTTTTAAAATATAGACTTTGGTCTAGCTCGATCAGTTTTGAGAGATCAAGTTGAGGCAAACACAAATCGGGTGGTTGGATCGAACATAGTTACTTTCTATATAATTATGATTTTTTGATATTGTTGTGTGAACTTTTGATTATTTTACTATGAAAATTTTATTGCAAGTGGTTAGATGTCTCCTGAATATATTATGTGTGGTCACTTCTCATTGAAGTCGGATGTCTTTAGCTATGGAGTTATTTTGTTGTAACTGGAATGAAAAACAGGGGATTTACCGATCCCAAAAACTACAAAATCTTTTTAGACATGTCATTAGTGGTTTTAGTGTTGAATGTTGATAAAATGTTGCCAAAACCAAAGGTTCTTGGCTTTTACACTGAAAATGATGTTGCATTTGAAGCAAATCACAACTTGCGCTCAGTTAATGAACTTTCCAACACAGTGTTAGATGCAAGATGGGAAACGAAAGGATTCATCTGCCCATGTGGGATATATCACTTCTTTAAGCATTCATAATTATTTAGTGAAAGGGATCTTACGAGCTCTTGTTTTTTTTTAATATTTGTTTCATGTATACAAACACATATCAAATAACCAAAGATTTCTATCTACGAAAGCACGCCAATTTTGGTCTTTATTTCAGTCGCTAACCGTTTTTGCGACGGAATACTGTGATTGCAAACATAAAAAATAAAAAATGACAATATTCCGTCACAAAAATTGTTTGAGATCGAATTAGAGACAGATTTAGTCACGCCCAATTTAGGCGTGACTCAAGGGGGTGTCACGCCCAATTTGGACACGTCTCCCTGCCCCAGATTTGTAATATGTTTCAAAACAGTCCCAAATTGGTATTTTTTATTAAAAAAGTATTATTTGGATTTTTTTGCCCAAGGACGATCCATAAAAACAATATGATTGCTAACTGGGATCATATTATGTGGTATCTAAAGCTCGGATCCTAGAGTTGATATTGTTCTTTTTTTCTTCTCATTTCATCATTTGTGAATTGTCATGATCATGTCATCAATTATGATAACTGTGTCATTTATTGTCATAATTGTGCCATAATTGTCATTTTTTCTATCATCACTTTGTCATTAATTGTCATTTTGTGTCATATTTAAGTCACAATTGTCCTTATTTAGTGCAATTTAATTTTCTTAATCTTGCTCAATTATTTTGGAAATTATGCAATTATTATCATTATATATCCCTTTAGTTTGAAAGCTAATAATTCCTATTTGTTAGGCAGATTAATAATTTGCTGCAAGTGCAAAACAAACAGGGGTAGAAAAAAGGGAGAGTTTTGTTTCCAAAAGAGTGAATAAAAAAATGAAATAAATTGCTCCTTGCACTTAAAGAAGTTAAAGTTTATTTGCCCTTGAGAAATTCATAAAATTTGGTGTTGTTTCTCCTTCAAGATTGTGCATGCTTTCTTCCTTGTTATCCAACTTGTTTTTCTTTAAATTCCTTTTGAGTTTACCTTTTTTTTGAAATTAGCTTTTCTTGTTTGTCTTTTAAATTACTTTTTTAGTTTGTCAAGAAGTTTTCCTTTTTCTTGACTTTTGTTTGATAACTTTAGTGATGCTTGTTGACAAATGGTATGTGCTTTTGATAATTGATGCATGCCTAGGTTTTATTTAAGAACTTATAAAGAGGACTTGAGTGGTAAAAGGAAAAGAGTGTTTTCATTAAATCAAAAGTCATTTTTTGTGTGAAATACGAGTGAAATCATTTTAAAGAGGGTAAACACATGAGAGGAGTGGTGTGAGGTCCTTTCAATTTTGAACTTCATCTTACCAATTCTGAAAAAAAATGAGTGGAGGAAGGACACCCTTATCCCCTAGGATTACAAACTTAATACAATTATCTAAAAATGAGTTAGAGAAGTTTAGGATGGAGATTGGCACAAAGTTGGAGAATGAAAGGAAGAGAGATTCTCAACATGAGGTCTCGCATGAGGATGGGGATTCCTAATATTTTGGTAGAGAAAGAAGGGGTAGGAGAGACCATGAGAGGGAAGGAGACAAGGAAGGAGTGAAAGAAGTAATGAAAGAAAACATAGAAGGAATAAGAGTGATGAAAGAAGAAGAGACTTAGGAGGGGGGAAGACACAAGTACCTTCTTTCCAAGGAAAGAATGACCTTGAGGCCTATCATCAGTGGGAAACGAAAGTTGAACAAATATTTTCCTACCACCAGTTTAGTGAGGAGAGGAAGGTAAAGGTGGTAGCCTTTGAATTTTCTAATTATGCCTTAGTTTGGTGGGACCAAGTACAAAAAGAAAGGGAAAGGAATAGGGACTACCCTGTAGATACTTGGGAGGAGATGAAAAGTGTGATGAGAAGGAGATTTTTACCTCATGGTACCATAGGGAGTTGCACAACAAACTACAAAGGCTTAACCAAGGAAGTAAGAGTATGGATGAATACTTCAAAGAGATAGAGGTGGCTGGACTCTAAGAATCCCCAACAAATCATTCCACACAATATTTTTAAAGCCCCTAGCCTCTTGGATGGTTGTTGTCTTAGGTTTCCACACCTTGGGAAAGTTGTCTACCACTTTCAAGTTTATATGGGCCTTGGTGTAGGTTTGACCCAAAGCTTATAGGTTGTTTAGGAGAACTTGTAGTCTCCTAAGCATATCCTCCATAGATTCTTCTTCCTTCGTGGAGAAACTCTCGTAGTGTCTGGTCAAAGTTATAGCTTTTATGAGTCTGACATCTTTTATGCCTTCATAGTTTATGCTTAATGTGTCTTAGATCTCTTTGGTGGTTTTTAGCCTATAGATCTTGTTGTACTCATTTTTTGAAAGAGCGCATGTTAAAGTGTATCTGGCTTTTGTATTTAGCTCCATAATGATCAGATTAACATTTGTCCATTCTGCTTCTGGTCTGGAATAGGAATATCACCATTCATGATGATAAGCCAAATTTGGTATTGTGTGGACTTGATGTACATCTCCATTTTGTCCTTCCCATAAGCATAGTCCTCTTTTTTGAAGTCTAGCGGTCTTGTAAGGGATGCTCCCTCAATAATGAATTGATCATTGTTGTTGTTATCTACCATTAGGATCTTTTCCTCTAGAACTTAACACACTTTGAACTTTCCCCTTCCATACCTTGATAATGAGGAAAATACCTAACTAACTCTTCAAACTTAATTGCATATTCTGTCACAGTCATGTTTCCTTGTTTAAGTTCTAAAAATTCCATTTCTTTTTTATTTCTAATATCTTTCGGAAAATATTTTTCTAAAAAGGCTTCTTTGAAAATTTCCCAAGTTATCTCTTGGATTTCAGTTTCTAAACGTGAGCGAGTGTTTTCCCACCAAAATTTCGCTTCTTCTACTAACATATAAGTAGCAAAGAGTACCTTTTTGTTAGCAGGGCATTCCATTACTTTGGAAGATTTTCTCTATCTCCTTCAGCAATAACTGGGCACCGTCGGGATCATACCTTCCTTTGAATGTTGGCGGGTGGTTTCTTTGAAAATTCTCCAGTCCTTGATATTTTGTACCCCCACTTCTAGGTTGATTCCCTAGTGCTTGTGCTAAGGCTTGTAATGCATCAGCTATGGCACGATTGTTTCTTCCAGCCATTACTTTTTACTAAAACATCGTAAGTTTAAGTTAATGGGTGAGAAATAAATAAGAAATATATTTACAAACATTTTATATTAAACATATATACATACATATATATATATATATGTATATAAAAGTTACAAGATATTTTCATATTACTTCTACAACTACACATTAGAAAGTTATTTCTAGATATTTTACACATCATTTTTATAACTCACAACTACTCCTAACTACTACTAGGAGTTATTTCTACATATTTCACATATCACTTTCTACTACTACTGCTTATTGATAACATCATTTCATTTAGTCTTTAGAAGCTCTGTCCAACTTCTTCTATATTATAATATTGTTGTACACGATGTGCTGGAGTATTTAATTGCTTCTTTGTTCCATAATAGATATAATAGTCCGTTTGGCGAAAAACTCTTCTGTCTGTGGTCCATGGTATAATCATAATCTCATGTTCTTCTTTAGTGATAGGGGGTTCATTCTGGTCAGAATTGGCTCTGTATATCACTGTAGTGAAAAACGTTGTAGTTCTATTTTCCTCCGATGTCTCCTCTCGTCATTGATTATCAATTACAATGAAAGTTTTATTTACGGAAATCATTTTTCCTGAATAGTCACCACAGATTAGTACTATAAAATTCTTATTCCTATATTCCAAAAAATATTACATAAAACACAGTTCACAAGTGATAACCAAAATACAGAAAACATATAACACATAATATTTTGCAGAGAAGCACAGCAAACACATAACACACAGTCCTAAGAAACAAACATGCTCTGATACCACTATTGTAACGCCTCAATTTACCATCTTGTTATTATTGATTTTTAATGAAAATCACTTTGCCAATTTATTAAAAATTATTGAATCAAGGTTACCATTAACTAATATTCAAAAGATTTCTACGTCTGGTTCCTTTATAACTAAAATATACTATAAAATACAATACAAACTGATATAGCATCTATTACATAATACACATAACTAAAATATTCATTACAACAAAACATCTTCAAACAAACATCTTCAACAAGGTTCTTCATCAAAAACAGCTTGTCAATCCTTCTTTACTGTTCATCTGCTCACCCAAATAAAATCGGGGTCATAGCAGGTGTCAACCACAGACACAAAAATATAGGGTAAGTTTATGATAAACATAATTTAAGTAACAAAATATATTCAATATGCAGATATTCACAACAACATCCTTAAAAATGCATAATTTTCTTAGACTCTTATCATGATGCAGGATTCTCTTGAACTCTTATTATTTGGTACCAACTGCCAAGATAGCCCCTACCTGTGGCACAGAACTTATCCGATCAGTTAGGGTCTCCCGGTGTTGCACAGGTTCTCACCCACACTTCATATGATCATCATGGGTAGTGTGATTCCCCACCGCAAGAGTCACCCCCTAGCTCAGGCACCTTTTGTCTGAACACACGGACTCAGTTCCTACAGTTATCTGACACACTTCCTCTTTGAGGCAACTCTTATATATACCTCCTCTCTGAGGCAACTCTTATATATACACCTTCTCTGTGAGGCAACTCTTATGCACATGAGACACATGAAATTGATTCACTTAATTCATAACTCTTTTCATTTTATTAACTCATATTTATTTTCAACATCAATTCTTTAATCACTGTCTCCTTTATTTTACTCAGAAATTCAACATAAATCAAGTACAGAACTCAGCTTAATATTTATGTACAGAATCTCAGCATATTATTCATGTATAGAGATTCATAGAAACACTCAGCAACACATGAATTTCAAACATTTATTCAAACACAAACAACACTCAAACTATCTTTATCATAAACAACACTTAAACTATCTTCGTCATAAACAACACTTAAACTATCTTCATCATAAACAACACTTAAACTATCTTTATCATAAAGCTTCCCTGTACATACCTTGTAATCTCCTAGAAAGCTTATTTTTCTCTTCCTACTTGGCTATCTCTTCCACGTGATTTCTCTAAAAGGTGGGGTCTTTTCTATTTTGTTTTACGCTTTGAAAAAGAGAGGATGAAAGTGAAATGAAAGGGATATAAGGGAGGTAGTTCACGTGTGGCTCTTGTAGAAAAGGGTGACTTGAAAATGACTTCCATTTTGGACCCCCTTTCCTTTATATAGTGGTTGGAAATTGATATAATATTCAAGGAAATTTTTACCCTTTCTAACTAATTTCCTTCATTTAGTTCCATCTTAACTTAGTTTCCCTTCATTCCATTAGATTCTAACTAAATTCATCCTTATTCTTTTAGATTCCAACTAAGTTCATTATGATTCCTTTACTTTATAAGAAAAATCTTCTAAGTTCATTATGTTTCTTACAAGTGTCCTACCACTTGTCTTCATTTTAAGGCTTACCTTTACAAGTGTCCTACTTACTTGGCATGTCTTGAAACTTCTCCCATATTCTCCATCATTCACGTGGACAATGTCTAGGCCAAGGAAGATTTTTATTTTCCTTTCATTTATACATATATCATGTAATTTTGTAAATGAAGAAAAATAATCTAATTTCATTTTTACCTTATACATGGCATTTTCTAAGAGGAAGTCAAGTTCAATTTGAATTCTTCTACCTAAAGATAATATTGAATAATGTAATTCTAAAGTTTTCCAGAGACTTACTTCAATTACAATATAATTTGCCCATAAGTAGTCTATACAGATTGTTATATAGACTTTACATATAAAGATACTCTTTATCTTAATTCTGACTGTCCCATACTACTTCTGACCATCAAAATTACTAAATCATTTTATTAAATAAGTCTATGCATCCTACAGTTAAGAGAAAATTCCATAGATCTTGTTTATCATTTTTTCATATTTTTCTGATGTTTGAATTCTTCTAAATAAAGTTTCAAAGTTATTATCTTATAAAATTCATAAAAATTCTATTATAGGATTTTCTATCACAAAGTATTTTGATAATCTGTCGTTTAAGAGTATATTTCATAAGGTGTTCACAAAATTTCTAAGGGTGTCTCAGACAATTTTAGTATCAAGGGTATTATGGTAATTTCTAAAGTATCCAAGGGTATTTCTGTTTAAAAGTAAGGGTAATATGGTCATTTCTCTTCAAACATTTTTGTAATATCTCTAATTAATATTTTACCCAAATAATTTAAATATAGACTAATCAAATTTCACATAACCTAATACTCATATTAACAATTGCACAAGAGTAATTCATACAACATCTATTTTACAGTTATTAAAATATCAGGGTGTTACATAAAACATATAACAAATTTTCACAGAAACACATTCAGACGATGAATACAAATTTGGCAAAACTAGAGTTTTCAGACAAAAACAAATTCAAACCCTAGGTCAGTTTAGATGTAAAAAGAGTAAGAAAATAAACAGACATAGAGAGTTTATATTGGTTGTCTCAACAACCAAGGCTACCTCCTGCTCTTGATAAACTACTAAGTTCTACTAACTTCCTAAAGTTACAAGTATTACGTCACTGCCACTTCTGCTCTATGACTCAAGCTCTACACCAAGCTTGAAATAACTCAGTATTCTTTGTCCTAACAAGCCATTGTTGGCTCTAAACAAATCAAAAGATTTGTGGTTTGCTTGCTCACTATCTAAGTCTGAATTTTCTCAAAGATGGATATACAATCTAAGCACTTAGTCTTTTCTCTCAAATTGTTCAAGGTGTTTTGGGAGCTTTTCAAACTATACAAAAATATACATAAGGATTTTACAAAAGAATTTGAATACTAGTGTATAGGTATGTTGTTAGTATATAGATGTCCTAGGGACAATCTTTTCATTAGATTAGGATGTACATGTACTTTTCATATTGTCGTGAATAAATTATAAGCGCTCTTTATCTTGTGTCATATTCTGTCTCAATATCATTATTAATATATGAGTAACTAGATAACCCTTAGAATAGAATAGGTATCTCTTGAGTATCAGTGATGGGATCACGATCATGAGGATTCAAGGATACCAGATGTCTACTCCTAAATTTTAAGTTCCTAGTCTAGAGAATGGTTGTGGCAGGGTTGGTATAGCTGAATGGTTATGGCCGGGTTTGGCTACGGCCGGGATGCAGTCCAAATAATAAAAATAGCCCAAATATCATCAAAATCACTTCCAAATATCACTAAATATACTCTCAAACATCACTAAGATTTCAACCTATAAATCATCACTTATCCCATGGTTTAAATCAACATTTCCATATCATAAAATAACCTTCGAATGACATGAAATTTCAGCCTAAATAATAACAATAAATCTGCCCAATTAAGCATATAGGTTAATCCAAACAAATGCTTAACTAAAAATTGAAATCTAAGCTACCTCAAGTGAATTTTGATTCTTAAAGAGAAATGGAGTAAGGGTCATCTTCCTTGGAAAAATACTCTAAGAAATTAGTTTTTGAAAAAGAAAATGGCTGATAGGTGAGGTGGTGTAAGGATAGCACGGTTAAACAAGCAAAGGTGGTAGAAAATAGAAAGCTTGGTTCAAGGAACAAGTGGTAGTATGATAGGTTTTGGAGCTGAAATTTACGTGCAAAAATTTTTGAATGCCAAGGCTATTTATACTACTTTAATTAGTTCATATTTAAGGATTTTAGTTGGGTTAAAACTGATTTTAGAAGTTAGTTTAGTTAGATTTTAACTAGGTAATCATTTCATTGGAAGATATTTAACCTTAAGCCTTATCTTGATTCTTTTAATCATTGACTTTGGGGTAGCTGGCTTCTACGTGGATCTTGGCTGAGCAAGGGAATGTAATTGCTTGGTTTAAATTGTTCCACATGCACACAAAAAGTCTTAATTAAATCTTTTTGCTTCAACAAAAATATTTTACAACAACCTATATTTTCAATCTTTGCATTTGGCTTGTTGTTTAAGTGCATTCTTTGTCTTATTGAAGGATTATATGCACGTGGATTGGTCTTGGACTGATGAAACCCGTGAGTCGTCATCTTTTTGGGGCTAAAGATTTTATTTCCTTGGGCCAAAATCTAATAGTTACAAGTTGTGTCCAATCCAAAAGGTCCAAAGGACTAGAAACAATTAATCGGATGGAATTCGCTCATTGTACATTCTATACCAATCTACTAGTCCAAAAATTCTCATCTTTTAATATGTTAAACTAGATTTCCTAAGCTTACTAACAAGATATCATATGTCTTATTTGGAGTGGTAAAACTCAAGGTATAACATTTTTAATCTAGACTCCAAAGCTTCCAGCGAATTCAACTTAGGATAATGACATCTCTTAGTATTCTTGTTACTTCAGGAAGTACACACTCTATATTCCTGAATTTTTTATATGTTATAGTAGACATCTAGATCTTTAATTTCATATATCATACACCTAATTTGGATAAGAATTGAGAGAAATAAATTTCTCAATTCGGGTGACAGAAATAGACAGTTTTGGACAACTTATGTTCAAATAAATTCTATATTATTCTTTTTATATCCAACTATCATCACACTACCATAATTAAATCATCAATATAACCCATAATATGATTTTGAGGATGTTACATATCACATTAGATAATGAAGGAGAAATCAGAAGAGGGTGGAAAATTCTTTATCACATCCTTTGTAATTCCTTCAACCTTGTTTTACATGTTGAAATAATTAATTTTATTTCCAAATCTTTACAGATTTGTCATGACTGGCAGAAGCAACCATCCCTGTCACCGGTGACTGTGCTAGAGCAGATATCACACACTCGTGAGCTGAAATTGTCATACATTTATTTTCAGCCATGTTCCATAATTCCAATGACTGCAAAACATGAATGAATCAAATGAAAACATGTTTTCAATCATATAATATATTGCAAAACATGTTCCAATAAATTTTAAATAAGGATCCTAGAAGAATTAGGTAGTTAAAATCAAAATCAGATTATTGAATCTGATTTTATTTTATTCTCCTTTACTCTAGAAGATTTAGTTAGTTGTTATAAAAATCAGATTATGCATATCTGGGTTGATTCTCCTTTATTTTTCTATCTTTGCATTTATTTTGTAATCAAGGTGGTCTATATAAATCAAATCCCTCATGTAATTGTGATCAATGTACAAAAAATAAAGATCACTTTCTTCTCCTAAAATTACAGTATGTTTATACGGTGGAATTTTGGTCTTCATCCCAAAATCATACTTCCGAAGAAAACTACTATAGGCCTGTTTGGATGTAAACTTCTCTAGAAGTACTTTTAGAAGAATAAAGTAAGAAGAAAAAAATGAAATAAGCTTCTTCATAAGCTAAAATGAGTTTTCCATTAGCTTATTTGTAGATGTCCTCTCATCTTTTAGAGAAGCTATATTAGTGAGATTCTAAAAATTAGCTAATGGAGAGCTTATTTGTGCTTATGGAAAAGCTCATTTCATTTTTTTTCTTCTTATTTTCTTTTTTTAGAAGTGCTTCTAAAGAAGCTTACCTAAACAGACCCTGTAATCTCAGTTTTCCTACATAGCTTTTCATCAAACAGTAAGAATTTGCAGCATTTTCATCTTTACATTAATATAATTTCAGGCATCATAAAGTTACTAAAAGTGTATTTTAGTAAGGAAAGGGAAGGAAGTGTTTTAATTCCATGTAGGCATTGTGGAAGGGTGTGACATGATGTTAACTACCCACTGCAATGTGCTTATATTTGATAAGGGTGCAAGGTGGGGTGAACCTTATCACAGGGGGTTTAGATAGTAATGTTAGTTACTAGGCAGTTAGTATAACTAAGATTTAATTAGTTATAACTAACAGAAAAGGGAGATTATAAATAGCAGAGAGGAAGTGAGGAGGGCTCTCGGTTAGGAGTATAAGGAGGTTGTGATGCCTTGAAGAATCACATTGTAACTACAGAGCTGTTTTCCATCTTTCAATAAAAGTCAATTCTTCATTTCGCAATCTGAACCAGTTCCTATTAATATTATAGTATGAAAAGCAAGGGAGGGATTTGGCCATAATAGGGAGAGGGAAAACATCAAAATGGGTATGAAAGATCTTTAGAGGAAAGCGAGGGAGATTTCTACCAAGGCCTGTATTTCTTTTTCTGCTTCTGCTTCTAAGTTATCACTAATTGTGGGTTACTGAGTGTTATCAGTGTCAGGAGTTTATGCATAGTGTCGTGAGAACGAACTCTAAAAAAAACCATAAGTGGATAGATAAAAGCAACATGAATCGTTTTACTTATCTAACATGTCCTCTCACATGAGCCCAGTCTGCTTGAATGGTAGACACTAGACAATGCACAGGCCCACCTGGTGCCTCTAATTCAACTTTTTAAAGGGGACAAGGATCAACTCCGACATAGATTAAACTCTGAACTTGATACACACCAGCAATTGATACCCAAGGATATAAGACAGAATAAAAGTGAATGGAAAGTATATCAGAGGAAAATAAAAAATAAATAGAATATTAGAAGTTGTTAGAGAGTTAGTTATTGCTGTTAGTCTTATAAATAGGAGAGCAGTGAGGTCTGTGAGGGGAGATTAGAAAATAGATGAGAGTGGTTCTGGCAAGAAAAAGGAAAGATTTTGTTCTTGAATAAGCTTTGTTTGTTTCTTTTGAGAAAGATTAATAAAGGAGTGCGTGTTATTCAGTAATTACCTTGCTTATTCTGAGTATTGTGAAGATACAATTCTGTGATTGTATCAGAACTAGTTTCATGTGATTCATTAGAAACTCTAGCATCCATGTACCAAGGGTAGTTAGTGAACTAAAACACTGAGAGAAACATTGCATATTTACTCTAGTTCAGAAAGGAAGAAAAAATAGAGAAGACACATCCCAGGAAGGATAGTGTAGCCGCTGTGTGTAGAGGAAAGGCTGCAAGAGGGAGACAGTTTGACGAACACATTAGAACCCTGGGTATGAAAACTGCAAAAAACACAGCATTGCTGAAGACTGAAAATCTCCACCATTTATGATCTTATTCAATTCGTTTTGATATTTTCGGACTTGAGCTTCATGGTCGTTTTAGTGTTAACTTGAATGCTATATTGTCATTATTTTGAAAGTTATGAATAGCAATCCAACCTAAATGAATTTCAATGCAAAATAACATATCCATACCATGTACTAAACTAGAACACAAAGGGACAAACCATGTTACACAACTCCAGACAAATTGAACATAGAGGTTCTAAAACCATGCCCATGAACCAACTTTTCCATAAGGTTAAGCTGTTAAGCGGGGAAAAAAATGAATAGTTTTTATTCGTTTGACTAAAGTATTCATTTGATTCCTATAGTTGTCCTGGTGTTAAGTGTTAGTTCTTAAATGAGAAAACTGCAGGTTTACATAAAGTTAAGTTTTGGTCCTATTGCTAATACCAGAGAACATTTTCTGGTAGTGTAAAACCACTACAAAATCTTTCTGACAGTGATAAACTACCTCAAAAAACTGTGTAGCGACTAAAATTACAATTTCCTTGTATAGACTAAATCTTAACATAGAGACAACTATAGTAGGGACCAAGTGAATAGTTTAACCTATACCGTTTTATCTCCAACACGTTTTATTTACTGATGTAGTCCAGTTTCTGTCATATATTCTCTTCTTTCACAAACTTAACAAAGTTTAATTCCCTTCAGTTTAGTTCTCACAGCTTGATAACCAAAAAAAAAAACTTGCCCCTATATCCTACATAGTAAGCACACAAAGATTGTTGTAAAGAAAACAAATACACACATCTGTAAGCAAATGAAACAATAAAAAGAGCGAAAAGGAAAAACATACAGCATAGTACACAAATATACCTGGTATCCTCCGATAACCAAGAGAGTGGAGTAGGTTGGGTGAAAAACACAAGAATGAAACATGTTTCCACTGGAAGTAAGTTCATGAATGCACTCTCCAGAGGCAAGCGACCACACTTTGACAGATTCTTGACTCACAGATGCCAAATAATCTCCATTTGTATCCCAACAGACACAGTGTACCTCTGCAGAATGTCCCTAGAAATAGATCAAATTATAATTATTACAAGATATTATAATGAAAAAACATGGGAAGAAGAATTATTATTTTCTTTAGATTTCTTTAGCTTGATTCCCTTGTTTACACCTGTAACGTGTGCATCTGCCTGTCAGTCTCAACATCAAAGAGAGACACAACACTGCCACTTGCTGCAGCCAGAAGGTGACCAAGTCTTGGCTGAAACCTCACCTGTGTAGATCCTCCCTGCTTGATTAAATTAATATGGTTCAGAATAGAGAATGAGCCTAATTCATAATATCTTGGTAACGAGAGTAAATTTTGTGAGTGACCTTAAAAATACGAGTGGAAGAATATTGATTAATACTCCAGAAGCGAATCTCATTGTTATTGTCACAAGAACAGAAAAGCTCAGTTTTCTTTGGGTGGAAATCAAGGGACACCGCATGTGAAGTATGACCACTATATGTATGTAAAGGGAAGGTTGGCTGCAAAAGTAATAGTCAAAGGTAAGTCACAGTAGCATGTAAACTACCACTTAAAATATACTATTGTTTACAGTGAAAGGGCCGTAAGATTTAACAACTAATTTCATGTACAGACTCCACCAAATGATAAAAATTTAAAAATAAAAACAATATATTTCATAAAGAGCAACACATCCCTTTCATAAAAAGTTTTATCCATGGTGTACAAATTAAAACTTCTAAAGGACACCCCAACATACAACAATAACAATAATCAAACCAGATCCTACTATAAGTGGTTAATTCTTAGTTTGGACTAGGGGTTCAAACTTCAATCTTTTGGAAAAGTGGCAATCTGTGAAGCACGGACACGCCGATAGACTGCCGCTTCAGGGTGTCGAAGGTGTTTCCTACGCGGACACGGCAGAGACACGGTGTCCGACATGGCCCACATTTTGGAAGCAGCAATTTGGACACGGCCTAGCGAACACGCCTCTTCCTTTTTTTTTTTATTTGAAATTTCATTTAACAACAAAACTGCAACACACATTTCGACTTCTCAGTTTTCATTGGGCTTCTACCTTCTCGTTTGCGAATCCACGTTCCACTAGTGCCGTTTGAACTCCAACCAGCTTCCGTCCGCCGTCCTTCAACGGTGCCGTCCACCGCTCTTGCAAGTAGATCACAACTCACACCGTAGTCGCACAATTCACAATGTAGTCGCAGTCTCGCAGACCTCGCACCAGCCCATGCCGTCGCACAACTCGCACAGTCGCACCACTGCACCAGTTCGTCGCACCAGGTTGAACCACGCCGTTGCAACTTGCACAGTTGAGGTTGTTAGAATCATCATTTTTATTATGATAGTATGAATGCATGTTGATATGAATTTATGATAATAAAAGGGATATTGTTAGGAACCGGACCAGTTTAGAGAGAAGAAAGAATGAAATAATGAATCTTTATTGCTGTTCGTGGAGAATGATCTCCTGCATTTACAATTGTGATAATTTGAGGAATCACAGCCTCCTACTACTTCCTTGCTTACAAGCTTGCTCAGCCACCTACCTCCTATTTATAATTGCTGACCCCTCCCCAACTAACTAACTAACTAACTAAAACAGAATATTACTAACAGCTTATCCTAGTCCTAGATCCTATCAATACCCCCCTTCAAGATGGGACCTTGTCCCCAAGGTCCAGGTGAGGAAAAACCTGTATTTTTCAGCAAGGGTCTCCTTCATCTTCCTCTTCCATAATCATCAACCTCAGCTGCTTGTTCTTGCACACATGTGTTGGATGATACTTCTCTTCACAAGTAAAGCACTCTCCCTTCCTCATTTTTTCATGCATTGTTGCAGGTGACAATTTGTGGAGTGTTCTTCTACCTTGCCAGCCATTTTCCTCTGCACTAACAGTTTGGACAGATTCACTGTCCTTACTATTAACTGGCTGCCATTCCCTCCCATTTCTTGAACCCACGAAACTGGGTTTCAGAGAAGTTTGAGGCTCTTTACACATTCTTGGCAGATTTCCCAGCAACCTATTCTTTTCCTCCATTTGTCTTTGCCTTCATCATAGTGTCCAGCAGTGACTTGGGTTCATGCACCCTAACTTCTGTCCCAATTTCTTCCTTTAACCCCTTCAAGAAGATCTCTTTCAGAAAACTCTCATCCAAACCTTTTCCAGCTCCTACATACTTCTCAAACTGCCCAATGTAATTCTGCACACTATCTTCTTGTTTTAAGGCTAACAAAGCCTGAAAGGGACTTGCTACACTTGTACCTTGAAACCTCTGAACCAAGGTCAGCTTGAAATCCTCCCAAGATTGAGAAGAACTCCAAGACTCCCACCACTGGAACCAAGCCAATGCTTCCCCATCCATGGCTACCAGAATTGCTTCCATTTTCTCCTCCTCCTTCACAGCTTGCAGTCTGAAAAATCTTTCAATACGTGATACCCACCCTACTGGGTCTTCTCCGGTGAAGACGGGCATTTCAATTTGCCTCCACTATCGCGCCCCAGCCACTCCTTCTTCTCTGTTCTTGGTTTGCGCCTCCCTCGGAAATTTCGCTCCCAACCCCGGCGTTTCCAGCGACACAGCCAGCTGCTGCAATACTTGCTCAATCGAGCCCAATCGGGTTTCCATCATGACCCAATTGGCTTCAATGGCGACCCAGTTTGCTTCCAAGGCCTCGCGATCCATTTCCCTAGCCTCGCGAGTTTCTTCCATAGCGTGTTCCAGGGCCTCCAATCTCACCTCCATCTTGCTGTTTGTTTTTGAACCCATGCACTCCTCACAGCCCCAAGAAAGGAGCTCTGATACCAGTGTTAGGAACTGGACCAGTTTAGAGAGAAGAAAGAATGAAATAACGAATCTTTATTGCTGTTCTTGGAGAATAATCTCCTGCAGTTACAATTGTGATAATTCGAGGAATCACAACCTCCTACTACTTCCTTGCTTACAAGCTGCCTTTGCTCAGCCACCTACCTCCTATTTATAATTGCTGACCCCTCCCCAACTAACTAACTAACTAAAACAGAATATTACTAACAGCTTATCCTAGTCCTAGATCCTATCAGATATGCCATTCATTTTTCAATGAACCAGAGTTAGAAGCTGTATTTTTCAATGATGATGACCAAGGAAGGGGAAGGGCGTACATAGATTTAGCATTTCCTATTTTTGTGAGGCTCTTTATTATAATGGTTTCTTTTAGATTTTTCGAATTGTGGAATATCATGCCTGTTAGTATTTTAAGACTTATTATCATATGAATATATAAATCTTATTGTCATGTTTGATCCTATTTAGCTTTTTGTCATGTTGATCATATTTTATATAAATCATATATATATATATATATGTGTGTGTGTGTGTGTGTGTGTGTGTGTGTGTGGTGTCCCCATGTCCGTGCTTCATAGGTGGCAACCACATGACTAAGCCAAAGAAGAGCTCCAACTTCCAAATATAACTTTCCAAAAACACTAGGGCTTCTTTATTACCAAATTTCCAAGTTTACTAATCAAGTTGGTCAAGAAACAAAGGTTTTAGTGAAAGCTGTTGTTGTTGGAAGGTCTCACATTGCCTACCCCAATTCTTGGTGTGCAACTTATATATTTGTTGGGCAACTTCACTTAATACTAATTGGTTTTAAGATGAAATATAATATAATATTAAAGCCTACAGTCCGTCTTGCTAAATCGCCTAATTTCCTATTCTGGCAGGCATCTATGGACAAGGATGTTGGAACATCCCGCATTGCCTCCCTCAATTCTCGGGGTGCAACTTATATATCTATTGGACAACTTCACTTAATGCTAATTGGTTTAAAGATGAAATCTAACAGCTGTGCATCTTGGCTTGCACACATATCTCTTATTTAGTTAGGCTAAAATATGATTTAAGTCCCTGATAAATTAGCAAATTTTGTTTTAGGACCCTAATATTATTTTTTTTGCGTTGAGTCCCTAATATAAAAAAATTGGTTTTAGTACTTGATATTGTTTCAGTCCTGGGTTAAATTAACGAATTTTGATTTTAGTCCCTAATAAATTTTGTTCATTTTGTATTAATCCCTTTGAAAATTACTTGATAGGGACTAATAACAAATGAACAAAATTTATTAGGGACTCAAAACAGAATTCACTAATTTATCAAGGACTAAAACAAAATCTCAAGGACCAAAGACAATTTTTTGTTTTATTAGAGACTCAACGCAAAAAAAAAAAAAAAAATTATTAGGGATCCAAAACAAAATTTGCTAATTTATCAAGGACCTAAAACATATTTTAGCTATTTAGTTATTTATAGTATGATTAGAATCAACCAACAAGCTAATCACTAACCAATTTTAGTAGTCACCATAATTACAGTCAACTACCTATTTATAAATGTGCAAAATATTCTAATAGTTTAACCACTGATAAATAGGATCAAGGTCCATAATTTTGGACACAAGAACTAATGAATTATATTTTTCCATGAATCTGTTGGAGCTAGGCCACCATAGACAAATAATTAAAATCAAGACGAATACAATCTATTTTAGTTGACTACGATGAAACCTGAAAATAAACAGCCCTTTCCATGACATAAAATGATATCATGTGTTAGTAAGTGTTGAGAAAGAGGCAGAGATTAGAGAACATATGTTGAAAGCTGTCTCAAGTACACCATGGACTCAATTAACAAAATTACATATTGAATACAGTATAAAGATATCATATAATTATCACAAGGGAGGGTAAACTTCCACTTAAGAACATTTTATTGAAATTGAATTGGATAAATCCAATTATTAATTGAGTTTAAAGTGGATCAAATATACAAAACTTCAAAAAAAAGTTAAAAACTTGTTGATGCATTATCAATTAACTTCATTTTAATAGATACTATCTAAAAATAAAATATAATTAAATGTCCGTTATAAGATTAGATACCTACGAATGTTCTTGGTATAAGTGATCATCAAGATAATATCAAAAGATTCACATTCTATTTTGTTTATAAAAAAAAAAAAAAAAAGAAAAAAAAAAAAACTATTAAGCAAAGTAAATACTCAAGACTTACACTTATTTGTGGAGTAAGTGGGTTCTTTCATTTTTTCAAATTACTATATTTCTATATTTTCACAGTAACAAAAATTGTAATCCCCATGGAGAGGGGATTACATTTAATAGAAAGCAGATGTTAGTCTCATACCAAGGACAGACAAGGAAAGGACAGCATTAACGGTTAAAAGAGAATAACAAGTAAAAAGGAATTTACATCTGCAGCATCCCACAGCCGCACAGTTGTATCAAACGAAGATGTTGCCAGCTGAGTTGAATTTGGTCTGAAGCGAACATCAGTAATAATAAGACTGTGTTCCTCCGGAGTGCTTTCTGTTTGCAATGTCTCCATGTTCCATAGAACAACCTAATAACAAGCAATAGGATGAGCATCCATATCTTTAACACAAATAAGGGTCAGTTCACAATGGAGGGACGAACGTATCACACACTCAACTTTATGTATAAAATTCTATAAAGATTGTAAATATGTTTTTAGTTCATGTTATTATGGTAAATGTGGGTTTTAGTCCTTAAAAAGAATTCTGTAGGTTTTGGTCCTCATAAATTTAATTATTTTAAATAGTTTTATCATTATTTAATGATGATGTGGCATGCATCTAGCATGCCACATCAGTAACCATTCTGAGATCATGTGAAGTGACCTGTCATGTCATCAATAAAGAGCGATAGGGACCATTTTCAAAACTTTTAAAATATATAAGCACCAAAACCCAACAAAATATCTTTTTGAAGGACTAAGATCAAAATTTGCTATATTTGAAAGGACAAACAAACATATTTAACTTCCTATAAATATTTCCATCCTAATATCTAAAACCAATTTACAAGCCCATTGTTTTGGTATAGAACAGTTTTAGTTAAAAGAAATTATCGGATATTGATTGAATCAGTTATCATGGGTATTCTATCAATGTGGTCAAATGGCCAGATTCTTTATCTGAATAAATTATCAAGGCTTAAATATGTATTTGATCCCTGATAAATTTTTCCTTTGCATTTGCTCTTTGATATTTGAAAAGTTTTGTTTTAGATCCCTGCTGTCAGTTAAGTGATGACGTGTCCGTTAAATATTTGAAAACGTGATTTGTGGCGGCTCAAAAACCATTAGTATTTGTTTCAAAATCAAATTTAAATTTTCTAGCAGTTAAAAACTGCCAAAATCAATTAAAGTAAAAAATAAATAAATCAAACATTGAGAAAGTCCTCTCCTTCTCCATCCTCTTCCATGACCACCTCCTCCTCCACACCGCCACCTTCAACCACTCTCGCGTCCTCTGTTTCTCCGCCAGCGCCGATCCACGGTGGGCCCCCACTTGTCAAAATTTGATTTGGAAACAAATACCGGTGGTTTTTGAGCCTCCACAAATTGCGTTATCAAATATTTAACAGATATGTCATCACTTAATTGACGGCAGGGATCTAAAACAAAACTTTTCAAATATCAAAGAGCAGATGAGAAGGAAAAATTTATTAGGGATCAAACGCAAAAGTCAGGTATATATCAGGGATCAAAAACATATTTAAGCCAATTATTAATCCAGCCAACAATATGATAAGTTCACCAAATCAATTGGGTATAAAAATCTTTCTCATTGTGGATTTAAATCTGGAGAACCCCCGGAGTAAGACCACAAATGCATAAAGCTATTTTTTCTCATTGAATATAGCATCTTATTAAGAGGCACAAATTTTCATTATATAGAAACCTGTGTATAAAAGACAAAAAGAAAAAACTTAGAATTGTTTTTTAAGGTTTTCTTGAGACAGACTAATTTATTCAACTCAAAAGGAGTAATAGTCAGCTAATAGATGCTCAATGTATAAGGAAAAATGTTTTGAGAATTCAATCATTATCTAATACATGCTCAATGCCCATATAACTAAATGGTTGAGAATTCAATCATTATCTACCCTATTCTTCTAAATAAAAGTCTAATTACAGCATAAGGAAGAATGTATTGCATTAGAGGCTGCTTATGCTTTTAGAATTGATTCTTGACATTCAGTATATGGGACCAAACAAAGGAAAGACACATGGATACTTAGGCTTTTCATCTTTCGCTTACAACTTAATTGAAGGGTGTTATTCAGTCTTAACTGATTAATGTTGGCTCTTGTCCCAACAGTTATATGATGATAAGAGAAAATATTGTGTTTTTCTCCTATGCAAAGGGACACCATGCCTGTTATAATGACATGATAAGCCCATTATATAAGATTTCACATGAGGTACAACCTAATCAGATAAAGCAAATAAGCCTTGTATCAAGGCAAAACATGAAGTTGAAAGAAAATAATAAAACTGACAAGGATGAATGGATACCTAATAGGAGCAGGCAGTTATCACATCAATATGGAATCACTAACTGCAGCTTATTCGTGTGTATTCAAAATTTGAATTGCATCAAATAATTAAAAATAAGTAATTAATCTTGTTAACTTTTAATAAGGGTAAAAAAGGAAGATCTTTCATTTACATTTCACCAGCAGATATATAAATGGTTCTGTTAATGTCTTATAACTAGTTTCTATCTTCTTTAAAGCTATTGAGTTAAAGAACAAAATCCATTATACCTTCTTGTCATGTCCAGCACTAGCTAATAATTTTCCATCTGAAGAGAAATGACAGCAAACAACTTTGCTGTTGCTTTTGCGTATAGAACCAACTTCACTGAAGGAAAAGCCTGAAATGGAAGCAATATAGCCAGCAACATGGTCAATGGAATGGTTAAAATTTAAAGATCCATAAGAACATTAGATTACCTTTTGAAGCATCTGTAGAATGCTCAGAAGGGTTTCGTTTCAACGTGCCAAACAAGTCCCTTCCATCACCATCATCCTGTGAGAGAAATGATTCCACGTTATCCTCTAAGGAGCCAACATCTCCAAAATGTTCCATGTCATCCTGCAACTAAAAGGATATAAATTATCAACATTCAGGAACTAATTATCATCTGTAACTTACGAAGAATCAGCAGATGATATAGGAACTAAAAAAATAATTAATGATAAATGCAGAACTTTTTAAGTCTTGTATTCATTGCCAAATCAAGAATATCACATACATTTACCAAAAATAGTAATATATTTATTATAATTCATGTCCTGAGAATGAATGATAGCAACTGCAGCATACACAATAAAAATGAGGTTCAAAATCCACCATATAGGAATCATAGGAGACTTAGGAGTTATTAAATAACATCACTATTATATAATTCAAGTATCTTTACCATCAACTATGAAGCATTCTCAAGCTGTTCTAACATGATTACTAAGAAAATATTCTGAGTAACAAATCATTAGCCAATTGGAACAATACCTGTAGTCTCATAAGGGTACTTTAATAATTAATAATTAGTATAAAAATCAATACTATATTGTTTTTTTCAACAAATGTTTTATTTGGAAGCAAGGTATGCAAGTAGATTATATGTTTCTTATGTAATACAAGTTATGAACTTATCAATTTGATTTACCAGCTGATTTGTCGAAGATGCAAGACCGCCCACTACATCAGTACCATACATGATCAAACCTTTGGATATACCAGCAACATGCTGCACGTTACCCGTCATAGCAACTCCATCACCAGGAGTATGAGTGGATGGAGTTGATGGCTGAGAATTAGAAGGGCCAAGTGTATTTCCGGTACCAGTACTGTTGGCAGGTCCTGAAGATGTAGGCCCCTTCCTTTTCCGGTTATTCTAAAACATAGTTGGCAAATGATCATTACATGCAAGAGAAGCATTTAAAGAAAAACTGCTAGCCTACATAACTTTGGCAAAAGAAAAAAGTATAAGTATCCAAAATTTATATCATCTTAATTAAACTTAAAATTGCCAAACCTGCACCAATTGTTGTGGATGCAAAGGATCCTGTTGTTGCTGGGAGGTGGATTGTTGGATCTGTGGCATGTTGATCTTCATAAAAAAGTACAAAATAATCATACTAACCAAGAAGAAATGAATTGTTATAAAGCCAAAATGGATCTTATATCAAACTTTTATCGACAAAATTTTCTATAAGGTGGAGAAACAAGCTAAAATATTGTAATTGTAATTGTGACAATTATGGGTTCCTTAATAGAAATTTCTTTAACTTTTCACGTGGCTAGAGCATATCAGAAAGACAAAAACTAGGATCAGTTCTACATTCTCCACCAAACATCTTGTACTTTAATGTGTGTGCTTAAACATCTTTTAACATCAAGAGTGACAGGTATATGATCTTTAGGGGAGAGTAGAAAAGACAATCTCAGGAAAAAGTAATATAATCTAATCAATTGGGTGGATAGTTGTTTAGTTGTTCATATGAAGACAACCTACAGATCATCCATAAACACAGCAAGACCTTTTAATGCTCCAGACAATAAGCACAAAGTACACTCACTCATTGATTTAAATCATGTAAACTGTTCTAGCTTTATCACATTAATGTAACATGAAGTCATGAATATAAAATAAATGTACCTTAGATGAAGTAGATTGCATTGGAGAGCCTATTGATACATCATTTGCAATTGATTGACCGTCTTTAGCATTCAAACTTCCCCTAGCTAATCCCCTTAATCGTTGTGGATCCATATCTCCATAAACTGGTGAATTGCCAATATTTCCTTGTGCCTGAACCTGTGCAAGGATCTGTTGTTGTTGTTGCTGCGGCAAAAGCTGAAACTGATTTGCACTCTGAAGGAGAGGCTTCTGAACTGGTGCTCCAAAACCAGGACGAATTTGATCGATACCCTAGATCATATTACAGTTCATTTAAAGTGGATCAGATATACTGCTAGAGTGCTAGATATCTAAACAAAAAGTGAATTCAAGGCTCGTAGCAGAACTTACAGTTAGAGGCCATCCTTTCAATGTGAGACTACCAACTCCCGGATTCAATCCTGAAAAAGGAGAAGAAAGAGAATATTGAAACCAAGCAATATGATCAGCCAAAGAACATTCATATTAATCACATGAAGCTTATAAAACTTTAAATAAGAAAATGATCTTGAAGATGTAAAACAAAGCAATGCATTAACCCCAAACTGTGAAAAGCCATAATAAACTAAACTACCATACAAGGTTGTCAAACTCAAATGTCTAGGCAAATTGGTGGAGCTTCCGTAGACTCAACTCAAAAACTTGTAAGATTACAAGTTCGCCAAATATTAAAAAACCCTCTTAATGTACATATATGCATAACATAATACTCTTAACAATAATTCAACATTTCAACTTCCATAATAGAGCAAAGTAGCAAATTACAATAATAAGTGTGATGGTATATTAGTACTAAATAATACCAACATACACAAATGACCAAATCTTACATAAATTTATAAAAACATTACTTCCTACAGTGAAAACATTTCAAAAGAGTTAATTTCTTCAATTCATTTGAGCCCTAGTAATATGTTACATTTACATTGGCTTCAAAAATGCGTGAGAAACATAATACTCTGTTACTGTAGGGTCATTGGGGGCCAAATATTACATTTGATTTCAAACTCATTAATCACTTCCTGACTCGAGAGTTCATGTGATACAGCAGTTTAACGAGTTAACTCATTTTTTCTACCTAGACTCGCGAACTTGTAAGAGTCTTCTAGTTAACTTGAAATGGTACAGTTGGCGGCAGAATCTTTATTTTAGGAGATTTATTCCAGATTTTAAGAGATTCATTTATTCCAGATTTCCAGCATTGAAGATGATTCTGTTTTGTAGTGCTAGGAGAATACGGCCAGTTGGATTACTGTTTTCAAAAACAGTTTTAGCTTTCTAAAATTAAAAAATTAAAAAACTTGTTTGATTACTCAATTTTTCAAAACTGTTTACAAAATCTATTTTTAATTTTCAGTTTTGATATCAAAAAACTGAAACAGGTTTTAGATGTTTTGTGATTTGTGTTCTGTTTTCTATCACCAGCCTTGTACCCCACTGAACACCCATGGCAGCCATTGTCAAGGGTTCTTGGTAAAGGTTCTGTTGTTTTCTCAAAGGATATTACCTTAGAATCTCTTCTGTAAGTTCCTAAACTAGATTGTAATTTCCTATCATAAGCAAACTGACAAAAGATCTCAACTGTATTACCAAGTTACTACCTAATTTATGTGAATTTCAGGCTTTGGAATGTGCTGGACTCTACCTCCCTTGGTTTGACAACTCCAAGAGTAAATCCAAAATTAATACTTATGCAGTAGCTTATGTAAGTAAAAGAAAGGAAAATTCTATTATGTTTTGGCACTACTGATTAGGTCATCCTAGTTTCGCATATTTGGAAAAGATAATTCCCTCATTATTTAATAAAAATCATTGGAGTTTCCAATGGAAGTATGCCAATGGCTAAATGATGTATGGCTGAATCCATCAACCATGAATTTTCCCAAATCTATCTTGAATTGAAACTCAAACTTCAAGCTTTCTTCAAGGACACAAAGCTGTCCAGAATTCACAAACTAATGGCTGTTTGTAAATTTGATTTTAGAAATGGAAAGTGGGTAAAGGTAAGGGATGCAGGTGGATGGCACCATGGAAAAGCTTTCCAATAAGCCTAGGAAGAATCATCACAATAGCTTGAAGTTATTGATAAGAAACATGAAGTTCTTACACAAGAACAAGAGAGAAATCTCTTACAAACGAACTCTGCTTTCACTCACTTCAGAAAAATCGAGTTATCCTTACATTCAGTTTAATAACTTTCTATAAAAAACGAAATTAACTGACTGTAATCGATTATTTCGTCAATAGATATATATATATATATATATATATATATATATATAAAGAAGGGTCACAGTACAAGTAGTACTATTACAAAAACAACCTAGCACCAAATAGCAAACCTGTGGCAACCTAATACATGAAACTACATGAATTAAGAGGCCAAAGGTCTGGATGGATTGTAGGCTACCCCCCGAATGTGAAGGAAGAGAAAATCTATATGGTAAACCCTCCCCTAATTACAAAAGCCTCCCTCAAATTACTAGACCAGAAATGAAAAGAGGTGTCAAATCCTTTCTCTAAATTCTTAAGCCATGTCCAACAAATAAAAAGCGCGTCATAATCGATTAATAGGTCATGCAATCGATTATTTTGTTCCTGATCTTTTGGAAACAGATGTATGAACAAAATAATCAATTATTTAGTTATGTAATCGATTAACACAGAAAGTTTTCATTTTTCAAATCTCACCAAAGGAAGTGCTTCAAGCTCTCTTTCTAGACCTTTAGCTTGCCATGGACCTCCATCACTAAACATGCTCAAAGATCTTATCCTTCTCAACCTTTTTCCTTAATCCATATTGATGTGTGGGGACCCTCAAGAATCAGTAGCATAATAACAGGCTATAGATGGTTTGTCGCCTTCATTGATGATCATACATGAGTCACATGTGTATTTCTCATGAAAGAAATTTCAGAAGATGGAAGAATATTTGAAAACTTTCACAACATGGTGCAAACGCAATTTCAGACTAGCGTTCAGGTATTTTGAACTAACAATGGTGGAGAGTACTATAACATTGTTCTAAAATATTATTGCCAAAATCATGGAATCATACATCAAAGTTTGTGAGTAGATACCTCAACAAAATGGGACTGCTGAAAGAAAACACCGACATCTATTGGAGGTCAAAAGATCATTCATGTTGCCCACAAATGTGCCATCCCAATTTTGGGAAGAAGTTGTGCTTTCCACCAACCCCCCGGTTTTTCACTTCAATCCCTCCTACAGTGTTTGAATGTTTAACCTTTATACATAATCATTGCAGCCAATTGGATCCCAAATCCATAAAATGCATCTTCCTAGGGTATTCACCACCAAAAAGAATGCTATTCACCTTCAACCAGAAGATTCTATCACACAATGGATGTGATATTCTTTGAAAACCAGCCCTATTATCCCAAAGTTGCAATTCAGGGGAAGAAAACAATAGCACAACAAGAATTCCAACTTTTGAAATTGGAGAGATGGAGACAATCAAGATTAACTCAGCGCCTACCACTGAAGCAGTAGCACCACCACCTACCAATGCTCCAGTAGCCCCTACTGCTCTAGTTGAAATCCAAATGGCTGAACCAAGTGAACCAGATTCAGATTCTCCTGGTGCACAAGAGAACCCTACTGCACAAGAAATCAAAAAACCTCGTTTACTCAAGGAGACAAAAAACTCGGAAGGAGTTAGAATTTGACACAACTCCAAAGCAAAGTCAAGAGACTGACCAGACCCTAGAGCTTCTTGAAACACACCCAGGTATCTCTGTACCTAATTTGAAGTTGATCCTTTTAATTCAAAACTGATTGACCTTGATATGCCCGTTGCCTTGAGGAAGGGGTTGAGATCTTGCACTCAGCAACCTATTAAAAAAATGTGTCTTATGGAAAACTATCACAATTCACAGGGCTACAAAACCTTTGTTACCTCTCTTAACTGCATCCAAATACATAGAGATATTCAAGAGGCACAAGTAACCAAGCTTAACTCACTACAGTCATACTATCTTTGCCTGCCAATCTGGGTTTGCTGCTTTACCAACTAGACATTAAGACCTCCTTTCGCAGTGAATTAGAGGAGTAGATGAAAATTCACTAGGGCTTGAATCATCCAAAACTATAGGCAAGGTGTGCAAGCTTTGTAAGCCCTTACATGTCTCAAGCAATCCCCTTGAGCTTTGTTTGATAGATTGACTTGAGTTGTCAAAAAAAGATGGGTTCATACAATGTCAAATGGACCAACCTATGTAAACACTCTTCAGATGGGAGTTGACCTTGTTTATAGTTTATGTTGATGATATAGTCATTATGGGGGTGATTGGGAAACAAATGTGAGGTGGTAGAAGAGGTCAAGAATAGAGAAGGTAGAGGCTAAAGCAGGGGATCAAATCCCAATTTAACCAGAGCAGTACAACTTCTTAGAATACCATATTTCTGACACCAAGATTAAGTGAAAATGGTAATTCTTATTTGTTCCAACACCAATAATAATAATAATAATAATAATAATAATAATAATAATAATAATAATAATAAAACATCTCAAAAGACTCTTAACAATTGAACTTGAGTTCAAAAACCTAGGACCGCTCAAGTACTTCCTAGGAATGGAAGTAGCTTGGAAAAAAGATGGGATCTTTGCATCTCAAACGAAGTATATGTTAGACCTATTGCAAGAAATTAAGATGCTTGGATGTAAAGCAGCTAACACCCAATGAAATCAGTCAAGAAAAGTGGCACAAAAGAGGAGAATCCTCCAACTAACAAAGCGAGGTACCATAGACTAGTCAGAAAATTAATTAACCTAATTCAAACTACACCTGCCATTAGGTTTGTTGTGAGCATGGCAACTTGTTACATGACAGACACCAGTGAATTTCATATGAAGGCTATCAATCCAAAAGCCAACTACGAGTTATTGTTCATTTGAGTGGGAAAATATTGTCACATGGAGAAGAAACAATACATGGTAGCACAGAGTGGTACTGAAGCCAAATTTAGGGCAAAGACACATATTTGCGAAGGAATGTAGCTAAAAAGGATTGAAAAACTCTATATTTCTACAAACTACACTATGAGAGTTCTATGTGATAATAAAGCTTACATAAGAATCATCAAGAACCCAGTTCATCATGACATAACTAAACATGTGAAAATTGATTGACATTGCATTAAAAATAAAAAAGGAGTTTGACCATGGAGTCATCAGTTTTGATCATGTACCCTCATGCATCCAAACTGCAAACATTTTTACCAAAGTGCTTCCAAGGCCCACTCATGAAAACATCAAATCCAATCTAGTTATGATAGACATCTATCACCCAGCTTGAGGGGAAGTGTTAGAAACAGGATCTTTATTTAAGGAGACTTATTCCAGATTTCAGGAGATTTATTCCAAATTTCCAGCATTAAAAAGATACATCTGATATTGATCGAGCCTGCTTAATTCAGCTAGGAGAAATCTTTTTAAGGATTTCATCTATATTCTTTCCTTTTTAAGTTCGCTGCTATTGAAAAAACCCAAGTCCCACATTGGCTAGAGATAATGCCAAGATATAGTATATAAGTGGGGGCAACCCTCACCCTATAAGATAGCTTTTGGGGTTGAGTTAGGCCCAAATCCACATTCTAAGATGGTATCAGAGCCTATCCTAAATCCATTAAATGGGTCACCCACCATATTTTCCACGCACCATGCCCAAAAGTGTCTAGGTGTGAGGGGGTGTCTTGGGAAAAACCCAAGTCCCACATCGACAAGAGATAGTGTCAAGATAGAGTATATAAGAGGAGGCAACCCTCACTCTTATAATTAATTGCTGTCTTGAGTAAAGAAATATTCAGGATGAATTCTACTATCCTCTGGCAACTCCAGCATATAAGCAACTTCTCCCACCTTCTGAATTACTTTATAAGGTCCATAAAATCTTGGACTTAGCTTCTCATTTGGTTTCTTTGCCAAGGATTTCATCCTGTAAGGCTGCAACTTCAAGAATGCCCAATCTCCTACCTGAAACTCTACTTCCCTCCTATGCTTATTTGCATTCTTCATCTGATCTTGGGCCTTTAACAAATTCATTTTCAGTTCTTGGAGCAATTCATCTCTATCCTTGCTCAGCTGATTTATTTCTTCTAACATAGAAGGAATATCAGCTCCCTTGATTAACAAGGGAAGCTCCTGCCCATATAAAGCTTTGAAAGGAGACATCTTTGCTGAAATATTGTAGTTGGTATTAAACCAGAACTCAGCCCAAGCCAAATGAGCAGGCCACTGTTTGGTTTATTTCCAGTTAAACACCTTAAGTAAGCCTCTAAACACTTGTTCACCACTTTTGTCTGCCCATCTGTCTGGGGATGGTATGCAGTGCCCATCTTCAGTTGTGTCCCTGCTTGTCTAAATAACTCCTTCCAAAACTGGCTCATAAACAATCTGTCTCTATCTGAAACTTTAGAAGTGGGAAATCCATGCAATATGACCACTTCTTTAATGAATACCTCAGCAATCTCTTTGGCAGTATAAGGATGACTTAATGCTAGAAAGAGAACATACTTAGTCAACCTGTCTACTATTACCAAGATAGTATCCTTACCTTGAGCGTTAGGTAAGCTGCCAATGAAATCTAATGAGATATCAGCCCAAACCTTATTAGGAATAGGTAGGAAAAGGCTGTAATAACCCTGCTAGAGCTAAAGTACTAGCCTTATTTCTTTGACATACCTCACACTCAGCCACATACTGCCTCACAACCTTCTTCATTCCATGCCAAAACACCACCCCAGCTACCCTTTTCAGAGTTCTAAAGAACCCTGAAAGGCCTCGCACAGGTGAATCATGCAGCTCCTTCAAAATTACAGGAATTCTAGAAGAATTTCTGAAAACCTGTCTTTGTAGTATAATCTTCCTCCTTTGATGGCATACCCTGGTTTCTCCACTGTTTTAGTTAACAGTCCCTTATATACCTCATACACTTGAGGATCATTCTGCAATTCCTCCTGCTGCACCATAGAACTGGCAGAAAATGCAAATTGCCTAGAAAGTGCATCAGCAACCACATTCTCTCTTCCAGGTCTGTATTGAATCTCAAAGTCATACCCAATCAATTTAGTGTCCCACTTAAATTGATCCTCATTCAATAGCTTTTGTTCATTCAAGAACTTCAAACTTTTTTTATCTGTTTTAATCACAAACTTCCTCCTCAGCAAATATTGCCTCCATCTTTTTACTGCCAACACTACAGCCATCAACTCTCTCTCATACACAGATTTTGAGCTTACCCCTCTCAGACAAAGCTTTACTCCAGAAAGCTAAGGGGCTCCCTTCTTGCAGCAACACTGCCCCTAACCAAGTACCAGAGGCATCTGTTTCTAAAACAAATTGCTTGGAAAAATCTGGTACCTTTAAAATAGGTAACTCCTTCATGGCTCTCTTCAACTGTTCAAAAGCAACAGCAGCCTCTTCTCCCCATCTAAAAGCATTTTTCTTTAATAATGTATTCAGTGGTTGGGCTATCTTTCCATAACTTTTAACAAATATTTTATAATACCCTGTCAGCCCCAAACATCCTCTCAACCCCTAAGCATCCCTAGGTTCAGGCCATTCTGCCATTGCTTCTAATTTGTAGGGATCAGCCTCCACCCCCCACCAGAAATAATATGTCCCAAGTATTCTAAGGACCTTTGCCCAAAACTACATTTTTTCTTGTTTACATACAACTCTTGTTGTTGTAACACTTGCAACACAGCCCTTAAATGCAGGTTATGCTCTTCCAAATCAGCACTGTAAATCAGAATGTCATCAAAGAACATCAATACAAACTGCCTCAAGAAAGGTCTCATTACCTCATTCATAAGTGCTTGGAAAGTAGAAGGAGCATTGGTTAACCCAAAAGGCATAACTAAGAACTCATAATGCCCTTCATGAATTCTAAAAGCTGTTTTCTGCACATCTTCCTCCTTCATCCTGATTTGATGATACCCTGCCCTGAGATCCAACTTGGAAAACCATTTAGCCCCCCCAATATCATCCAATAACTCCTCTATGATTGGCATAGGAAATTTATCAGGTACAATAATCTTATTTAAAGCTCTGTAATCTACACAGAATCTCCAACTTTCATCTTTTTTCTTAACCAGAATTACAGGACTAGCATAAGGACTAATGCTAGTCCTAATAATCCCTATTGTCATCCTGTCTCTTACCAGCCTTTCTGTCTCATCGTTCTGGTAGTATGGGTATTTATAAGGCCTCAGATTAGGTACCTTATTCCCAGGCTGAATATTAATTGCATGATCCTAGCTTCTATATGGTGGTAAGCTGTGAGGTTCCTTAAAAACCTGACTGAACTGATCTAAAGCTTCCATTACAGAAACAGGACTTCCTCCTACCTCTTCCCTTGCTTCTACTGATTTAAATTCCACCATAAACCCCTGATCTTCCTTCAATAATGTACCTCAAATAGATTTCAGACTGATAGCAGCCCTAATCAATTCTGGATCAGCTTTCAAACTCACTTCCTTGTCCTCCACTTTTACAGTCAAGGTTAATTTCTCAAAATTAACCTTAGCCTCTCCCAAGCTGGCCAACCATTCCACCCCCAACACCAAGTCAGCCCCTCCTAACTCAAACAAATAGCAATCTTGCACAATCTGTAATTTTGGCAACTCAATGGTTACGCCTCTTCACAAGCCTTGACACCTCACCTTATGCCCATCTCCTACTTTTAGAGTATGGATTAGTGTTTGTTACCTCCAATTTCATTTCTTTCACCAGTTTTGTTGAAATGAAATTGTGGGTAGTTCCACAATCAATCAATATCACCACCCTTCTATCCTTAATCCTGCCCCACAATTTGAGGGACTTCTCTGTAGTGAATCCCTCAATACTGTGCAATGATAACTGATACAACTCTTCACTCTCCTCAGCCCTATTCTCTTCTTGCAACTCCTCTTCCTCCCCTTCTTCCATAACCATCAACCTCAGTTGTTTATTTTTACAAACATGGGTAGGATGATATTTTTCTTCACACGTGAAACACTCTCCCTTCCTCATCTTTTCATTCAAGAAAACTTCCACCAAGAACACCTCATCCAGACCCTTCACTATACCCACCAATTTCTCAAATTGGCGTATAAGATCCTGCACTGCCTCTTGTTTCAAAGCTAATAGACCCTAAACTGAACTACCCACATTGACCCTTGAAACCTTTGAATAAGCGCAGAAACGAACCCTTCCCAAGACTGGTTTGGGTTTCTTTGCTCCCACCACTGGAACCACCCCAGTGCTTCACCTTCCAGCACCACCATCATGCGTTCTTCCTCGCCTACTGCCATCAACCGAAAGTAACACTCCATCTTGACCAACCACCCAAACATATCCTCCCCCACAAATGTCAGCATATCTACACTCCAACAACGAGTTTCATACTCTCGCTCGTTCCTCCGTTGCTTCCTCCCTGTTTCCCCTTCGCGCGCGTCGACTGGCGGCACTTGTTTCTCCAGAGCTACAGCCAACCTCTGCATCATCGCCTCCATCGATCCAAACCGCGCTTCCATCACCTCGGGGCTATCCTCCATAGCCCTCTCCATCGCATCCATACGAGCTTCCATTTTCGCGCTACCTTTCGCCACCATGAACGCCTCACAGCTCCAGAATCGGAGCTTAATTTCCCAACCCCTTTTCCCTCTCTTTCTATTCTATTTATACTCCTCTCCCTCAATTAACTAACTGACAGTTACTTAAACTAACTGTCAGTTACCCACTAACAGTTACAGACCCAAAACTAACTGACTTTTCTCCTATTGTACACCTGCCCCCATCTATTACTTCTATCAGAGGGTTTAGACCTCACTCAACCCCAAAATCTAGCTGATAAGATGAGGGTTGCCCCTACTTATATACTCTATCTTGGCACTATCTCTAGCCGATGTGGGACTTGGATTTTTCCCAATACTCACCCTATGGCACATTCTAAGAGCTGCCAATTAAAGGAGAAAATTTCCCCTAATTGTTAGACCTAAATTAGTTTACAACTATTGACCTAATAAATCCCTATTAATACGCTTGCCTTGTAATCAATCATTCCTAGTGAAATACAATTATTTTCAAGAAGTACATGTTTTGTTGCCTGTTCTACATGATATAAAATGGTGGAAATTCAAATTAATTTTAAATTCATCTCATCTTTAAATTGCTTTATCCCCTGTACTGATTTTACACCTGCATTTGCCATTCCAGGCTTTGACTGCATTCCTCCCTGCCCGTAAATTGATGAAGAATCCATAGGCAAGGATCTCTGCATGGTACCCATGTTGACTTCAGGTTTGATATCCTGCTGAGGCAAAAAAATAGAAATCGGCATCATAATCTATATAGAGAAGAAACGAAGGAAAGAAAGAAGCAAATGTAGATGAACACTGAGCAGTAGCACATACAGGTGTTTGCTGAGTTCGAGCCTGAATTTGCTGCAAAGCTGCCGTCACACTTCCTGAATTTCCTTGAACCATCTGACTGTTTGGGAAAAAGGCACAAAATTCATAAACATGAATAAGATTACTATATTTCAAGTTAAATTAAATAAAAGTTACCAATGATATTACCCAGGATGATTTGTTGATTTCGAAAGAGCCATTCTAGCATCTAAAAGTGGTTGGGATGTCTCTGTATCCATGGGGTTAGAGTGCTTCATCCGCTCCTCATACATTTTTGCAGCCAAAGCACTGGCAGTAGATTGCCCAAGCACTCCTTCTGTAGTGATAGCATTTACAGGACCTCCAAGGGGAGGATGATTAGAATCCCTCCTTTGCATTTGAGCTTGACGCATTAATTGCAACTGCTGCATTTGCAGTTGCTGTTGTTCTTTCGCTTTAATCTGTTGCCCCTGCAAGACATAAAGAAAGGGGAAGACAATTACTCTTACTGTTATAAATATTATCAATAAACTCTAAATTAGGTGAAAGTTTAAGCTATAAGTGAAGGCTCATGGATGATTTTCTATCTGGTACCAAAACCAAAGGAAGAAAAGGGAGGTACCTCTAAATATGCAGCAGCAGTCTCAGAATGTTTCTCATTTGTCCTCGCAATGAAAATATCCCAGAAAACAGACCACCACTCAAAAAGAAAACCTCCAGGAGCATCAATTGCTGCAATTGTAGTGTTAACAATAATCAGTTGCAGTATAACTACCTCAAAAATCCCCCCACCCAGGAGATGTACACAAACATTGACAAAACCGTTAGAATCAGGGTATTCCAAAAACAACAAAATAAGGAAAAGGAAAAAAAAGAAAAAAAAAAAGTAACCAAGAGCACTAAACTGGCACATTAGTTATCTCTCACCTACTGGATCAGGAGAAACCTTCCCTTCTGTCATGAATGCTTTAGCAGTGTTATGCAACTTTTTCTTCACCAAATAATCATAAATATAAACATCAAGCCTAGCAGAAAAACAGAAAGGAAAATATAAACACGATATAAATAGTAAGAACTCAAAGTAAAACAACAATAACCATTAAATGCAATTAGTTGCACGGATCAATCAACTCCATTGGCTCCATCAAACATAAACTACTTCACTCACATCTTATCTGCTTCCCAATTACTCTGCGCCATGATTTCCCAGTCAGAGGCAAAATTAACTGTCAAATTTCACAATACATCAAACAAACAAATTCAACAAAGCCTCGAAACAACAAACAAAGACAAAATTAACCGAATCACTAAAACTGAAAAGTAACAGAATGCACGTGAATCGTGAAGAATCCGACCTCAAAACGCCGCAAATAGATGGATCAAGCTCGCACATTACCAATCCGAGGCTGCATGCACCGACGATCACCACCGACGAGGAATCGAGCTCAGTTTCGGAAATCGCGAACCTTGAACAGACGTGGTGTCCGATTCAAGGAAAACGGAGCCACTCATGGAAATCACGCGAATTCCGTCACCTCTGCCACTGAATCGAGGAAGAGAGTAAGATCGAAAGCGAAGAAAAAAAGTAGAAAGGGAATTAGGGTTCGTGACGCAGTGACAATGAGGACTAGTTGAGTTTTTTGAGGACAAGTATTATTATTATTATTATATTATTATTATTATGAACTGGTTCCAACAAGCTTTTCAACTGTGTTGTTGAGTTATGGTGAAAGATGTGAAAGTTTGAATAATGAATGAAGCTCCGAAGCTGAGGCTCGGTAATTAAAACCGAAGCTGAGGCTCGGTAATAAAAACCGAAGCTGAGATGGAGGTTCGGGCGAACCGAGCTTTTCCGTACTGGAGTATTGATTAATATACAGCTTAGAAAATCTAGAGCGAGCGACTTTTGTATACTGCGTATTGACCGCTGATAATGTAGTGACACGTGGACGGCAGATATTGAAAGGCGGTGATCCACTTTGAAGTGTGAAGTATGAACATGTATGATGCATGATCTCATGAGATAGCGACTTCTGCATAAGTTTTGATTTATCTGATAAGACAGTGACAGTTAACAAAGAGAAAAGGATAATTAATAACAGCAAAAACGGGACAAATGTAGTAAAATTTATCCATGATCTTTATCATTTGGAATTTAAATAGGAGAAAATCTAAACAATATTTTTAAACTATTTTTGTAGTCAGTGAATTTTGTGGTTGTGTCGGATAAACTGTAAATGATTACGAATTGAATAAATTAGATTAGCACTCGTGTAATAGCACGGTAGAAAAAATACAAAACAATTAGTAGTGTTTCTCTTTTTTTATTATTATTAGCAAAAATATGGACATCGTGGCACATGTATATCCACTTTTCTATTAGGTTAAATTTCATATGTTGTATAACATTGATATTCATGTTAGTTTAATATTTTTTAAATACATGTATTCAGAAAATAAAATAAATAAATTATTCAATTAACAATAACAAATAAAAAAATACAGATTTCATGCATTAAGTAAAAAATAAATTTATAGATTGAAATTAATATACATGTCAATGAAACTATTACAATATGTTAAACAATTTTGTAGTAGTGTACATAACTTATTAGTCATATTTATGAAGGATCATGGCATCAAAATGATGATACATTACCATATGTAAAGAAAAACAAGAAAAGTCTTCGCCATTTTACTAAGTGCAATACTTACTGGGATAAAGAAAAAAAAAACTATGGTAAGACATGAAACAAATTAGAATATATGCAATAATTAATAAACTATTGTATCACCGGACACATTCCAAACAATTCAAAACTAATATATTTTAAAAGATAAATTGGCAAAGTGGAAAAAAAAATGGAAAATGAGAATAAAAGAGAAAGTTTACATTCAAGATGCTTTAGTACAAGGATAGCAACAATATTTGCACTTCCATTTTGCTTTAGTACTACAAATATAGTTTTCGATGACGCACATAAGACGACGGTTCTGTCGAATCCGCCTTCGTATATGGAGCGGTGGCATACTTGTAATTATGAGGTTATTTTTGACGATGGATATTATGTAAACCGTCTACAAAAAGCCTCAATTTACTGAACCGGTGGCATTTTTATTATTAACTTGAACTTATTAAAGTCAGTTATGGGAAAATCATCTTTGTATTGACAGTAACAAAGACAGTTTTCCTTCAACCGTGTTTGATCTTTCAATATAAAATGTTGACTAATTGCATTCCTCCTCAAATAGAACCCCAACAATCTTGTGCCCCTAGCCTTGTGCCCTAGCCTTATTCTCGTTCTGTGAATAGAAGAACTACCCAGGCATCCGTGAGTTTCATCCCATTGACTCTGCTGTGACCTGCATCAGGTATGTATGTGTTCCATTTTCACATAAATATGTGCATGGTTATACGATTTTTGTTGTCGTTACGTGGTTAATCGATTTTTGGGTCCAAGCTGCGATTTTATTTGCTAAACATCTGCATTTTAATTTGTTTTATGTTGGATTTGGTGAATAGGAGTCACATACTATGGAAGAAGTTTCTGGACTAGTCGAGTATAGATAGTGTTAGAATCGTGTTTGATATAAACGGGTTATGATAATTCATTTCATTGAACTACTCACTGTGCGTTCGTTTGGACACTCTTCTTCTTTGTCGCACATTTGTTGATTATTTATTTATTTATTATTGCTTAGAGTGTGGTGTTTTTTTTCTTCTTGCTGACAACTTCACATGGATACCGCATACACGCTCCTATTTTTTATTTTTTATTTATTGTCTTTTCGTGTGGCTTAGTTGTTGTTTTTCGTGTTGTGTTGTGTTTGAGTGTTTTAATCTTGGTGGCGAAGTTGTTGATTTTCCAGATGGTGGTTGTTGCTCGTGCTTCCCCTTTGGGAAAACTCATGGTTTCACTGCAAGACTATCTATCAAAGGAAAAGGTCATTCATACTTTCTCTCAACAATCTCTCTCATTTTTAAGCCATTAATATTAATATTTCATCCTTTATTATAGTCTGTAGAAAATATTAATTGAATGCATAATGCTGGATGGGGTGAACCACGAAGAGCACCGTGCCCACCAATTGGGAAAACTGTTAGAGACATTTCAAGTGGTAAATACTCAACAACTTCTTCCTTTCTTAATTGGATTTTGGTTAATGAAATGTTAGCCTTAGAGCATGTTTATGACAGTTTTTGTCAGTAATTGGATAATGCTGGTATGTGCTTCCCATTTGTTGTCATCTGAATAAATTTTAATGGGATTCTATCCTGCATAAATGATATATTGTCTTGACACTAATAATTTAAAATGGATATCAAACTAATTTTAAATTCACTAACAGACAATAGTGGAACAACATGGAATTTAAAGTTAAATTTCCTTTTGACTAATTTGTCACTCTGATATAGCTAGCCAAGGTAATTGTAAATTCTTTACTAAAATTAAAGTATAGAAGGAAGAGACAAAAATCGGAAATGAAGTAGATATAAATAATTCATAGAATTTAATGTCTCCCAACTAGAAATGTCCAACAGATTTTAGGGATCAAACCAATGCTAAAAGAATTATTTACTTGCCACTAAACAATTTGGTAAAGACTAAAGAACCAAAAGAATATAGCACTTTTATACAATCCTACGTCATTTTATCTTTAAAATTTATACAGGATGTGTCCTAACTTCATGGCCTAATATACAAGGTCAAAATAAATTACCTACCTTTTCAAAAAATACGTAGGCAATTCGAGATTCTAAACTTTCTTGTGCTTCTTGTGGAATGGGATCAATGGTCTTTGTACAAATGCCAAGCTGCAGGAAAGTAATTAATAGTTGTATCATTGTGAAAGTTAAAATGTCATAATCCTCAAGACAATAAACACTTGAATAAAAGATATAACAATATAAAGTCAGTTCCTATGTAGCAGAAAAAATTATGAATTAATACAATATAAAGTTTTTTAGCTTTGTATCAATATATATTTGCTGTCTTTCGGGAGCTAGAAGTAAGTTTCTTGGACTTTTGAAAGCTTAGTAAACTTTGCGTCAGTCGTAAATTCAAAGAGTAATTCGTTTAATGAAAGAACAGACCCATAAACCATTAAATAGAAAACTGATTTAACAAAACGTAATCGATTAATCCGTTAAGGTAATCGATTATTTTAACATATGTAATCGATTAATCACAAGATAATCGATTAATTCGTTCTTGAGCTTTCAGGAAAATCTTTCACGAACAAGATAATCGATTAATACGTGATGTAATCGATTAAAGTAGTCAATGATATGTTAAAGAAGCTTTGATAATTGATGACAATAGATTGGTAATCGATTAAAGCAGACAAGCTCAGATGAAAATTAAGCCTTTGTAATCGATTACATAACAATGGTAATCAATTAAAGTAGACATACTATTTTCCAAATAAGTCTTGGTAATCGATTACAGATGAATGGTAATCGATTAAAGCAGACATGCTTAATTCGTAAAATACACTTGGTAATCGATTACAAAAGAGAGGTAATCGATTAAAGTGTTCTTCATGACTTTTTTAGAAATAAACACAAGCATGTAATTGATTACATACTAAAGGTAATCAATTAAAGCAGTGCACAATCTAATTTTTCCAAAAACCATAAGCCATGAGATTTACTATTTCAAATGCACACATTTAATCCTATTTATTAGATATGAATGCATGTAATATTGATTATGCAAATGCAATGCAAGGATTACTAGGCAATGTACTTGAACCACTTAGACAAATTACAAATGCCTTTAATTTGATTGGGCATGTAAAAAGCTAAAATTTCAAACCAAATACTTCAGCCTTGCTTTGATAAAGTTGTAGCTCCAACTCTCAACTCCCCCTGTATCTAACAATCTCCCCATTTTTGGCTTTGAACATGTCAAATTTAAATCAAATTTAATTGATCATTTGTTTAGCTTTTAACTTCTTTGAGAGATGAAAGGTAGGAATGAACATTGTGCTTATCAACCTGAAACAAATTAGCTTCTTGCCAAAAATAAGTGTCAAGTATATTGATTGTCAAGTATCCATGCATTTCATAATAACTTGCTCCCATTTACTCAGACATTTGTACATTTGTTAAACAAAAAAAATAGAGCAAAATCGAGCATAGCATCAGCATCAATCATCAATCATATCATCAATTATTATTTGATTATTTCTCTCCCTATTTGGCTTGATTAAAGACAAAAATCAATACATAAACAGAGGTAAAAAGAATATCAACTTGGAAAATAAACTGCATTTCATTAATGGAAATAACTCAATACATTAATCATAAAAACAGAACATAAGAAATTGAAACAAACTAAAACAAAACCTAAGTAAACCAAAAGCAAGAAAATATGAAAAGCTAGCTAAGTTTGTCAAAATCATCCAGAACAAGCCTAACTTCTATATTTTCTAGCCTAGTCTTCATCTCTTCTAAAGATGAATTAGTCTCAGCCCTATGTTCATGATGAAGGGAGAGTAATGCATCCATCTTTTGAATCATAAGTGATTCAAATGGAGAGTATGGAGTAGCAGCTTCTTCAGCTTTAGCTTCCTCATCATCATCCCCTTCAACATCAGTAGCACCTTCAACTTGTTGCAGCTGACCAACCATTTGTCACCCTTGTGGTGTTTTTGTTAAGGGTTTAGTGAAAATATAAGCTAGTTGATTATTTGTTTCAACAAACTCAATTTTGATATTACCCTTTTGAATATGATCTCTGAGAAAGTGATGTTTGATCTCAATGTGTTTGGTCCTTGAGTGCATTACTCGATTTTTATATATGTTGATGGCACTTGTGTTGTCACACAACAAGGGAATTTCCTGTAGCTCAACTCCAAAGTCTTGTAGTTGTTGCTTCAACCAGAGACTTTGTGCACAGCAGCTTCCAGCAGAAATATATTCAGCTTCAGCAATAAAAAGTGCTACATAGAATTGTTTCTTGCAATGCCAAGAAATCAGAGAGCTTCCCAACAAGTGGCATGTGTAACACCCTCATATTTCCATATACATGTGAATTTTCTGTAAGTATGCATTTCTAGATAGAATGACAAAAATACCCTTGAACATTTTGAAAATGACATAAATGTCCCTTTTGAAAAAGACACAAATACCCCTGGACATTTTACAAAATGACCAAAATACCCTTTGGCTCTGATAAAGCCATATAGCCTCAATAATGCTATAAACACCTGGCAAAAATACAGTATGCTCCTAGATAAGGAATTATTAACATTGTTCATAAAGAAAAACTAGGAAATAGAATTTTTAGAAATTTTGAAAAATGTTTCACAGAGGATTTAATTTAAAATAACTTGAGTTTCATAAAAGCACAGAAAAAGGAAAGATGCGATCTGTGAAATTTTCTCTTAATTATGGGAGGAATGAATTCTTTAATAAAGTAGTCTGGATATTTTACTAATTAAAAACAAAATGAACCAATGAAAAATTAGATAAAAATATTGAAAGAAAGTTATGTGACATTTTAAGAATGTTGTCACACTTAAGATAGTTCCAAAAGATTTCTAGGATTTCATTTCTATAAAACCAATTAGAATTAAGCTTCTATAAATTATAGAAGCAATGTTATTTAATTTCAAGACATAAA
>PYAF01005057.1:47647-62882 GCA_007407185.1 Glycine tomentella | reverse complement strand
TAAATTGTATTGGACTATTTTGGTTTGTTGGTCTGTAATTGAACTATATTATGGTTTGTATCTGAATAATATTATGTAATGGACTGTATGACACTTTATTTTGTACTAAGAAATATTTAATGGTAACTATTTTATTTGAAGTTTATTTTGAAAAATAAAGAAAAGCGTTTTGGTAAAATAAATTGCTGTATAAAACAAGTGGAAAAAATTTTAGGCGTTACAGCATGTACCACTAGTGCTCTTCCTATCCAATTTGCAACCTGCAAAATCTGAATCAGAATATCTAATTACACTAATAGATGTACCTTTGGGATACCATAATCCAACTCTTGGTGTGGATTTGAGATATTTGGGTATCCTTTTTACTGCAGTAAGATGAGATTTGTTGGGATTTGCTTGGTATCTTGCACATAAGCAAACACTTAGCATTATATTCGGTCTACTAGCAGTTAAGTATAACAAGGATCCAATCATTCCTTTGTATTTTGACTCATCAACACTTTTTCCTTTTTCATCTATGTCAAGATATGTTGATGTAGCCATAGGAGTTGCTGCATCTTTGCTCTTCTCCATTTCAAATTTCTTAATCATTTCCAAACAATACTTTGATTGGCTGAGAAATGTTCCATTATTCATTTGCTTCACTTGAAGTCCAAGAAAGAATGTCAATTCTTCCATCATAGACATCTCAAACTCACTCTGCATAGAGATAGAAAATTCTTTGCACATAGACTGATTAGATGAACCAAATATAACATCACCTACATAAATTTGAACTAACAAAATATCATTGCCTCTTTTCTTGATGAAAAATGTTTTGTCCACTTATGCTCTTATGAAAAATTGGTCAATCAGAAATTTGCTCAATCTTTGATACCAAGACCTTGGAGCTTGTTTCAAACCATACAATGTTTTTCTCAGTTTGAAAACATGATTAGGATGTTTAAAGTCAATAAATCCAGGCGGTTGATCAACATATATCTCTCAATCTATCCATTTAAAAATACACTTTTAACATTCATTTGAAACAATTTAAAACCCATTAAACATGCATAGGCAAGCAGCAACCCAATGGCCTCCAATCTAGCAACTGGAGCATATGTTTCATCATAATCAATGCGTTCCTCTTGGTTGTAACTTTTAGAAACCAATTTGGCCTTGTTCCTTATGATGATACCACTTTCACCAAGTTTGTTTTTAAAAATCCACTTGGTGCCAATAGGTTTGTGAGAAGAGGGTCTAGGAACTAATTTCCAAACTTCATTTCTCTTAAATTGATTTAATTCATCATGCATGGCCATCATCCAATGTTCATCAAGTAAAGCTTGGTCAATGCTTTTTGGTTCAACATGTGAAATAAATGTCATTGTACAGCAAAGATTTCTTAAAGAGGATATAGCAGAAACTCCCTTTGATACTTCCCCAATATTATTGTCAAGGGAAAAATCTTTAGTAGTTCTCCAATCCTTGTGCTCTTGTATAGGTGTTGATTGTTCCACTTTATCATTTGAATCAAGTTTAAGCTTTTCATTGAATTGCATAACATCTTCTATTGGTCCTGCATCATTATCACATTCTTTTTTCTCCTTAGAGGTGTTAGACTTATCACATATAACATGCACTGATTCTTTTACACATAATGTTCTTTTGTTAAAGATTCTATATGCTTTCCTTTGTAAAGAATAACCAAGAAAGATACATTCATCAACTTTAGCATCAAATTTGCCAAGAGAATCTTTACCATTATTTAAAATAAAACATTTGTAGCCAAATGCTCTTAATTGTGAAATGTTTGGCGTCCTTCCTTTATACAACTCATAAGGGGTTTTCTTCAAAAGAGACTTTATGAGAAGTCTATTCAAGGTGTAGCAAATAGTATTCACTGCATCAGCCCAAAAATGTTTTGGCAAGTTTGTTTCACTAAGAAGAGTTCTAGCACCTTCTCAAGGATATGCTTTTCCTTTCCACAACACCATTTTGTTGAGGTATTCTTGGAGCAGAAAAATTATGGTTGATTTTATGTTCCTCACAGGATTTTTCAAAATCTTCATTTTGGAATTCACCACCATGATCATTTCTTATTGAAACAATGTTACAAACTTTTTCATTTTGAATAGTCTTAGCGAATTTTCTAAATGTTATGAATGCATCATTCTTGGATCTTATAAACAAAGTCCATGTGTATCTAGAGTAATCATCAATAATGACAAATGTAACATCCTGAAAATTCAAAAACTATGGTCAAAATATTATATGAATTATTCTTGCATAGCTATTGATGTGAGTATTAGATTATGAGAAATTTGGCTGGTCTATATTTTAATTAATTGGGTGAAATATCAATTAGAGACATTAAGGAAATGTTTGAAGAGAAATGACCATATTACCCTTTCCTTAAATCAGAAATTACAGAAATACCCTTAAGGTGAACATGACAATAATGCCCTTGGATATTTATAAAAATTACAAAAGTGCCCCTAGATATTTTAGTGAAATATTTTAAGATAGAAATTATATAAATGCCCTTGGATATTTTAGAAATGACAAAAATACCCTTAGATATTTTTGGCTAGATATTTTATAGTGGAAATGACAAATATGCCCTAGGATGAATGATGAATTTACCATAATGCCCTTCAGGCCAGAAATGACCAGATATCCTTAGAGATTTTGTGAGAACCTGATGAAATTACAGAATACTCTTGACTGGCAGAATATCAAAATAGTTTGTGACAAGAAACTTTAGAATAGAATTTCTATGAATTTTATAAGGTGACAACTTTGAAACATTAGTCAAAAGAATTCAAGCATTGGAAAAATATGAAAAAATAATAAATAGAATCTATAGAATTTTCTCTAAATTGTGGGGTGCCCAAATTTATTTAATAAAATGGTTTAGTAATTTTAATGATAAAAAATAGTACAGACCAATCAGAATTAAGATAAAAACAGTCTCGTATGCAAGGTTGTGTATCACTCTGCTTGTAAGTGATTTAACTGTCATTGAAGTCAGTTTCTGGAAAACTCTAGAGTTTCATTATATAATATTATCCTTTAGGTAGAAGAGTTCAAATTGAACTTGAACTTCTCCTATGAAATGCCATGTGTGAAGACAAATTCAACTTGAACTTTATTTTCTCTTAAAGAATGCCATGTGTAAGGCCATTTTCAAATTGAATTCTTCTTCCTCATGAAAGGTGACATGTGGATACAAGGAGAATCATATAATTTTCTTCTCTTTAAGAAAAATATCTTAAGCTTCATAAATTAAAATAATAAGATACAATCATGAAGGCTTAAGAAATATCTAGCCACTTATAACTCACTATTAATATAGAAATGAGAAAGCTATCATATATGTGCACAAAATGAGAAGAAAAATCTTCTCTTGTTCCCTTGATAAATCACATGAAAGAGGAGGAAAAATGGAGAAGTTTTATGGCTTAAAGACAAGTGGAAGGACACTTGGAAGCAAGGTGTCATGTCTTAAAGGATATGGATACAAAGTAACATAAAATAAAGCAAAATTCTCTTCCTTTCCTCTAGATTCCATGTGAACAACCAATAAAAGTGGAGAAACTTCAAGAGCTTGGACAAGTGTAGGGACACTTGTAAAGTGGTAGCCAAGTGGAGAGGTAAGTCATTATGGCTTATGAGATATTTTTCTATAAAGTAAAAGGATAATAATGAATCTAGTTAAAACCTAAAGGAATAAGCATAAACTAAGTTAGGATTTAATGAAACAAGGAGAAACTAAGCTAGAATGAAACTAAATTAGTTGGAAGGGTAGAAATGTCCATGAATATTATATCATTTTCCAACTACTATATAAAGGGGTGAAGGGGGCCTTAAGTGGAAGTTACATTCAAGACTCCACCCTTCTAACACTTCACGTGAAAAGCTCTCTCCCACATCACCTTCATTTCACTTTCATCCTTTCATTTTCAAAAGCTTAAATCAAATAGAAGAGACCCCACCATCATAGGAAGAATCATGTGTAGAAAGAGCTAGTTAGGAGGAAGTAAACAAGCATAGCAAAGAGGTTGTAAGGTATGTATAGGAAGCTTTATGATAAAGATAGTTTAAATATTGTTTTGTTTGAATAAGTGTTTGAATGTTCATGTGTTGTTGAGTGTTTCCATGAAGTTCATATGTTGCTAAAAGTTTCTATGAATTTCTCTAAGTTCCATGTGTTGCTGAGTGTTTCTATAAATCTCCATGTGTTGTTGAGTATTTCTATACATCTCTGTACTTGAGTAATATGCTGAGATTTTGTACATGAATATAAAGTTGAGGTCTATACTTTATGTTGAGTTTATGAGTAAAATAAATATGAGATGATGAAAAGAGTTATACATTAAAATGAATCAGTCTTATATGTCTCATATGCATATGCCCGACGGGGGTTAGTCTGCGTTATTTGCCTCAAGAGGAAGTGTGTTAGATAGCTGCAGGAACTGAGTTCGAGCGTTCAGATAAGAGAGGTCTGAGCTGGGGGGGTACTTGGCAGTGGGGAACTCACACCACCTATAATGATCACATGAGTGTGGGTGAGAATCCTGTTGCAACACTGTGGGATCCTGACTGATCGTTTCAGTTCTGTGCCATTGGGATGGGGCTATCTTGACTGTTGGTACCACATGATAAGAGTTTAAGAGAATCATGCAAATGATAAGAGTTTAAGAGAATCATGTATCATGATAAGAGTCTAAGAGAATCATGCCTTTTTGAGGATGTTGTTATGAAAATCTACATATTGAATATATACGGTTGCTTAAATTATGTTTATCATAAACTTACCCTGTGCTTTGTGTCTGTGGTTGACACCTGCCATGACCTCGATTTTATTCGGGCGAGTATATGAATAGTAAAGAGAGACTATTAGCTATATACAAGAAGAGGATTTTGTTTGAAGATGTGTTATTTGAAGATGATATGTTTGAAGATGTATTCTTTTGTGACAGAAGGTTTTAGTTATTTGTACTATAGAATCAAATATCAGTTTGTACTCTTATTTTACACTACATCATATTTATAAATATTAATCAGTAATGGAAATTTTTTTGATTTCAGTTAAATTTATTTGGAGTATCAGTTATTGGCAAAAATTTTGTTATATTCAACTAGATGTCTTAAGTAAGTTGAAAAAAAAAATTTCATTAAAAATCAATAATAACAAGATGGTAAATTGAGGTGTTACAACAAACCCATAGTAATAACCCCTAAGCTCATGGTTCTAGAAGGACCAAATAAGTCCATATGCAATAATTCAAGGGGTTTAGTAGTAGAAACAACATTTTTTCTTTGAAAAGATTTTTTTTGTTTGTTTCCCCTTTTGACAAGCATCACATATTTTATCCTTTTCGAATTTGAGCTTAGGTAAGCCAATAACTAAGTCTTTTCTTACGAGCTTATTCATATGATGCATGTTTAAGTGACTTGCCCTTCTATGCCATAACCATGTATCATTAGTTTTACTGATTAGGCAACTAGTGTTGTGAATGAATGCATGCTCAATGGAAAGTACATAAATGTTACCCTTTCTCTTACCAACATGTATAACCTTACGATTTTGACTATCACAGATCAAATAGCAGTTATTGTTGAGGAAACATTGAACCCTTTATCACATAGTTGACTTATGCTTAGGAGGTTATGTTTCAATCCTTCAACATATAGAACATTTCTGATCATAGTCTTAAGGTTGTCTCCTATGTTTCCTTCTCCAACTATTTTCCCTTTGTTATTGTCACCATAAGTGACAAATCCTCCTTCTTTTAGTTTGACATTTGTGAGCATAAATATGTCATCTGTCATGTGTCTAGAGCAGTCGCTATCAAGATACCACAGTGATAATTTTGCTCTAAGACACACCTGCAAAATTCAAATCGAGTGACAATCAAAGGTACCCAATTAAGGTTGGGTCCATTGAGGTTAGCTATTTACTTTTTCTTTGGCACCCATATACATTCTCCATTAGGAACATAATACTTTCTAGCAAAACACTTATAAGATGTATGCCCTCTCTTCATGCAATAGTTACAAATTACAGCTTTTGATGATTTTCCAAAGTAAGTATTTTGATTAATCTTTGATTTATAAAAGCTCCTTTGATTCTTCTGTTTTGGTGGTACAAATATGGTTTTTCCAATAGGTTTTGAACCTTAACCAGAAGTATCTCCAGCATATTTTTGCACACTTAATATTTCAGCTAAGTTGCATTTTCCTTTATAAAGCTTTTTCAAAAGATCAATCAAGTAGCTATTTTTAGAAAGTAGTAACATGTACTTTTCTCCTTGACTTCTTTTGAAATCATCAAACTCTTCTTGTTACACTTTTCATTTTTCTACCTTAGAAGAGGAAGAGGGACATATACACCCATTGGCCTTGTAACTTGAAAGAAGTTTTTCATTTTCTTTTTTCAATTTACAAAGTTCACTTTGCATTTCTGCAAGTTTGGTGATGTGCCATCTTAGATCTACTTTTAGCATTTGAGCCTCATTATGCATATCATGAAAAACATCAACAATTTGATTATATTCAGAATTTACCTCAGATTCAGCACTAGAGAATTCTTCATCATCACTTACAGTTGAAGTGAGACAAACATTTGCTTCTTCTTCATGCTCACTAGCTGATTCAGATGTTGTTGATTCATTGTCTTCCAAGCAATATATGCCTTCTTTGGCTTTCCTTCTTTCTTTATCCTCCTTTCACCTTGTTGCTTCTTCAGAAAAATTGGGCAATCAGATTTAATGTGGTCAGGCTTACCACATTCAAAGCATGTGAAGTTGGTGGATTTGTTGTTGTTGTTGTCCTTTTTGCTGTTGAACTTTGACAACTTTTTGTTTTTGTTTCTCTTCATAAACTTTCTGAATTTCTTTACTATTAGGTTCAAGTTTTCATCACTTCCATCTTCATCACGTGAATCTTCTTGTATCTCCACATTTGATGATGCAGCTTTTAAAGCTATACACTTTTGTTTTTTATCTGCATTTTCAGAATGTGTTAATTGAGACATTTCTAACTCATATTCAAGTAGCTTATCGAAGAGTGTAGCCATAGACATCTTGGAGAGGTCTTTTGATTCTTTAATAGTTGTAACCTTTGGTTGTCATGATCTTGTAAGACATTTCAGAATTTTGATGTTTAATTCTTCAGCATCAAAAGTCTTTTCAAGACCAAGAAGATGATTCACTATGTGAGCGAACCTTGTTTGCATCTGAGATATGGTTTTTGTGGAGTTTATCATAAACATCTCATACTCATTAATCAAGACATACTTCCTTGATCTTCGTACAACATCTGTGCCTTCATTAGTAACCTCTAACATTTCTCACATCTCCTTCGCGCTTTGACACCTAACAGTCCTGAAAAACTCATCAGAAGAAAGGGCAGAGGTGATCATATTTTTAGCCTTAAAATCATATTGCACTATCCTTTTTTCAGCATCTATCATTTCATCCCAATCTTTAGGAATCAATTTATTATCAACAATTTTCATTGGGACCAAAGGACCTTTTACAATAGCATTCCATGCTCCGTGATCGTTTGACTGAATGAAAATCTGCATTCTATTTTTCTAAAAGCTAAAATGCTCTCCCTCAAACATCAGTGGACGATTTAGGGAGGCACCCTCTTTGTAAGTAATTTGAGTGGTATTCATTTTCTTTATAAAAGATAGTGATCTTGAATAAATCTCACGAACCACTCTGATACCAATTGAAAATATAATTAACACACTTCAAATAACCAAGAGAGGGGGGGTAAATTGGTTAAAACAGTCTTTAAAAATCTTTCTTTAAAATAATTTTCAGAATTAAAACTTGGATCGTATCACTCAATCACTATTAATCAAAATCAGAAGTTTTCTTTCAATCAAGATCCTTGAAATACATGTAATGTCTGAACTACTTCTTGTTGATTATATATTGATCACCCAAATAAAAGTAATGAAAGATATTCAAAATAAAAAACAAGACAAAACAATTTATACTAGTTCACCTCACTAACATGGAGGCTACATCCAGTGTCTTCCAACCAACACTAGGTTAGAGTTTTCACTAAACCAAAAGTATTCTTTTACAAGAAATTACAAGAAAATATCTTTATCAACCCTAGATAAAGAAACTAAATTCTAAAACACTATTAGAAAACAAATCACAAAGATCTCGAGAACCCTACTCAGATATTTATCCTTAGAGAACACTACTCTAGAAAGCTTGAAAGAAACTATGTGATTTTCACAACAGAAATATGTAAACAAAAAAAATCTAAAAGTAAGATTCAAGAGAGACACAACTTGTGATCCATAATGGATGAATGAATGAATGAATGAAGTTACCAATCAATCCAGGTTGTATGAATGTCAATGCACAGAATCAACTCTCTTGAAATCTCTTTTTCTCACAAACACATCATTACAAAAGCCAATAACCTTTTGATCTCACACAACATGTGTTTCACTCATAAAATCAGTTTCTTGGACTTTTGAAAGCTTAGTAAACTTTGGGTCAATCATAAATTCAAAGAGTAATTCATTTAATGAAAGAACAGACCCATAAACCATTAAATAGAAAACTAATTTAACAGAATGTAATCGATTAATCCGTTAAGGTAATTGATTATTTTAACATATGTAATCGATTAATCCACAAGATAATCGAGATTAATTTGTTCTTGAGCTTTCTGAAAAATCTTTCACGAACAAGATAATCGATTAATACGTGATGTAATCGATTAAAGCAGACAAGCTCAAATGAAAATTAAGCCTTTGTAATCGATTACATAACAATGGTAATTGATTAAAGCAGACAGACTATTTTCCAAATAAGTCTTGGTAATTGATTACAGATGAATGGTAATCGATTAAAGCAAACATGCTTAATTCATAAAATACACTTGGTAATTTATTACAGAAGAAAGGTAATCAATTAAAGTGTTCTTCATATCTTTTCTAGAAATAAACACAAGCATGTAATCGATTACATACAAAAGGTAATCGATTAAAGCAGTGCACAATATGATTTTTCCAATAACCATAAGCCATGAGATTTACTATTTCAAATGCACACATTTAATCCTATTTACTAGATATGAATGCATGTAATATTGATTATGCAAATGCAATACAAGGATCACTAGGCAATGTACTTGAACCACTTAGACAAATTACAAGTGCCTTAAATTTGATTGGGCATGTAAAAAGGTAAAACTTCAAACCAAATACTTCAGCCTTGCTTTGATTAACTTGCAGCTCCAACTCTCAATTCCCCCCATATCTAACAAATGTGACCAGAAACAAGGATCATAGAAATGGCATCAGTTTCATAAAAAGAAGACTTTTAAAACATCTCATTTTCAAAGGGTTTTCAAAGGAAGTATAGAAACGGCCAATAACGATACCGAATCACAAGAGATATCAAGAGAGACTTAAACTAGCTAGAAGAAGACAAAGGAAACCATGGTTACCTCAAAGAAACCAAGAAAGGAGGATTGGAGGCCCCGTTCTCTGCTGAATCCTTTGATTGAGTTTTGAAGATTCTGCTCCAATTAAAGTGTTCCTCTTCGTGCGGTGGTCTCGTGGCAAGCAACGATGGCCCGTGGTGGTCACCGGTGGTCTTGGGTGGTGAAGGATAATGGTGGGAGGTAGGGTGACTATTTGGAGGAAGAAGAAGCTCAATTTTGTGATTTAGAGGTTACTTTACGTATTTATTACAGCCTTGACTTGCCCAAGCGAGCAAAAGTGGCTGTAAAATTCACCTGGGTGAGCTGACCAAATTCTAAAATTTTTTCTTCTGTGAAAAAAATTAATATCTCATGCTCCAGACATTATTTTGATAACCCCAATGGTTAAAAGTTAGATATGTAGGTTAGGAGCCCACCTGTCAAATTGGAAGGTGATCCAACGGTTAACCCATCCATAATGGCGATTTTACTAAAACATGTTTTTGGGTCAAACTCGAAATTACACAATTTCAGCGCAGCTCAACAAACTCTACAAAACTTGACATCTACAGCAAGCAATTACGCATGGATAATTCACATAATATTTCTATTAATCTAAACTAATCAAATAGTCAAGTAACACAAGAAATACATCAAACATCTACTTTCAGTTATCGAAATTTCAGGGTGTTACATAGAGACTAACACATAATCGTCTTACAGACACATACACTATCTAAGCACTTAGTCTTTCTCTCTCAGGATTTTCAAGGGGTTTTGAGAGCTTTGCTATTCTTACAAGAAGAAGAAAAAATACAGAAATTATGCGCAAAAGATGAATTTCGTTAATCTTCAAAAAATCCTTTTGGTTTATATAGGCCTTTCACTTTCAATATTTGTTGTCTTATAACGGTATATCTTGCTTTAATCTTCATATAAAAAGAGGCCATTGGGTGCATTTAATGCACGTCCTTTCTTCATGCAAAGAGCTCTTCCTTTAAGGCTTGAGTGTACGAAGATTTACAGTCGACGGTCACATCTTTGTCATAGCAGATCCTGCATAATAGAGCTCATCTTTTGATGATATATCAGATCTTGACTTCATTTATTCTTCATAGGATTTGATAGATCCTAGGAGAATGTTTCTGCAAACAGAATCTCAGACACAAAATAATAAATGAAGTATAAAATATCATATACAATATCAGGTTATGGGTTTATATGTCTATCGTCTGAAAACATTAGATCTAGATCATGTAGCATATACCATTTGTATTTGTTTTCATCTAATCAAAATAATTAAGAATCTTGATCAGTCTTTTAGATGTAAGCGTCTTTGGACTCAACAAATTCTGTGTTCTTCTCCAATTTTTCTTATTAATCACTTTTTTTTGTTTGGGCATTCATGAATTTTTGTATGGCTTTTGTGTACATTTTGTTGTTTCTTATATCAATGTCTTTATTACTATTTAGTTTGTTTTTAGATAGAACTTTTTGTTCTTGATCAATTTTTCTTCATCTAATCTCTTATTTTCAATTATGCACTGTCAGCTTGGTTATAAGACATACTTCTCTTTTTCATGGCTTACTTGGTGTGTAAAATATTTTTAGTACATGATTTACATTCTGGTATCATTTGGGACAAGTTATTTTCTTTTAGATAGCTTACTTGGCGTGTAATATTGCTGGTACATGATTTATATTCTAGTAACTTGGTTATAAGATATAATTCTTTTTTCTTCACCAGGTTCCTCCAATTCCTTATCTTCTTTTGGTAGAATTCCTATTTTTTATAATGGTGTCTTAAGTTGTCTTCTTTAGCTATTTTACTTTTATTTTTTGGTTCACTACATGTTCTTAATCACTTGACCAACATGTGTGCTTAAATAGCCCAATTTGTTTTCGCTAGTCTCATAATTTAAGGTGCCACCAAATCTAGGAAAATGAGTTATATTGCCATGTTCTTATGTTAGCTTTATCACAAGCACTTTCCATACATATTTCAAAGATTAAACAACATGGTTGTTTATGGTTGTCACTAAAAAACTTAACATGGAAGAGAGAGAAAGAGACAAAGTTATATCTTAATCGCTTTTTCTTTTTGTGCATTATGTTCTTAATTACCTTTTTGTCTGTTAAGATCATTACTGCTTTAATATGCTATGTTTGCTATGTTGGTTGCTACTGTAGGGGGATAAATAGTTGCATTTGTGAAGAATATGCTCACTAAAAAATGGTTAGGCCAGTTGAAACAAGGCCAACTTATATTATGAAAAACTTTGAAGTAAAGAAGTACATTGGCGAATTTAGAGAATCAAATTGTCGTTACATCTTCTATTTTTCTAAAGCAACTATTGTCAAGGAACAAGATATACCATACATACCACTGAATATCTACCATTTCACTTAGTTTGAGGCAATTATCAATGGAAAAGCTTGTGCTGATATTCTAATAGGTAATTTATTCTTAGTATACCTTTCACTAATATCACAACTTTTTCTTCAATATAAATTACTTTGAATTGCTAAGACTTTTGTTTTTAATCTCCTTGCATCCATGTTTGGAATTGATAGACATTATTGGTGAGTTAATTGACATAGAGTAGTGGTGCAACACCCTGACAAAATTACAACTCAGGTTGATAGAGGAAACTCTGTTTTGTGTTTTCTGTGCTTGTGCGTATTTAATTTCATTGATTATATGCTTCTAATTATTGATTTTCGTACTATATATATTTATATTTATATTTAGTGTAAATAATTTGTTTAGTCTAGCTGGGTAGAGATATAGAAACTGCCTCAGCGAAAATTCCTTCTATAACAAAATTGTGTGGCACATTGACGACGATGTAATTTATCTATGCGTGAGAGTGATCTCTATGTGAGGGGTTCACTTTGGTTACACATAATCCTATGGAGATTAGCATAGTAATTAAGACGTTTAGGATGAAATTTACTAGTTTTGGTAAAAAGCAAGAATACCATTTTTGGCAAAACTCTATTGTAGCCTTTTTAAGTAAAAGTTTCAAAAGTGAAGCACACCACATTTGATAGTGATGTACACGTTTTCCATGGCTGAGCAAGGGTCATTCATGGGTAAAAATTTAGTGATTAAGATAAGCCAACACTTTAATCCAACAAACTATACTCTAAGTTTCTTCTATAAGTTCATTTAGACTCCAAAACTCACCAAAGTTGTTCATTCTTCCTCTTCTTCATGAGCTGGTCAACAGGGGAGGAGACACCATTTCCACTCTTCTTCCAAGTGTTCTTGAGCTCTTCTTCCATCAAGCTTAGGTGAATGACCTCTATTTTTAATTCTAAGCTTGATTTTCACTTCATTTTCTGGCTTTATTCTCACTTGTATTTTCAAAAACTTATTCTGCACTCTTGAAGGTTGGAATCTTGAATCTAAACTCCCTCATTCTTCCTTCTAAATTTCGTAGAGCATCATCAAGGTAAGGGGGGCCTCTCCAACTTTTGAATATTGTTCTTGTGGTTAAACTTCCTTGAGGAAGATGTTGCCTTGAAAGTTTTCGTGCTTCCGGCTCTGTTCTGGATCTTGGTGTTGAGTTGTTTTCTCGAGATTTTGATGCCAAAAATGAGTTCTTCGTTTTTAAAACCTAGAGTTAGACTTAGGTGCATCTAAAATGGAATTTTCTAGAGTTAAGGAGATTTTTAGGAAGCCATAATTTTAGCACGAAATTGAACTAATTAGTGTTGTTTATCTAGATTTTTTAACCTCAAAATTAGTTTTTTAGGTATGAAAATGTAGGGTAACACATAAGGTTTAGGAAAAAACTTATTTTCAGGGCACCTAGAAAACCCAATTAAAGTTGAGGAATGAAATTTGGTAAACCTGGACAACAAGGGAATTTTGAGTATTAGATGATTAAATTTAGTGGTGTTAAGATCAAAAATGAATTTAGAACATGGAAAAAACTTAGGGAATTAGTAGGGAGTGTTAACAATTGATTTTGGCAAAATTACAAGACAATAGACTTAGACCGACAAAATCGCTAGAATTGAGTGCTATGTGTCTAGTGTTTCTGAATAACATGATTGAGCATGTTGAACATTTATTTCTAAATTACTGTTGTTATGAATGAATAAGACCGTGAGAGTGTGAACTCAAGCACTATTTATTTGTGGCATGTGAATTTTTATTTAGGCTTAGAATCTTAGGATAGTCACTGAATATGAGAAGACCGTGAAAGTGCGAACTCTAGTAAATTATATATGTTGTGTGATGTATATATATATATATATATATATTGATTATCTTTTCTGTACGCACTCGAGGTTGGGTCCCAGGGTGCTCGACCCTCGACAAATTGTCTGTTATAAGTTCTAGATGATTGTATTTTAGCGGTTATGATGTCCGCAAATAGACATGTTATTTTTATTACTTAAGTGATTCTAATTGATTTCCTGAGAGTAGTACGTATGTTTGATTCTCATCTCAATTTCTTGTGGTGTGAATGTTTGATTATGTTTATCGTATGCGGCACGGGGGCTATGCACATGATGCGATGACAAGAGAGAGAATCAAAGGAAAAGTAAGAAATCGAAGGTTTTATGCCATCTATGAATGGTGAGGTTGCGTTAAGAAAGTAGATTGTAACGACCCACCTTGTCGCTACAATATCACTAACTCTATATCATGTGAATTTCAATTTTAATGAAAACTCCATTAAGTTGATTATGGAAATTGTAGTAAATTTTTCATGATAATACAATTATCATACAACTGGACAAATACATAAATGGATACATATAGATGTACATTTAAAATATTACATATCATTCACATGTTAGAACATAATCTAATTGTATTTACAAATATTTACAGTTGGAATTACATGACCAACAAAAGAATCAAGGGAATAACTAAGAAAGAGTTGATTAACAAAACACAACTCATTTCCAAAAAGAATTTCAACGCTATCATGTCGGTTCGGCGGCTCCAACCAAAAAGAAGATCTCCCTCCAAGGTCACCTACTGCTGCTCATCTGCTCCCACGAATGAAGGTTCGTGATCATCATAGGTACCAACCACACTGTACAACAAATGCAAGGGTGAGTTTATAATATAAAACCAACAAACATCAGATAACAACAATTGGGAAGGAAACAACATAAATCACTACAATTATTACCACAAACCCATCATTCCATTACACATTCAACAAAAACAATCATGCAATGCATTCCACAACTCAAACAATAATGTTCAGAATGATTTATGCATCTGACTCATCACTCAGCATGCAATGTCGTACCATCCTCATGGAAATAGTTTCTCTTAGGAAAATGATGCAGTAGCTCGTCGAGGTCACCCTGTCGTGCACTGGTCGCTCCCCCCATGGTGATCAGTCCTAAGTCACAAGGAAGTTCCAAAAAGAGTGATGCCCCCTAGTACCCCCGTACTTACTGCCACCATTCTATTTCCATCCATGAAATATAAAGTATAAACATGGGCACCATCAATGCAATGACCATGGATAGATAGGGACCAAAATTTTAAACAATCCCTTGGGATGCTTAAAATTCGTAAACCCACCTTCGCAAGGTTATCCAGTAATGCACACCCATGTACATACACAACATCACCGATACACTGACCATGGATAGATAGGGACCGGAAATTTAAACAACCCCATTCTCTCTTAGAATGCTTAAAATTCGTAAACCCACCCTAGCAAGGTTATCCAATCGGTCAATGTACCCCACATGGACATACATAATATATAACCATAGGCACCATCAATGCACTAACTATGGATAG
>PYAF01005057.1:37543-47547 GCA_007407185.1 Glycine tomentella | reverse complement strand
AAATTCGTAAACCCACCCTCACAAGGTTATCCAATCAGGCAACCCCTATGATATTCATGTATATCCACATCACACAATGACATTGTTTACATCAATATTATTTTTCATCAATGTCATTATCAATATCCACATCATGTCATCTCAATGTCATTTATAAGATCAATGTCATTTCATTTCAACATCATCATCATAGCACCAATATCATCTCATTTCAACATTATCAACCACATTAACATTATCTCATTTAAACATCATAAACCACATCATCATTATATCATTCAATCATCACCAACACATCAATAACATCTCATTTCAACATTATCAATGACATCATTATCACCTCATCCATCCACAATCCATATTACCAAGAGACTTGTATTTTAGGAAAATTCTAAATTAAAGAGGAGGACTACAATATCGAAAACACACTCTTATGCCCATTTAAAAATTTAATAAAGAATTAAATAGGAAAAAATTTTATAAAATTTTGGATAGAGTCTCCTTTATAATTAAGACTTTTCCCAAAAATCCAATCATTACAATAACAATATTATTCACTTATCCATCAACAACCCAATTCATCGCATCCCATTAGTTAAAAACATAGTTTTTCTTGAAAACGAGCACAAATAGGAACAAACCCCCATCAATCATAAATATATCGTATCTCATTAGTTAAAAACATAGTTTTTCTTGAAAAACCAGCACAATTTAGTATAGATTTCCAAGGTAAGATCAATATTAACATTTGGGGTCAAATACGTGCGAATAAAAAAGGGACTAAAATGGTGTTTTGGGAGTTCACATCAAAATACATCATTTTGAAATTCCAATCACACCAATGTGATCGGGTTCAACAAGGATCACACAAAAGACATCAATTTCATAAAAAGAGACTTTTACAACATCTCATTTTCAAATAGGTTTTTCAAAGGAAGTGTAAAACTCTCAACAACGGTACCTAAAACACAAGAGACACTAAGAGAAGCTTAAACTAGCTAGAAGAAGACAAAGGAAACCAAGGTTACCTCAAAGAAATCAAGAAAGGAGGATTAGAGGCTCTGTTCTCTACCGAAGTTTTGAGAAAAGTTTCAAAGATTCCGCTCCGATTAAAGTGTTTCTCTCCGTGTGGTGGTCTTGTGGCAAGCAACAGCGGTCCATGGTGGTCACCAGTGGTCTTGGGTGGTGGAGGATGGTGGTGGGAGGTGGGTTGGCTATTTGGAGGAAGAAGGAGGCAGATTTTCGTGGTTTGGAATGCTGCTGTACTATTTATGACCGCTTTCACTCGCCCAGGCGAGCAAAAGTACCTGTAAAATTCGCTTGGGCGAGCTGACCAGATTCTAGAATTTATGCTTTAGTGGAAAATTAATTTCTCATGCTTCAGATGTTTTTTGCTCAATCCCAACGGTTCAAACTTTCATATGTGGGTTTTAAACCTACCTTTACAATTTAAAGGAGATCCAACGGATAACCAATCTAGAATGGTGATTTTACTAAAATAGGTTTTGGGTCGAAATCACTCAATTACAACGCATCTAAACCAAACTCCACATAACTTGACATCTACGAAGCAATTTCACATGGATAATTCAAATAACATTTAAAATAATCCTAATTAATAAGGTAATCAAATTATACAAAGAATACATCACACATATATTTTAAGTTATCGAAATTTTAGGGTGTTACAGAGATACACTAGGGTGTAGTGGGCAGAGAGGTTCATAGGACCTAGAGGAATTAGCGGGTGGTGACTTCCAAGCATTTGATGCACTCATTGGCATGGGGTGCTCATAGGCCCCACTTTGCTATTCCTGACTAGCTTTGAGACTATGCTTTCTGAGTTGGGAGTTTGGGATCAATGTACATTGTATATGTATGTGGCGATCACTCCCGACTGTCAACCACATAAAAATGTAAGACCATCATGACCTAGGAGGCTTGATAGCAGTGGTTGGGCCCTATTGTAAAATGAGCAAAAAAGTTATGCGCTTAGGACGCGAGGGTGTTGTTTGATTAGACAACCACATGCAGTGGTTAAGTAGATAGTATATATATTGTGGTCTTGTTTGTTGTTTGTGGCATTTGAGGAGTCGAGGACTGACCCCTACAACCAACAACTTTTCAAGAGTAGGTCATGCAACATTCATAGAGGATGTTCACGTGGATCAATAGATACACTACAGTTATACGGTGGAGGAAGAGGCGCACCTCCACGCACACTTTGGTTACATTTGGCGCCACTTTTTGTTGTTAGATGAGCCCCAGATACCACCGATCACAATAGAGGCACTCACTATGTATCACGATCCTTTCTAGTGTACTCCTCTGTGCGACATTAACCATGTTATTATTATCTACTATGCCTACTTAGGATTTGAGTGGCCAAACAACCCAATATGGTTCCTGAAAACAAAATGAAAATACATTCCACATACAAAATATATGATGGAAATGTATTTTCGTTATAGTACATGGGATGAGCACAAAAATCAAAATAAAAATATGTTTTTGTTGTATATTTTGTACACAAAAATGTATTTTTGTATGCTCCACTTACACAATGGATATGCATTTCTGTTGCATATTTTGTACAACATAAATGCATTTCCATTGAAAGGTATTTTGGAAGAAAATACATAAGGGGTAAAAATAATATATAAAAAATAGGATGAGAATATCAACTCTCTTAAGGAAGAAAGTCATGTAGCTACTCTAACTTTTATTTTTTATTGGCACTACTCTCACAAATACATGTGTTAGGCGCACAAGAGAGACTTAATTAACACAACAAAAGATGTTAATAAATATGGGTCAAATGTAGATGAAATGGGCTACAAGATGCACAATCAAAATGTCACATGGAGGTGACCTGTTACCATAACAATAACTAAGTAAAAATATTGCTAAAAGTTGTATATGAAATAGTGGATCAATGTGGCAGACGGTCGATTTAATGAAACAATTTGGGTTGGTAATAAGGATTAAAAAAATTAGTAAGATGAAAAACATATGTTAGGAGAGTGGATGAAAAAGAATCTATGTTTTGTGAAACCTTTCCTAATCTTTTTTCTTTACTAATGAAGCAATTTTGTATCAACATGTTAATACAATTGAATATAAAAGCTTCTCAAAGTATAAGCCTTTTCAATATAGTTAGCAAGTTTTTCACTTAGATGATAAGAAACTTCCTAGTATCAACGTTAACATCAGTTTTAAAAAACCGATGTTAACAAAAATATACAACATCGATTTTTAGCAAAAAGCAATGTTGTTTTTTGTGAATCAACATCGGTTTTCAGTAAAAACTGATGTTATTTTCTGCGAATCAACATCAGTTTTTAATGAAAAATGATGTTTTTTTTGTAAATCAACATCAGTTTTATTGAAAACTGATTTTTTTGTGAATCAACATAAGTTTTTAATAAAAACTGATGTTGTTTTTTGTGAATCAATATCATTTTTTTACTGAAAACTGATGTTGTTTTTTGTGAATCAATATCAGTTTTTACTGAAAACTGATAACATTAAACAACATCAGTTTTTACTAAAAACTGATGTTGATTTTTGTAGTTTTTTTAATATATTGTCTATTTTTTAAATATTATCCAAACCTACTAAATTTACAAACAGACCAATACAGGCAAATAGTTTCACAATACGATAAAAAGTTACTATGAATTGTAATGGTCAAAGAAAACAATAATGTCAATACACTATAAACAATTGTAATTAAACTATTTATACAATTTTTTAAAAATCCCTTAATTACTTTGTGTTTCATTTCTAACTATAAGATAAAATCTTGCCCACTGAATCCAAATTGTCTTCAATCTCTCTGATTCTAATGGTCTTGGATCAGTAAAATACTTCATAATATAATAAAACACAACTTAATAAGTATAAATACAAATTAGTATAACAAATAAAATTAGTTTTGAAGTAAATAAATATCATGTCCCATTTATCCCTACTATCGTTGACATCCAATGCATGACATAATAGCTACACTCAGTGCTTCCTTTTTGCTTATTACACTAAATTGAATAACATATTCAAAGTTAAAAGGAAATTAGTGTAAATAGTAATAAAAGTAATTTTGAAGACATCAATCATTGTTTAAATGACTTACTTTAACTGCAATCTATTTATGAGTAGCTTTGGATTTAGTTCCTTGAGTATCGTTGAATCCCTTCAAAGCACTGGTTAAGAAAAACATACATGCATATTGTACAATTAACATATTCATGTATTTCCAATAATAAAGTAAATGTCTTAGAAATTACAACTTACATGTTAATAATTCCTTTCAAGTAGTTATCTGGCTTATTGTGGAAGGAACAGAACCACACAACAACATTGTCCTTAGGACATATAACGACCTGTTGTCAATGTGCGCTACATTGGAGAACATTAAGTTATTATACTGAATTAATTTAATTTGATTTGTACAATTTTACTTACCCCATTCAAGTACGCTGCTAGGTATACACATTTTTGCCTAACTTAAATAGTGAAATAAAATCACGTTGTAGCATATATCAATCAATGTGAAAGAAACCTTGTCAAGTATAGTCCAATTTTCCCATAAATTTTATATTTCCCATAAATATAAAATTGTTGTAAGCGTCTGCCTAATTAAGCTTGTGGGAGAAAGATTCGTGTGCGGGTATATATAGTAAACAACTTATAGATTTAAGACTCATATGAGCAACATATGTGAAAGAACTAAAACAAGAGAAGTAGAGATTAGTGGAGGACATCATTCAATTCTTCCACAATATATAGTATTATCTATGATCTAGAGATTAGTGTCTCCATGCCCTGGAGACACTACACTAGCACACATCACATCACAAGAAACCACTGTTCAAGTGAAATAATGAATTTATTTTAAAGAATTGAAGCTTCTACGCATAAAAAAATTAACTATCAAAATGATTTTAAATTTATAAACAATTAAACATTATATAAAAATATGCATAAAACGAGAATAACATCATATTTATCCATAAATGGCCACACTCAAACTAGCAATTTCAAGTAAATTTTGTTAATAATGTTCCGAAGTTATATTCTAAAATTTCTATTCTGGATGGGACACGTGACCAACGTTGCATTAACGCTGGAACGATGTGGGCCCTACACAGAGGTATATTTAAGATATATAAATAGAAACCAATGATATGCATAATATAAATTTTAGACACTCATATTATACCAATAATACGCATAATATAAATGTTAACATTTCATTTCCAATATAAATAGAAACCAATAATATGCATAATATAAATGTTAGACACTCATATTATACCACAAATATATATCTCAAATATAAATGTTAAGCAGCTACTTTATTTATTTTTTAGTCACCATTTTATTTCTTAAAACTATCTTTCTTGTTTTTCATTGGTTACCAATTAAATAAAAAAGAAAAAGAAAAATATATTTTCCAGAAATCAAGGGAGTAACCATAGATTTAAGTTTTCGTAACTTTTTTGTTGGATTGAACTAGCTACTTAACTGAGGACAAGTGTTGAAGTAAAAAAGACTTTCTTATATATAGTTTCATTGCATGGCAGAGAAGGGGAGGAAGTAACACGAGAATTAATATTCAAGTGGTTTAGGTCCTTTCTATATTTTTTTCAATGGTTATATATTTACTAATTAATACTCATGCTTTTAAATAGTGTTCCACAATCATAAATGTGACTTGTAATATCAAAGATATTTTTAACTTATTGTAAGTGCAACTGTAATCACATTTTTCATAATTATTTATAATATAAAGGTTTTTTTTACGTCAAGTAATGTAATCACAACTATAATTTAAAATTATGATAATACTATTAGACATTATTGGTTAGACCATTATATAGGATCATCTACGCACACATATATATTAAAGTTGCAAATAACAGCTTGTAGGAGCACCTTGATCTTCTCTAGCTAGAATCTCAATGCACTATGTTATTTGGATGAGGAAAACTTATTTGTTGGATATGTATTAAAATAAATGTCAAACTTATTTATTGGATATGTATTGAAATACATGTTAAAACAATTTCACGTGCAAACTAAACATGTATTTATATATCATCCTCTAACAAAATTCTAACAGATTAATTTAAATCCAAAATTTAAACCTACATTCTTGTAAAATATAAGTATGGATACCAGCCTTATGGGTACCATTATAAAGTAAGGTTAGCCAGAGCAGATAATTACATTGAATTGTAAGGTTACCAACCCTAACCAACCCTAACATATCATACCAACAACACGCACATAAGCTAAGACACTCAATTTCTTCAGTCTGGACACTCTACATAGCCAAGGAGCACCATGAAATCAGGGGATAATTAAAATGTTGCTGTTCTTAGCAAAATCTGGAAATTCCACGTGTGGGCTTGAATGACCTTAGTGGACCCCAAATTCTGTAGCATCGGGAAATAAGTAGGCTTTGCTTAGAGGAGGGACCTATAAAACAAAGGAAAAACACTCTCACGCTCAAGTAAGTAGTACATCAATTGTTAAAGAATAACCCAGTGTGATAACCTAATATAAGATATAAAGAATGAGTAGCTTGAGTAATGCATTCGAGTATTGACTGGAGTGAATATGAGATGGTTTAGAGAGAACCTGTAAGGCTGTATTTATAGCGTGGAGTATGGGCCTTGGGTCGTTGCTTATAGATAATTTGTTGATAAGATAATAACAGATAATAGTAGACAGTCATCTATTTCAAATAGGAGATAATGTGTACCTTATTGATATATTGTTACTTGTTGATAAGTAACAACTAGTAGATAACTTGTTGGGATATTATATGATAAGGTGGTTGCACCTATTTGAATATCCTGGCATATTTGATATGCTGTTAATGAGGAGATAATTTTATTGGTGTCCGTGCTCCTATAGAAGGTCGACATCAGCACTCTTGTAGCAATGCTGACAGGAACCCGGACATGTGTGTCCGGGTTGACACTTGGAGGCTGAATAAGCACCTATTAATGTAGCAGTGTTGACGTGGAGGGTGTCCACGTGTACAGTGACATTCATGAGATGGTCACGTGTTATTTTACTATTTTGGACTGTACATAAGCCCCCCAGCCTCTGAGCCAATTTCATGGACGAAAGAGCTTAGAAGCAGGATGTCTAGTGTCATAGTAATATAATGAGTATTGTCAGCCCCCGAGTGTGGACAGGGTGTGTCAAGGTTGACAACTTCATAGGTCGACCAAAACTTTAAATTTTAGTTTGGATTTATGAACCTGAATCTGGACAGGGTTTGTCCAGTTTGTGAGTGGTGGACTTCCCAATGTAGACTTTTTGACTTTATTGGATAAGTCTAAACTTGGCAGGTAGATGAAGCGTCGATGATGATGAATTTCCTACCAATTTGTGACCGTTTGATGTGATCTTTGGAAACGGGGTTTGTGCCCTCATTAATGCTGGCAGACGTGTGCCGCCCACGCCCCTTACCAATACACACGTGTCACTTGGGGAGGCCACGTTTTTGGAGATCGTGCAGTAGTGGGTGAGTGCGGTCAATCACGGCGCAGGCTTCTAGGGGATGTTTTGGAATTAATCGTCGAGTATCCTTCCCCTTTAAGTAGATGGGATTCTCGCCATTTCCCTTTCGCCTGTGTCCTTGCTCTTATGAACCTTCTTCTTCGTTCTTCTTCTTCCAAGAGTGTCCATTTTCTCTCAATGTAAAAAATGTCTGAGTCACCCATTTCTGATTCCGCTTTGGGTATGGGGGTAGCGACTTTGGAGGCTCTGTTGAGCAGCACGTTATGCGTGATGTAATCTCCATCGGTGACTCCTCCGAGGAGGACACTCATGGAGGTGCTTCTGAGGGGTCCTTCTCTTCTAGGAGGAGAACCCGTTCTCGCTAAGATGGCGAAGGGACTTCTCGTCCTGTTCGGCAAGTGCGGGCTTCCGCTACCCCTAGGGTTAGCGAGCCTCTACAGCTTACCATTCTACCCCCTGCTTCGGCCTCTGAAAGGGTAGGATCTACCAATGTGAGGAGTGTCAGGACTTCTCCTCATGGACATTGCAGCCGTAGTACGGGATCGCCAACTCCTGCTCTGGTGGTGGCTGGTTTCGAGTGGGTGAGGGAAAATGTTTTGAAATATAAGTCTTCTCTTACCACTCCTGCAAGCGTTAATGCCATGTGTCAGCAAATTCGTTTGAAAACTCCTGAGGATTCCTGTAAGCTGATTGTCGAGGTTTGCGAGGAAGACGAATTTCCCTTTATAAGGATGGCACCGAGAGCTTCACTGCTCTTTTTTATGAACCGCTGTCTTTTTGAGGTTCTGGGGCTTCTGCTTCCCTTTTCCTCTTTCCAGTGTTCTTTGCTGGATTTCTTAAAGTCGCTCCTTCCCAATTCCACCCCAATAGCTAGGCAGTGGTGTTGGCTTTTGAAGTCTTATGTTCTCACTTGAACATTCGCCCGAGTGTTTAGGTCTTCCTATTTTATTTCCAGACTAAATTGTCTGGAAAAGTTGGTTGGGTCTCCTTACACAGTGTTTTCAAGAAACTTTTTGAGGTAGACACAAATGTTTTTTGTCGCTTTAAAGATTGTTTATTCAAAATTCGTGAAAGTGGCCAGGTGGCAGATGGTGTGCCTTTGATGCACAACCAAAGTGGGGATGCTCGTTTCCCCTTTTATTGGCAATCTGACCTTACTAGGATTCGATCATTTTGATGAGGATCTTTTGACCCTGATGGAGAGGTCGGACAGGGCAATCCTGGAACTGTTGCCAAGTTCCTTAGACACTCGTGCCATTTTGTCATTTTCTTTAGCGAATGACCCTGTCGTTGTTGATTTGGGAGATTGCTGAACTAAGGGGGAGCTTTTGAAGATTAGAGATCTGTAAAGACTTGGAAAGGTTTTGGCATTCAACATGCTTGAAGGTTTGAAGGCTTGAAGATCAAATTGTGATTAAATGTAAAAGGAAAGGAAGCCTTCTGATGATCCAAGTTCTTATATGCATACCATTGATAATCATTCATGCATTACATCATAAAAGCTTAAGCAATTTATTTGGAACTTAAAAAAATGAGTCAAGCTTTTTGGAAAAATAGTTCTAAGTGTTTTTAATCGATTACCAAACTTAAATAATCGGTTACATTGTTCTTAAGAGTTTCTGGAAATGAGTAAGAACAAATTAATCGATTATATCATCGTTTTAATCGATTATTTCACTATTGCATTTATACAGTTTTAAATGAGTGACTGATTTAATCGATTACCATTTGATTGTAATCGATTACTTAGCTATTTTGAAATTAAGATCACTCTGTCTTAATCGATTACCACTTATTGCAATCGATTACATAGGTCATTCATGGTTTACACATTTCTGTCTTAATCGATTACCATATTTTGTAATCGATTACACTTCACAAACCTGGATTTTACAAAGTCTGATTTAATCGATTACACATCAGGATAATCGATTAAATAACTCGTTGCTGTAACCCAGAGCTTATCTAGAACGCTTTAATCGATTACGAGAGCGTATGTAATCGATTACATTTGCTAATTAATCGATTACAGGAGCTGGTTTAATCGATTATTTCTGTTACAACTTTTTTTATATAAATAGAACCTTGCCTTGAATGAAAAGAATAACGAAACAGAAATCGATTTTTAAGCACTAAACATTCTGAGAGCTTTGTAATAAGTCAAAAAGGCATTCTTTGTGGTTCTAAGATTCTTGCTTTCATTCAAACCATTATGGGTTACTAAGATTTAGTGAAGCAAGATAGATCTTTTCAAAGTCTAAGGAATGGGCATTGATTCTGCATATTGTAATTCATTCAACCTGGTATATTCTTCACTTTGCATATGATTCTTGGATCATCAGGTGAATTCTTTCCTTACTCTTTGATGGTGTAAATCCTCTGTTTGTATTTTTGTGTGTTTGTTCCATTGTAATTTGATTTTCTTGCAAGTGTAGAGATAGTGTTTCTCTAAGGACAGCTGAGTA
>PYAF01005057.1:18771-30888 GCA_007407185.1 Glycine tomentella | reverse complement strand
AGACAAAGATGGTTTAAGTATTGTTTTGTTTAAATAAATATTTGGAATACTTGTGTTGTTGACTAAGTTATGAATATTTATGGATTTCATGAATTCTTATAAAGCTTTATGATAAAAATAGTGTAAGAATTATTTGTTTAAACAAGTGCTTGAGTTTTGGTGTATTTTGACTTGTCTTTGAGAAATTTATGAAGTTGAATTATGGTCGTATGCTTGAGTGCTTTTATAAAGTTTTATGTAATTGTTGGAAGAAGTTTTATATGTTATTTTAATAAGAATGTTCTATGAGTCTTTGAATATATTGAACTTTGTGTTAGTTTCATGTTGAAAATTGAAGTATATGAGATATAAAGTGAAGAGTAATGTTGAAGAGTAAATATGAGATAAAAAGAAAATCATTCATGCATGTTTCATATGCATATGCCTGGCGGGGGCAGTCCGTGTTATTTACCTCAGAGAGGAGGTAAAAGAGTTACCTCAAGAGGAGGTATATCAGATAGCTAGAATTGAGATGAGCGTTTAGACAAAAGGTGTCTAAGCTGGGGGGTAGTGGCAGTGGGGAAATCACCTACCCATGATGATCACATGTAGTGTGGGTGTGAGTCCTTTTGCAACACTAACCTACCCTGACTGGTCAATCCAATTCCAAGAGAGAGAGTAAGCTATCTTGACTATGGTACCAATTGATGATAATTTGAGAAAGATTTATGCATCATATAAAGAAGATGAGCATGCATCGCATGATGAGTATGTTGTATGATTATCTGTATGCTGTATACACTGTGTGACTTGAACTATGTTTATCATAAACTTACCCTACTTTTGTGTCTGTGGTTGACACCTGTGATGACCCCAATTTATTTGGGCGAGTAGGGGAACAGTAAAGCATAGCAGTGGATGGTTGAGAAGAAAATTTGAGGAAGATATTTTGATGGCTTATCTTTTGTAATCATCCTAATTATGTGTAGTTTGTACTAGACTTTAGACCAGTCGGTATATTATGTTGGATTGTATTTTGGACTATATCTTATTATTATTTTGGTTTTCGAATGAACACGTTTTCGATGATTAATACCTTTCGTATGAATTATTTCAAGCAAGAAGAAAAGAATTTTCCGTGAAATTTGTAACTAAGATAATTTTAAAGCAAGTGAAAAAGAAATTTCATTCAAAATCAATAAAATACAAGTTAGTAAAATGATGCGTTACATCAAGCATGTTGAAAGCACAAAACTCTTCTTGTATCAAAGACTTCCAAACATCATGAAGCTCCCTCTATGTCCAACAATCTCCCCCTTTTTGGCTTTAAACATGCCAAATTCTTGATTGACCAATTGTTGAACTTGAAGCTTTTTAACAGTAATAAACCATATAGGACTTTGAATATATTGGACCTGAAAATTTTACACTTTCTTTCCAAAGAACAAGTATTAAAGCATCTGATTCCATTTAAGCATCATTTACATGCATTCTAGGTATAATTGATTCATTTTGAACAGTTAACTCCCCTAAATTACATAATCCATTCAAGTCAAACTTTGGGCCAAATTTTGAGCAATAAACAGGGATGAACAGAGTATACATCAGAGTGTATAAAAACTCAATCATTTCTCCCCCTATTTGGCTTGTTTAAGTCAAAAACATAAAGAGCACAACGGATAATTGAAATATAAGCAGAATAGAAGTGTTATATATGTATTGGGAAGCTATTACAAAGAGAATTTAAACATTACAGTCAAAATAAAAAATAGAGCATATAAAAATAAAGAAACATAGGCCATTTAGAAAGAGGTAGAGTCATCAATCTTAAGAGTAGCCTCTATGATCTCTAACCTATCCTTAATTTCTTCTAAAGAGACACCAGTCTCTGCCCTAAAATCATGATGCATCTGTAGAAGCCCATCCATCTTCTGCAGCATCAAAGATTCAAATTGTGAGTATAAGGGCTGAGATTGATCCCTTTCTTCATCTTCAGACTCTTCTTCTTGAAGATCAACATCAGCAGGTGGAGGAGGAGGTACTTGAGGTTGGCCAGCCATTACCCAGCCTTGAGGAGTCTTCTGTATTCCCAGCTTTGTAAGATGTTTTTCTTTTATCAAGCTGTTGCTAGAATTGGTATGGTCAATCACCTCATCAATCACATCAATGTTGAAGTGATCAATGAACCTAGAAACCAAGACAGGTTAAGGAAAAGGATAGTTGACAAGTCGCTTAGACTTAAGCATGATTTCCTCAAATATAAGAACCCAATTCATGGGAATAGAGTTCTTTAGACCATACACCAATTACAGGTCATCATCTGTGGCTTGGGCATGATTAGTAGCCCTTGGAGTCAGCACATAGGTTATGATGTAGTGGAGTAACCTATCCTTAGGATTCATAGGACCAGTACCTAATCTGTTCCTAAGTTGTATATGTGGGTCATGAAGCATCTCCCTATAGGTGTCTAATTTACTGTATCCCTCAGGGTCTTCATCAAACTTCCTAGCACCCTCACATATTACCCCAGTAACAGATTCCCAGACTTCATGGGTGATTTTCATAGTAACACCCTTGACTTTAGAAACCATGGTTCCATTCATAGAACCCTTGGCACAGGCATAAAAGACTTTAACCAATTCTAGGTAGAAAGTACCCTTCATTTCAAGGAATCTTCTGAGACCTTGGGTGTCTAGGAATGCAGGGAATTGAAATCCTTCCCTAATAAACCAATCTAGGTCTAGGTATTTGGGTGAGCACACTGGTTTAGTGGCAAAGAACTATAAGTAGTTTAATTTGTCAGACTCATTGGAAAACCACAAGCCTAATCTATTTGGGGGTTGAGGAGGAGGAGGATTGGATAAGGATTATCCAACCTTTCTTTTTGTGGACCTAGCACATTTTGGTGTGGGATTTGACAATTTAGGAAGACGTTTTAGACGCAGACACACAAAAAAAACTTAGAAATATAATGGAGAGAGAGAAGACAAAGGTGCAAGGCTTTTCAATGATGAAAGACACATATTTATAGGCTAGATAGATGCTCTTAACGTTCTTATTTTTGAAAATATAGCTGTTGGAGGCAGTTAAGGCACTTCAGTGACCTTTGATTTGATTTAGATTTGGTTGGGCAGTTACATTTCCAGAGAAAAACTGTTAGAAAATGCACCAACAGACTAAATAATCGATTAAATGGTAATAATAATCGATTATTTGCTCATTCAGAACACAAAAATTACACGTGGTAATCGATTATCCCGTATAGTAATCGATTATTTCACACATTATTCAAAGGTTGAAGACAACAAGTAATCGATTATATGTGAATGTAATCGATTATATCATCATTTTGGGAATTTTATCATGTAACAGGGCTTATGTAATCGATTATCCCAACTGGTAATCAATTATTCCAGAAGTATTTAAAATTTTATCACACATGTAATCGATTACCAATTGGTCGTAATCGATTACACCAGTAAAACCATTATACAGAAAGACATATTTTGTTCATTGTAATCAATTATCCCGATACGTAATCGATTACTGTAAGAAGCTTCAATTTTTCAAAAACAAAGAATAATCGATTACGAGTTTGAAGTAATCGATTACTGAAGCTTAAATTTCATACCGAATGAAGATTTTAATGATTTTAATCGATTAACCTGAAGTGTAATCGATTATAACAGTAATTTTATCAAAAAACAGAGTATTTTGCAGATCAATTCTAATTTTGCACAACATAGAGCATTTGTAGTGATGAGTTCAACTATGAAGTTCAATTTGCATGGAAAGACATACTTAAAACAGGCTAGCATATATTTGATTCATCAAGAATACCTAGCATGTTTCTAAGTGCATAAAATCTATCTCTTGCCAATGGTTTAGTAAATATATCAGCTAGTTGGTTATGGGTATCAATGAAATCTATTTTGATATTACCTTTTTGAACATGATCTCTGAGGAAATGATGCCTTATCTCAATATGCTTGGTCCTTGAATGCATTATTGGATTCTTTGATATGTTAATAGCACTTGTATTGTCACATAGCAAAGGTATTTCCTTCAGTTCAACTCCAAAATCTTGCATTTGTTGCTTTAGCCATAGACTTTGTGCACAACAACTTCCAGCTGAGATATATTCAGCTTCAGCAGTAGACAAAGCAACACAAGATTGTTTCTTGCAATGCCATGAGATCAAAGAACTACCAGGTAGATGACAAGTGCCACTTGTACTTTTTCTATCTAACTTGCAACCTGCAAAGTCAAAATCAGAATATCCAATAATATTAATTGAAGCACCTTTGGGATACCAAAGACCAGCTTTTGGTGTAGCTTTGAGATATTTGATGATCCATTTGACTGCTGTTAGATGAGACTCTTTTGGATTTGCTTAATATCTTGCACAAAAGCAAACACTTAGCATTATATCAGGTCTACTAGTTGTCAAATATAACAAGGATCCAATCATTCCTCTGAATTTTGACTCATCAACCTTCTTTCAATTTTCATCTGAATCTAGATATGTTGATGTTGCCATTGGAGTTGCAGCATCTTTGCTTTTCTCTATTTCAAATTTCTTAATTACTTCAAGGCAATATTTGGATTGATTGAGAAATGTTCCATTCTTCATTTGCTTCACTTGAAGTCCAAGAAAGAATGTTAATTCTCCCATCATTGACATTTCAAATTCTTTCTGCATAGCTGAGGAAAATTCCTTACATAGCAAATGATTAATTGAACCAAAAATTATATCATCAATATAAATTTGAACCAATAAGATATCATTTTCATGCCTTTTGATGAACAAGGTTTTGTCAACATGGCCCCTTGTGAAAGATTGTTCAAGCAAAAACTTGCTTAGTCTTTCATACCATGATCTGGGAGCTTGCTTCAAACCATAAAGGGTCTTTTTGGGTTTAAAAACATAGTTAGGATGTCTAAAATCAGTAAAATCAGGAGGTTGTTCAACATATATATCCTCCTCAATGTATCCATTTAAAAAGGCACTTTTAACATCCATTTGAAAGAGTTTGAAGTTCATTAAACATGCATAAGCAATAACCGGATTGCTTCCAATCTTGCAACTGGAGCATAAGTTTCTTCATAGTCTATGCCTTCTTCTTTGTTGTAACCTTTTGCAACCAATCTAGCTTTATTTCTGACTATGATTGTAACGCCTAGATTTCCTTTGCTTATTTCTTTATTATACTTAACTTTTTATTTATTATATTTACAAAAAAAATTTATGCTGACTAATTTGTTTACGTAAAACTAACATTCTAAGCGAGTTATTTAATTTACTATGTTCGTGAGTTTACCACAACATACAACATACAATTTAATATAAATAGTCCATAATGCAGTCCATAATACAGAACCAATAATATACAGATAGTCCAAAATACATATCAAAAGCCACAAAATAGTAAGCATCACAACATCTTCATCACATCATCCATGCATATCTTCAATCCAACATCCATGCTCAGCTACTACTGTATATCTACTCACCCAAATAAATCGGGGTCATCACAGGTGTCAACCACAGACACAAAATAGGGTAAGTCTATGATAAATACAGTTTAAATAAACAGAGCTTATTTATAAATAACCACGATATTGCTCATAAAATTCATGGAAGATGCATGCTTATCTTTTTTACATGATGCATGTCTTTCTCAAAATTTTATCAAATGGTACCATAGTCAAGATAACCCCACTTTCTCTCTCGTGGCACAGAACTTATCCAATCAGTCAGGGTAGGTCGGTGTTGCAATAGGAAGGTCACCTCCATCCATGTGATCATCATGGTGGTGTGGTCCTCACCGCCACAACTACCCCCCAGCTCAGACTCCCTTGTCTGAACGCATGGACTCAGTCAAGCTATCTGACACACCTCCTCTTGAGGTAACGCGGCTTAACCCCCGCAGGGCATATGCATATGCATGAATGATTCTCCTATTTATTAAGACTCAACCATTGATTAATCATGGCTCAACATAATACACAAAATTCCAACATTCTTTTAACATAAAATTCAATAGACATAATCAAGAATTTATAACATAGTAATCAGCCACATAAACTTTAGTAAAATATAAATACCATTTACATCATTACATACCAAGATTTAAGTCTCTTAACAGAATACGTATTAAGCTAAATTTAATTTATTTATGCTACTAAACCTATATTAAACTATATTCAAATTACTTCATCAATTAATAAATTCATTAAACCAATTTAATTCTTTGAGACAATTCTTAATTGTAAAGCAAATTAAGACTCTTAACCAAGCAAATTAAGACTCTTAACATTTTTAAACCATAATTATCATAGGCTTCCCATACATAATATTTTATAAAATATCCAGCCATATACCCACAATTCAATCCATAAAATTTTTTAGAACAAGTCACAAAACGTGAAGGCTCAAACATTTATTAAAATAGTTTAACATAACAAGCATGATAAATATAATTACAACATACAAAATTTAATGAGTATGCTTAGGAATTTATAGAACATTAAATAAAATCATAAACTTTAGTGAAACATTTGTTGTATATTATTATCTTTCAAATGGATTATTTACTTAAATAAAATCATAATACTCAAAGGTTCAAATATTTTAAACATTCCCCTACTAAGTTAAATTTATTCTTTCCATCAATCATTTAAAAACCAATTCAATTATTTCAGTAATTTAAGCGTTTAATAATTTTTTGTATTTTCATAAAACTTAGCATAATTGATATTTAAACTATATTTGCTATAGAACTTCCAATACCTTGTTTTGTTCTTAATCTTTGGTCAGCCCTTCTTCTTTTTCCTTGGAGTTTCACGTGAATTTCTTAAAGGTAGGGTCTTGGTTTCTTTTTTTTTTTTTTTCTTTTTTAGGTACAAGGTTTAACTTGAAAATGATAGCAAGGTTAAGGGAAGAAAATGCAAAGGAAATACTATGTGGTCAAAGAGGATGCACGGCTACTTCTTGTTTTTGTGTTGAAAAGGTTTTAAATGGCTTTGAAAGGGACAAGACTGCACGTTCCTTCTTTTTCCACAGCCAACTCCACGGTCCCCACTTCCTTTATATACCAAATGTTATTCTTTGTTTTGTAGAAATATCTTTCTTAATGTCATCATGGCTTACTTTCCCTTTGGCTAAATTCTATTGGCTAATGAATGTTGTTCTTCCAAGTGGCTTACTTCTTGAGTTTTCTACAGCCTTCTTGCTTTCTTCATTCTTCTTCACGTGCCATTCCATTTTATAGACAATTGCATTTGGTTTTTTGCTTATACGGTTGGTATCTTTGGCTTTGTGATGTATTTTGCTTCATAAATATCCTAAGGCATTTATTGTCACTTTACATGAACCAATTAGATTAAGTTTAGACTTTTCAACCTTCCGTGTAGTCATTCTTTGATTTTTCTAAGGCTTCTCCCTTGGTTTTTAAGTTGCACAGCCAACACTTTTTCTTAAAAGCCAAATAAAAAAAAAATTTCTTTTATTACATGTAATAGCAATTTTCTAAGTCCTTTATTGGTCCAATTTGTTTTTAATTAGTAAAATTACTAAACTAACTTGTTAATTTATCCTATAATTAAGAGAAAATTCTATAAATTGTATCAATCATTTTTCTGTGTTTTTCAGATACTTAAGTTAGTTTGTATTAAGTTCTTTCCAAAATTTCTATTAAAATTCCTAGAAATTCTAATTCATGGTTTCTTGTCATCTGCTTTGTTGGGAATTTATCCATTAGGGATATATTATCTTTCCTCAGGTTTCTACTGGATTCTAAAAATTATAATGGGCATTTTGAGGGTAAAGGGTATTTTGGTCATTTTTCAAAATATCTAGGGGCATTTTTGTCATTTTTCCTTAAACTAATTCTTTGTAAAATAAATAAGTTAATGAGAAAAATCTAACAAATATATCTTAAAAATGAGGGTGTTACAATGATTCCACTTTCATAAAGTTTGTTTCTAAAAATCCATTTTGTACCAATAGGTTTAAGAGAGGATGGTCTAGGAACAAGTTCCCAAACTTCATTTCTCTTAAACTGATTTAACTCATCATGCATGACAAACATCCAATGTTTATCATTCAAGGCTTGATCAATATTCTTAGGTTCAATTTGAGAAACAAAAGCCATATTACAACATAGGTTTCTTAATGAAGATCTACTAGATACTCCCTTTGAAACTTCACCTATGATGTTGTCAAGTGATATGTCTCTTGTTGTTCTCCAATCTTTAGGCTCTTGAGCAGGGGTTGATGGTTTTGCTTCAACACTTGGTTCTTCTTTCTCTTTATTTAAGGAATCATTTAGCTGAATAAATTCTTCCATTGGGCCTGCATCTACATCACACTTCTCTTCCTCTTTAGAGGGATTAGACTCATCACAAATAACATGTACAGATTCTTCAATGTACATTGTTCTTTCATTGAATACTCTATAAGCTTTACTATCTAATGAATATCCAAGGAAAATTGCTTCATCAGCCTTAGCATCAAATTTTCCAAGTGATTATTTCCCATTGTTCAATACAAAACACTTGCAGCCAAAAACTCTTAAGTGAGAAATATTGGGTTTTCTACCTTTGTATAGCTCATAAGGAGTTTTCTTTAAAATAGGCCTTATAAGTAATCTATTCAAAGTGTAGCATACTATACTTACAGCATCAGCCCAAAAATATTTTGGCAAATTTGTCTCATTAAGAAGAGTTCTAGCTCCTTCTTCAAGAGATCTTTTTTTCCTCTCCACAACACCATTTTGTTGAGGTGTTCTTGGAGCTGAAAAATTATGGTTAATTCCATTTTCTTCACAGAATTTTTCAAAATGTTCATTTTGAAATTCACCACGATGATCACTTCTTATTGAGATAATTTTGCTACCTTTTTCATTTTGTGCAAGTTTAGCCATTTTTCTAAATGCAAAGAAAGCATCACTTTTAGATTTCAAAAACAAAGTCCAAGTGAATCTAGAGTAATCATCCACAATGACAAGCCCATAATAATTGCCACCTAAACTCATTGTTCTAGAGGGACCAAACAAGTCAATGTGAAGTAGTTCAAGTGGTCTAGAGGTGGAAACAATGTTTTTGATTTGAAAAGATATCTTGGTTTCTTTCCCCTTTTGACAAGCATCACAAAGTTTGTCCTTCTCTAACTTGAGTTTGGGCAACCCAATTACTAAATCTTTTCTTATAAGCTTGTTTATGTGGTGCATGTTTATGTGACTAGCCCTTCATGCCATAGCCAAGATTCATCAATCTTGCTTATAAGACAAGAAGTGTTATGGAAGAATGCATGGTCAATTGAGAGTAAGTATATGTTACCTTTCCTTTTACCTATATGGATTACTTCACCACTATTCCCATCACAAATCATACAGCAGTTCTTATTGAATGTGACTTTAAATCCTTTGTCACAAAGTTGACTTATGCTCAAGAGCTTATGCTTCAAACCTTCTACATAAATAATATTCCTTATCTTTGTTTTGAAGTTGTCTCCAATGTTGCCTTCTCCAATGATCTTGCCTTTATTATTATCCCCATAAGTGACATATCCACCATCTTTAAGTGTTAAGTTTGTAAGCATGGGCATGTCTCCAGTCATATGTCTAGAGCATCCACTGTCAAGGTACCATGTTGAGGATCTAGCTCTTAGACATACTTGCAAAAATCAAATCAATTTACAAGGGAAGGTACCCAATTGAGGTTGGGTCCATAAGGGTTAGTTGCTTTCTTTTTCTTTTGAACCCAAATGCAATCTCCATTAGGCATGTAGAATCTCCTAGCATAGCATTTGTAAGATGTATGTCCTTTTTCCATACAATAGTAGCATATCACAGATTTTGATGATTTTCTAAAGAAAGCATTTTGATTGATCTTTGAGTTAGTATATCTCTTTTGATTCTTCTGTTTTGGAGGCACAAATATAGTTTTTTCAACATATTTTGAGCCCCTTTTGTATCCCAAACCAGAAGTATCTCCAGCATACCTTTGCACACTTAGCATCTCATCCAAGTTGCATTTTCCTCTATATAACTTTCTCAAAAGATCAACTAAATAGCTGATTTCAGATAAACTTGTCATATATTTTTCTCCTTGACACTTTTTGTAATCATCAAAATCTTTTTGAAGCAAGTTATACTTGTCAACACTTGTAGAGGAAGAGGCACACACACATCCATTCAAATTGTAACTTGAAACAAGTTTTTCATTTTCTTCTTCCAAGTTGCAAATATATGTTTGCAATTCAGTAATCTTTGCAATATGCCATCTAAGATTTCCTTTTAGCTTGTTGGATATTGCAAGTTTTTTGGCTTCTTCATGCATTTCATGGAAAGCATCAATAACTTGATTATATTCAGAACTTACCTCAGTTCCATCACATGAGAGATCATCATCTTCTTCATTGATTGTGGAAGTGAGACATGTTAGCTTATTCATTTTCAGTTGAAGATTCTGAAGTTGTTGACTCATTATCTTCCCAAGCTATGTAGGCTCTTTTAGATTTTCCTTCCTCATCTTGTTCTCTCCTTGTTGGTTTTTCAAGTAGATTGAACATTCAGATTTGATGTGGCCAGGTTTACCACATTCAAAGCATGTAAAGTTGTTGTCAATCTTCTTGTTGCTGTTGTTGTTGTTGTTGTTGTTGTCGTTGTTCTTGCTGGTCTTAGTGAACCTTTTGTTCTTATTTTTCTTCAAGAACTTGCTGAATTTTCTGACAATTAAGTTCATGTTGTCCTCTTCTTCCTCATCACTTGTTTCATCCTCTTTTTTCAGCTTTTGAAGCTGCATTTTTTAATGCAATGCTCCTGTTTTTCTTTTCTGTATCTTCATTACAAGTTAGTTGAGACATTTCAAGCTCATATTCAAGTAGCTTACCAAATAGTGCAGCCATGTACATCTTTGATAGATCTTTGGATTCCTTGATTGTTGTCACCTTTGGTTGCCAAGGCCTTGTTAGACACTTTAGGATCTTGATGTTCAATTCTTCAGTATCAAAGATCTTTCCAAGACCCAATAGATGGTTAACAATATGAGTGAATCTGGTCTGCAGCTGAGAAATGCTTTCATTGGTGTTCATCTTGAACATCTCATACTTATGGATCAATGCATGCTTCCTTGATCTCCTAACTTCTTTAGTTCCTTCATGAGTAATTTCCAGCATCTCCCACATCTCTTTTGCACTTGTACATCTCACTGTTCTAAAAAATTCATCAGAGGAAAGTGCAGAGGTGATCATATTTTTTGCTTTGAAATCATCTTGGACAACCTTTTGTTCAGCATCAGTCATCTCATCCCATTCTTTGGGAATCAATTCATTGGCAACAGTTTTCTTTGGAATAAAAGGACCTTTTTCTATAGTATTCAAAGCACCTGATCATTTGATTGAATAAAGATTTTCATTCAATTTTTCCAAAAACTGAAATGTTCCCCTTCAAACATGGAAGGTCTGTTTAAAGAAGCACCTTCCTTGAAGGTTATTTGTGAGGTATTCATTTTTCTTTTTGAAGAAAAAAAGTGATCTAGAATAACTCTCAAGAACCAGATCTGATACCAATTGAAAATAATAGGAATACTTCACAACAACCAATAGGGGGTGAATTGGTTGAACCTTGGTATTTTAAAATCAAATTCAAATCAGAGTTTTAGGATCTTTATCACTTACAAAACCAAGAAACCTTTTACTCAATCAAATAGCTCAGCCTAAGAATTCAATAGATCAAAATAAAATTTGTTGAAGAATGAATAAGATGAGATTAGAGATATAGAAATAAGAACAAAGCAATTTATACTGGTTCACTTTAAAACTTGAAGCTACATCCAGTTTCTTCTGATTCACACTGAATTAGAGTTCCACTATTATAAAATATTCTTACAAGCTTTTACAAGAATCTCCCCTTTATCAACCCTAGAAAAATAATAGAAATCTAAAACCCTATTAGACTTCTAAGGAGAAAGATTCAGAGAACACTACTCTAATCTTTATGCTAGAGAACCCTTCTCTAGTCCCAAGCTATAAGAATCCTATTACAATAGCCAAATTCAACAAACTATGTAAACAAAATTACAATCAATGAGTTAAGGAAAGAAACAACCTGATGATCCAGTGAATGACATGCA
>PYAF01005057.1:1598-18671 GCA_007407185.1 Glycine tomentella | reverse complement strand
TTCAGGTTGAAATACAAAAACAAACTCAGAACATTCTTCTTCCTTAACCTTTGAAAGAAACTTCTTGCTTTTAGAATCACTCAAAAACCCATGAGTGTTTTAGTTGAAGCAAGAACTCATAGAACTCAGAAAATTACTTTGAATATGTTTTGAAAGCTTGTGTATGCTCAGAATACGAATTGATCAAGTTACAAAACAAGCTGAGCCTTGGTTTTATTTATAACAAACTTTTGTAACTGTCATTAATCGATTAAACGCTCCTAATAATCAATTAAAACAAACTTGTAATCAATTAATGGGTTCTATAAATTTCTGGACATAAGCAACGAGCAAAATAATCAATTATTCCGTCTTGTAATCGATTAAGACAGCAAGCTTCAAATTATCAAAATACACTATGTAATCGATTACTGTATTTGGTAATCGATTAAATTAGAAAGCTTTATAAAACAGAATAAGCTATGTAATCGATTACAACATTTGGTAATCGATTCTTCCATAGAGTCTTAAAACCATGTATAGCAATGTAAAGCTTTGTAATCGATTACTATCTATTGGTAATCGATTAAAGTGTTTCAACAAAGCAGTGTATGTGAAAAACAAAGGTTAAATAATCGATTATTCTGATAGGTAATCGATTACTTTGTTCTTGAAAGCTTTTCCAGAATGAACTAAGAACAATTTAATCGATTATATCTTTAATGTAATCGATTACAACAGTATAAAACAATTTTTCTAAAAACCTTTGAGTCAAAATAAAACCTTAGTAAAGTATTAAAAACTTTGTTTGATTTTCATAAAAACCACTTTGTTAAATCAATGAATGAATGATTGAATATATGAATGCATGGATCAATCAGATTGCTTTCCTTTTACATAAAATTCCAAGTCTTCAAGCATGTTGAAAGCACAAAACTCTTCTTGTATCAAAGACTTCCAACACTTGCAGTTGGAGCGTAATAGGTTGAACAGGGCTGTGGTGGCACTGGTTGATATGGTTAAGTGTAACCATCAACTATCTGCTAAGACCAGTGAAGATTTGTTGTAAGGACCCTCACTATGGCGCGGTTGGCGCCAGATCCCGCGCGGGTAGCACCGGAATTGTTCAGTAGAAAACCCTGTGAGGGGTGTGGCGCGGATGGCGCCAGGGATGGCGCTGGTAGCGCCAGACCCACTGGAACTTGACGCCCAGAGCGCCAGATCCACGCGAGGGGCGCCAGGTGTTTTCCAGCCCACGCGAGTCGCGCCATGGGTGGCGTGGGTGGCACGGGAAGTGGTATGGAAAACCAAGTTTCACTGGTTTTCCACGCGGTCAGCGTCAGGTGCGGCGTGGACGACGCCATAGGCCAGGGGAGGTTGGCCCTGATGGCGCTAGTGTGGCGTGGGTGGCGCCACAGGTTCTGGAAGTTGGCGCTGGGGGCGTGGGAGTGGCGCTGGTGGCGCCACATACACCGCCATGGTGGCGCGGTTAGCGCCATAGGTGGCGCGATCCGCGCCAGACCTTGGGCAGGCCCAGTATTAAAGGGCAAATCGCGTTTTCAGAAGAAGAAAAACAGTTTTCTTGTTCCTCCATGCCCCAGCCTCCATTAAAGGTGAATCCAAGCTTCCTAGGACCTTATATGTTTAGCCTAAACACCTCCCCAAGACCTAGAAACTTGAGAAAACCGATTAGAAAGCTATAATCCTTCATCCTTTTCTTAGAAATTCCTTTTATGAGCAAAAATCCATTCCCTTAGAAAACCCTCTGAAACTTGAGTTTGGCAAAGAATCAAAGCTCAGCAGGGACAACAGAGCTTGAGGAAGCAGTCCTGCAGCTTTTCTGGTCGCCACTGAGGTAAGAAACTCGAGTTTCTTCGGTTGATTTTGAGAGTTGGGGTTTTCTGGATTTTGTGATCTATATTGTTCTGGGGCTAGAATTAGCCCAGAGTTCTATAGAAAAACTTGTTTAGAACTGTCTAGTGATGAAGGATTAGCTTTCAGTTTTTGATTTGGTGAACTTTGAATCTTGGCTCTGTGGAGGCATGTGTGACTGTTGTAGGGTCACTTCTTGATGGTTATCTGACATGCTAGAGCCTTGAATATATTTGTATTGAGCTTGAGAAGTAATTGAACGGTGCCTTGATTAAGGTTTAGACCGTTCCAGTGATAATTGAATTATGAGGCTGAAATGAGCTGATGCTCAGTCATGTGCTTGCATTGAGTCTGGAAGAACTCAGATGCTTGGTACTCAGCCTTAGTGGACCTTGTATATGTCTGTGATGGCCTAGTGTGCGCTGGGCTGAAATTGTTGAACCCTAGGATAGGGGAATTCTATATATGATATGTTCTGTGTTTGAATACCTGTGGATTGGTTTTGATATTAGTATATGCCTTGATTAGGGCGTGAGATTGAAACTGTTGGTGGCGGGAGCCACAGACCAGGGAAAGAACTGTAGAGTGATACTTTGCCAGGTAAGTTCTGAGTCCCTGGGGAATGATTCCCACTTGGTTGCACACCACACTCCGAAGGAGTGGTGGTCATATTCATAATGCATGCATTGATTGTTGCATACTTATATTACTTTATGTGAAATTGTGCCTGGTTGTGCTATGAACTGTGAATGGCATTGAGGGACTCTCTGCCATGTATTGACGGCATTGAGGGAGTCTCTGCCATGTATTGATGGCATTGAGGGATTCTCTGTCATGTATTGAGGGCATTGAGGGTTCTCTACCCAGGGCATTAAGGGATTCTCTGCCATGCAAAACGGCATTGAGGGATTCTCTGCCATATGGAACGGCATTGAGGGTTCTCTGCCATGGATGTGAAATAGATTTGATGTGTGTGCTTGGCTGATGTTTGTATTGTGAATTGTGGGCCAGGGTGGGGATGATGTCCCAAGGACCCTGAGCTTACTGAGATATGTATCTCACCAGTGTGGGGATTTGTGATTTCAGGTGACTCTTCAGGCAGAAGAGATCAGTCTCAGGGCAGGAGGCCCGAGTAGAGACATTTCTGCTTGACTGAGAGCAGCAGAAGGAGCTTGAAGGCTCAGTTGTGTGTTGTTTATGCTTTGTACCCTGGATAAGGGTTGTATAGTTTTGTAAACCCTCGGTGAGGGCAGTTATTCTTTTGTATCACCACGGTGTGGTGAGAACTCTGATGTATATATATGTACAGAACTATTAATGAAATGATATGATATGAGAGGGATTTCTTCCTGAGATGTTATTTATCTGTCTATGTTTATGTATGAGAAAACTGGATCAGCAGGGGCGTAAGTTATATGATTTGTATACATGTTGCTTTGACATTTCCATTCCATACATAATGAATCAAGAAAAAAATGATTCTATGCTTCCGCTGAGTGTTAATTAATGTTAATGAGGCGCTAATCTGATATTGTTAATGATAACACACCGGAGGCCTACGGGGTGTTACATTTGTCCAAGTTGTTACGGACTTGGCTTGATGGTGATGGGCTGATCGTTCGTGGCGTAGCCACCATTGCTAAGGCCGTGGATGAAAAGAATGATCTGGCGAAGAGGGTAGCCGAGTTGGAGGTGAAATTGAAGGATGCCGAAGGTGAGCTTGCTGCCAAGAAGGAAAAGCCGAGGGGAACTCAAGCTGAGCTTGCTGCTGAAATGATGTTGGATATAGGACGAGCAACAAGAAGATGAAGCTTGTGCCTCAGAAGGAAGTTTTGAGCTTTTTCACATGCCTTGAAGATTGTAATTCAAAATTAAGTGTATGAGAGAAGCAATCTTTTGACCCTTGCATTGCATACATATAATCATTAACATGCTCACAAGTTTTGCATTTAAAAGTATCAAAGTTATTCATGTTTTTAAGAGAAATCAATAAGTAATGATTAATGTTTTTGGAAAAATGTAATCTTATTGTTTTAATCGATTACACAGCGGTTTAATCGATTATTTGCTTTGTTTTAAATCTAGAAAAGCTTTGAAGAACAAATTAATCGATTACATGACTCTTGTAATCGATTACATAGTGTAAAATGAAAGTTATGCATTGCTGCTTTAATCGATTACCATTAATCGTAATCGATTACATAGGCTTATTTAGAAAAACATGTTGTGCTGCTTTAATCGATTACCATTCATTGTAATCGATTACTTAAGCCAAAAAGAAACTTTGTTGCTTTAATCGATTACAGCTTGGATTAATCGATTATTCTGTTCGTTGTAAAACCCAGAATGAAGCTTTGAACACTTTAATCGATTAAGTGACAACTTAATCGATTACATAAGTCATTTTAATCGATTATGTGGCGCGTTATAATCGATTACAGTCTGTTACAAAAAGCTGTTATAAATAGGATAAAGGCTTGTCTTGAAACTTAACTTGAATACTTCAAATTTTTTGAATACACACAAGCCTTCACAAAGTTAGAAAGTGATTTTCTAGGTTAACTAAGTTCTTGTCCCACTCTTTAATCTTCATGGGTATTGAATGATTTCTTGGACAAGAGTTCTCAAAGAAGTTTTAGAGAGCATGTTTTGAAATTCTTTTTCTACAATTCAACTCTGATTGGTAAACCACTTGCATTCATATTCATTGGATCATCAGGTTGTTTCTCTCCATTATTTATGGTTGTAAACTTATTTTTGTAATTTTGGTTATTTGAAGCTATTGTAAAGAGTTCTTTGAAGCTTGTGCTAGAGTAGAGTTCTCTAGTGAAGAACAAAGTAGTGTTCTCTGGTTTTTGATCACTAGGAGTCTAATAGGGTTTTAGATTGTATTCTTTATCTAGGGTTGATAAAGAGGGATTGTTGTAAAGCTTGTAAGAACTAAAATTTATAATAGTGGAACTCTAATCTAGTGTTGATTAGAAGAAACTGGATGTAGCTTCTCTTGAGAAGTGAACTAGATATATTCTTGTGTTGGTTTTCTATTCCTTAATCTCTACTAGTTATCTTGTTCATTTGTTCTTGGTTTTATTATCATTACTCAACAAGTCCTGTTTTGAGCAATTGATTTCTTGAGCTGAGTGATTTGATTGATTAGAAGCATTCTTGGTTTAAAAGTGATTAAGATCCTTAACTCTGATTTTATAAAAAGGTCAAGTTTTAACCAATTCACCCTCTCTTGGTTATTGTGGGTATTCTTATTGTTTTCAAATGACTGTCGCCAAAGAGCTTGATGAGGAGTTGAAGGTATTCAAGCGGAAAGCAGTGGAGCAACATAAGAAAGGCTTCTTCAAGGATGGCCTCTTTGCGAAGAACCTTGACTTGGGTCAGTTTGATCCTTACAAGGATGTAAAGGATGGTGCCTTGGTTGATGAGGAGGAGCTTGGTTCTGCTGAGGAGACAGCTAGTGATGCAGCCGACGTTTAGGCTATTTTTGTCTTTCCGCTTTTTGGCCATGAAGGCATTGTAAAGCTTTAACAAATTAATGAAACTGCTCCTTTTACTTTGACTCTTCCGTGTCTTCTTTTGTTTGTATGCTATCTTCTGATTGTGTTTGCTTGCATTGGTAACCCATAATCCGCTTGTCTTGTGTTGTTCATAAACATTGAGGCCCTGTGATTGAAAGTACCCAATTTGCTTTTTGAGACTTGAGAGCCAATGATTTGCCCAAAGTATACCTCAGATCTGTAGTGTCAAGCGTAATTCTTGTCCTGTTGCCGGATTCCTGCAATCGCAAATGACTGAGTTTGTAGTCTTGCTTGTCGAGGTTCCCGCTTCCAGTATGTGCTAAAAGTGTATCTTAGGTTTTGGAAATGTCGAAGGTTGACCATGCACTTCAAGATTGTTTCTTGAATTTTCATTGTCAAGGGTGGACTCTTTTGTCGAGGTTCCCACCATATGCACCAAGTGTTGTCGATATGTCGAGGGTGGACCTTAGACAATTATTCCTGCAAAACAGAATTGTCCTATGGTACTGCATGTCAAGGTTCCATAGGAGTTAGAGTACCCAGAATATTTTCCAGGTTTGTCATGCCAAGATGACCTTGGACATTTATATATCAAAGATATTTATTTATGGGTTGTAATCCTGCATCAATAGAATTTATGAGCGCTGAAATCATCAAAGTAAAGCTTAGAGTACCTCGTGTTTCCTTAGTAGATAAGTCGGTGAAAACAAGGTTGACCGCAAATGATCTCAAGTTTTGAGAGTTATAGGTTATCAAGAGTTGTTGATAACTATGCGGGTCACTATTAATTCTTTTCAACATCTGCTGACTGCCATGGTTCTCCATATTAGGATTCCATAGTGTGTATTGATACCAAGAGAGTTTTCTTGGATCTTAGGAGACCTAGGGGGGACCCTAGTCTTTGTATGCCAAGTATGTATCTTAAGTCTTTATGTTCCTGAGAACTTTTATTCCTGCAATGACATAATATGATAACAATGACATATGCTGAGGGTAGACACAGTTGTTGTACCTTATGTTTTGTTGGTGTTGGTGCCAGTGGAATTGTCCGTGCTGAATTTTGTAGAGATTTAGCCAGATGTGGTCTTGGTTGGTTGTTCGAAGAGCTGATCGTGGGTTCTCTATGTCGTTGTAGATGTACCAGTGACACGTCCGTCCTGGGTTTTTAGAGGTCGACCAAGGCTTGGGTTTATGAACCTTGACGGTCTACCAAAGCTAACTTGTGAAGGTCGACCAAGGCTTGGGTTTATGAACCTTGACGGTCTACCAAAGCTTGGTTTTATGAACCTTTTACTGTTGGTCTTCAGTAAGGTCTACCCCACAACAGGAATTACGAACCTTTTAAGGTCTACCCCGTAATGGGAATTACGAACCTTTTAAGATCTATCCCGTAATAGGAATTACGAGTCTCCTTCTAAGGATTTACCTTAGGTCTTGGACTTTCAAGGTCCACCCCTCAACGGGAATTACGAGCCTTTTAAGATCTACCCCGTAATGGGAATTACGAATCTTCTTCCAAGGATTTATCTTAGGTCTTGAGTAAGGTCTACCCCCACAACGGGAATTACGAACCTTTTAAGATCTACCCCACAACGGGAATTACGAATCTTCTTCCAAGGATTTACCTTGGGTCTTGAATAAGGTCTACCCCACAACGAAAATTACGAACCTTTTAAGATCTACCCCACAACAGGAATTACGAATCTTCTTCCAAGGATTTACCTTAGGTCTTGAGTAAGGTCTACCCCACAACGGGAATTATAAAAGTTTTTAAGATCTACCCCACAACGAGAATTACGAATCTTTTAAGATTTACCCCGTAATGGGAATTACGAATCTTCTTCCAAGGATTTACCTTAGGTCTTGAGTAAGGTCTACCCCACAACGGGAATTATGAACCTTTTAAGATCTACCCCACAATGAGAATTACGAATCTTTTAAGATCTACCCCGTAATGGGAATTACGAATCTTCTTCCAAGGATTTACCTTAGGTCTTGAGTAAGGTCTACCCCACAACGGGAATTATGAACCTTGGTAGAGTACCAAGAGCTTGTCTTGGGTTTCCGAGGCCTACCAAGACTTGGGATTATGAGCCTTGACGGCCTACCAGAACTTGGGTTTATGAACCTTTGAAGTCTTTCAAGACTGTTGTAGAGTACCAAGAGCTTGTCTTGGGTTTCCGAGGTCTACCAAGACTTGGGATTATGAGCCTTGACGGCCTACCAGAGCTTGGGTTTATGAACCTTCGAAGTCTTCCAAGATTTTGTAGAGTACCAGGACGCGTCTGCCCTGGATTTTTGCTGAAATTGTCAAGGGACACTGGCAAGTACCCAGACATGGTCCTGGGTTTTTGTCGAAGCTGGACCTGGGAGAATGATCTGGTTGTAGTTCCTGAAATTAGTCACAATCTTGTAACTTTGATGTAAGTCATAAGATAAAGGATATATGTTTTATTAATGTGGCTTTTAATGTACATATTCCCTCCTTTATTCATCGGATAGGCCTCATTAAAACCTTTCAAGTGAAAAACCCAAATGGGAAAAAAGAACTTGAATAGGAAAAAAAGTACGTCATCCGGCCTTGATCTTCTTAGCTGAAGTAGAACTTTAAATGGGTAGCATTCCAAGTTCTTGGAATGTCTTTGCCATTAAGTTCCTATAGCTTGTAGGCGCCGTTGTCCAGGTTGGTGATCACTCTGAATGGGCCTTCCCAGTTTGGTCCTAGCTTTCCTGCACAGGGATCCTTTCGGGCTTTACCTCGGACATGCCAGACTAGGTCACCTGGTTGAAAATTTTCGAGGTTGAACTTTGGAGTTATATCTTCTTGTCCTGCGGAGCTTGGCCGCTTCTTCTTTGATTTTGGCTATGTCTCTGAATTCTTCACTAGTCTCCAGTTCAACTCTCATGTTGTCCTCATTGCACTGTTCCTGAAAAGTATCCTTCTTGACGAAGGTTCCTCTAGATCGACGGGTATCATGGCATCAGTACCATACGTGAGGCGAAAATGAGTTTCCTTTGTAGTGCTTTGAGGTGTGCAATGGTAAGCCCATAGTATGCTGGGGAGCTCCTCCTTCTAGAGACCTTTGGACTTGTCCAATCTAGTGCGAAGGACTCGTAGTATGACTTTATTGGCTGCCTCCACTTGGCCATTGGTCTGTGGGTGTTCTACAAAAGTGACCAGGTGTTTGACACCTAGTCGTGTGAGTCCTCGTAGGTCTGTGCCTTGAATTGCGTACTGTTGTCAGTAATGATAGTGTAGGGTAGACCGTACCTGCATATAAGATTTTTCCATGGAAGATTTCGACTTTGTTATCTCTCGCAGTGGCTTTGCCTCGATCCATTTGGTGAAGTAGTCGATTGCCACTAGTAAGAACTTGATCATCCCTGGAGCTCTAGGGAATGGTCCCAAGATGTCCATACCCCACATAGCGAAGGATCATGGAGATGAAATAGTATGAAAGTTGTCAGGGGGAATCCGTGGGACTCCTGACATTGCATTGCCATGCAAACTCAAAGGCATCCGTCCTGAGGGTTGGCCAGTAGTATCCTGCTTGTACTACTTTAGTGGCTAGGGAGCGTCCTCCTGTATGGAGCTCGCAGATCCCTTCATGGAGCTCCCTCAGGACGTAGTCAGCCTGTGAGTTGTCCAGGCATTTGAGTAGAGATGTTGTCAGTCCTCTTTTAAATAACTCACCGTTAATGATGACATAGTAGCTGGCTTTCCTCTTCAAACGTCGGGCCTCACTTTCATCTGCTGAGAGTGTTCCCTTTATGAGAAAGTCTCTGTAAGGGGTCATCCAATTTATCTCCTCCAATTCAACAGTCATTACTTCTAGGGTGTCAATGGTGGGCTTTTGGAGTGTTTGTTGGATGATTGTTTTGAGGTGCCCGGTCTTTTTGGTACTGGCCAGTTTGGATAGCAAGTCGGCCCTGGTATTACTCTTTCGAGGTATGTGATACATCTCAAAGCAATCGAAACTGTCTATGAGTGTTTTGGCTAGATGGTAATATTGGAGGAGTATGGCCTCTTTAATTTGATACCTGTCTGATATCTGACCCTGGACAAGTTGTGAGTCGGAGTAGCATCTTAGACATTGAGCCCCGACTTCTTTTGCGAGTTTGAGTCCCGCTATGAGTGTCTCATACTCGACTTGATTGTTTGAAGCTTTGAAGTTGAGCTTGAGAGCTTGCTCAAGTGAGATATTATTGGGCCCTTCATGTATGATGCCTGCTCCGCTTCCTTGTATGTTGGATGACCAGTGCCAAGGCTATCTTTTCAATCATTTGATAGCGCTTCTCGGCGTGATGTACCATGCGGCTAGTGAAGTAGATAGGGAAGTGATGTTTTCCTTCTTCCTGGATGAGTGCTGAGTTGACAGCTTCATCCACAACTGAGATGTATAAGAGCAATGGTGCTCTCTGTCGAGGTCGACTCAAGACAGGTGGAGCATCTATTGTCTTTTTGAATTCCTGGAATGCTTGCTCTCATGTGTCATCCTATAGGAGTGACCCTGTCTTGTTGAGCAGCTTGTAGAAAGGTTTAGCTTTCTCGGCAAGTTTCGGAATGAATCTTGATAAAGCCATCAGCCTTCCGTTCAGCTTCTGAACTTCGTTGACGCTAGTTGGACTATGCATCTGTAGGATGGCTGAGCATTTGTCCGTGTTGGCTTCGATTCCTCGGTGTGTCATCATGAAGCCAAGGAACTTGCCACCGCCTACCCCGAATGTGCATTTTTTAGGGTTGAGACGCATGTCGTACTTCCGAACTTCACCGAATATCTCTTCGAGGTCTGCCACATGTTGGGCTACGCTCTGAGATTTGACAACCATGTCATCTACGTAGACTTCGATGCTACGTCCCATCTGCTTTCTAAATACTCAGTCCATTAGTCACTGATATGTAGCTCCTGCATTCTTGAGGCCAAAGGGCATGACTCTGTAGCAATAGTTGGCATCTTCAGTAATGAAGGTCGTCTTTTCTTCGTCCGGAGCATGCATTCTGATTTGATTATAACCAGAATATGCGTCCAGGAAGCTTAAGATATGGAATCCGGAAGCTCCATCGATCAATCTGTCGATGTTGGGTAGTGGATATGCATCCTTTGGACATGCCTTGTTGAGGTCTGTGAAATTTGTGCACATGCGCCACTTCCCACTTGCTTTTTTGACTATGACAACATTGACAAGCCAGGTAGAGTACCTGATTTCTCTGATAAAATTAGCTTTAAGAAGCTTGTCTACCTCTTCTTTCACGACCTTTCGTCTTTCTTCTCCCATATTCCGCTTTTTCTGTGCTATCGGCTTGGCTTGTGGACATATGGCCAGCTTATGACAGATTATATTAGGATCAATACCTGGCATGTCGGATGGATGGCAAGCGAATAGGGATGCATTCTTGCGAATCACGTCCGCTATGTGTCTGTACTCATGATTGGTGAGCTCTTTGCTAAGCTGGGTGCACTGTCCGGGTTTGGGCCTGAGTTGCAATTTGACTAGCTCTTCGATCGATTTTGGTCCTTTGTCGATATTATCATCGCGTGGATCCATGTCGAAGGCTTCATCATGGCGAACTGCATATACTGTCAATGTATAAGGAGTAAAATTTCTGTCAATATTCATTACCTGTGTGGTACCCCCCAAAGTGGTACGATGTCTGTCTGACTGTTTGTTGGGAGGATATGGTACCACTTTAAGGCTTTCAACATAGCATTGTCTAGCTTGCTTTTGATTTGCCTTTACAATGACAATTTCTCCTGTTATAGTAGGAAATTTCATCTTCAAGTGGGGGGTAGAGACGATAGCCCCCAACTTGTTCAATGTTTTCCTACTTATCAGGGCAAGGTAGGATGTATCGGCATCTACAATGTGATACTTGATAGTAAAGCTCCTTGATAAAGAACCCTGACCAAAAGTGGTCATTAGGTCGACATAGCCCAGGGTTTCTATCCTTTCTCATGTGAAGCCGAGTAAAGGGTCTGGATAAGGATGTATGGAATTCTACGAGGTCTCTAGCTTCTGGAAAGTCTTCAGATATAGAACATCAGCGGAGCTACCTTGATCAATGAGTACTTTTGTCACCTTGAAATTGGCGATTATGAGAGAAACAACCATTGGGTCGTCTTGGTTGACAGAATTGATTCCCTCAAAATTTGCGTTGGTGAACGTAATGGGAGGCAGACTTTGTAATGGAGGAACATTGATACAGTTTATGTCTATGTCTCGTATGGCGTGCAAGTGTCTCTTTATAGATTGGCTAGACGATCCTCTATAGGAGAAGCCACCTGCGATAGTATGGATTACACTGTGAATATGTTAAGTGGGCTCCTTTTCTTGTTGACGAGGGGGTTGACGCTCGCGTCTAGGTTGCGGTTGTCGCTGCCTCCCTCGGTCTTTTGTGTCGTCTCTTCTTCTGTCGTTGTCTCTGTTTCTGGATCGGTCTCCCTGTCGCCCCTCCTATCTGTTTTCTCGTGGAAAATTATCAGGTCTTTTTACAAACCGTGATAAGTGTCCAGCTTGGATAAGTTCTTCTATCTTATCTTTTAGTGTCAGACAGTCATCTGTGTTGTGGCCTGTGCCGCGATGGTAGTGACAAAATTTGTTAGGGTTTTTTCCTAACTTCGTGGGACCTGGAAAAGTCACCTGTACCTTTGTATTGAAGGCTTCATTCATGGTGGTGGTCTGATTGACCGTCAGGGGAGTATATCTCTCAAACCTGAGTGCCCTTGAGAGAAGTTGAGGCTTGTGCAGCCTTCACTTTTTGTCGACTCTGTGAGAGTCGAATCGGTTAGATACCTCATGTTTCTCTCGCTTCTGTCCAACCTGTCGGACTTCGTTTCTGAACTTCGACATCTCTTCCATCTGAATGTAGCCCTTGACTCTTTCACGTATTTCGTCCATGCTAGAAGGAGGTTTCTTGCATAGACTATCTACGAATTTGTCGGGTTGAAGGGCTAACATCATGGAGTGCAGTGCTACCTCAGGATTAAGGTTTCAAATCTGGACAGTCAGTTGTCCAAACCATTCCATGAATCTGCAGAGAGGTTTGTCGTCTGCTTGGCGCAATGTCACTATTGCGGTGGATGTCAACCGATGAGTTCGGCTGGTTGCATATTGCGTGCTGATTTTTTCGAGCAGGGTGTGGAAGTTGTCGATGGACCTTTCAGGGAGGCTACCATACCACGTTAGGGTTGCCCCTTTAGAGAGGTAGGGAACACCTGACATAATATGGCATCATTATTTGTATAGAGATTTGCCTGTGATAGGAAGGAATCCAGATGTTCGTCGGGGTTGGTGGTGCCATCATATCTCTCTAAATGTAGAGGTTTCCAACCGAACGGAACATCGACTTCTCTGATGCGATTAGCAAGAGGGTTGTGCCGTGTGTTATGCCTCTCTGATTGGTAGCCTTGAGTTAGGCTACGAATACCTGGAGGGTCGACAGTTTGTCTAGGCTGGGGGGTTGTTGAAGATGCGATTCGCCTTGCGTCTGTTCGTCCCTAGTGGTGGGAGTGTGTTCGTCCTCCCGAGGATGTCTCGCTCGGGCTTCCTGGTGATCATGATCAGCTTTCCACTGTTGGATCTCTTCTTGGTATTTGCGTTCCATCTCCACTATGCGGTTCTGGAGTTGCAGCATGGTGTCGGCATTCGTCATGGTAGTTTGTGGGGGTTAGACGCATCGACAGGAGTGTCGCGTCTAACACTGGAGCGTGTACTAACCATGGACGTGTGCCGATGATTTTCTGGGATGCGAGGTTGAAGGGTAAGTTTTACCTGGGCCCCGCGGTAAGCCCCAAATGTTCTTACCAAAATCTGGAAATTCCACGTGTGGGCTTGAATGACCTTAGTGGACCCCAAATTCTGTCGGGAAGTAAGTACATCAATTGTTAAGAAGAGGGACCTGCAAAACAAAGGAAAAATACTCCGACGCTCAAGTAAGTACATCAATTGTTAAAGAATAACTGAGTGTGATAACCCAATATAAGATATAGAGAATGAGTAGCTTGAGTAATGCATTCAAGTACTGATGAAGTGAATCTGAGATGCTTTAGAGAGAACCTGTAAGGCTGTATTTATAGTGTGGAGTATGGGCCTTGAGCCGTTGCTTATAAATAATCTGTTGATAAGATAATAACAAATAATAGTAGATAGTCATCTATTTCAAATAGGAGATAATGTGTACCTTATTGATATATTGTTACTTGTTGATAAGTAACAACTAGTAGATAACTTGTTGGGATATTGTATGATAAGGTGGTTGCAGCTATTTGAATATCCTGGCATATTTGATATGCTGTTAATGAGGAGATAATATTACTGGTGTTCGTGCTTCTGAAGGTCGACGTCCGCGCTCTTGTAGCAATGCTGATAGGGAACCCGAACATGTGTGTCTGGGTTGACACTTGGAGGCTGAATAAACACCTATTAATGTAACAATGCTGACATAGAGGGTGTCCACGTGTACGGTGACATTCATGAGATGGTTACATGTCATTTTACTATTTTGGACTTTATAATTATCAAAATCAAAACATAAAAAAATCAATTGAACCTTGAAATCTGATACTAAAAACATTATCATTAGATATTTGTTTCAAATAATATCACACCTCAAAAGATATATAACCAATAATGTTTTTTATTATATTTTATTTAAATCTAAAATTCACAATAATATTTTTTAAAAATTTAAATAATAATTATAAGTAAGGGAAAAACAAATGTTTGGGTGACGTGCATAACTCCACATTTTTCTTCTATTTTTTCTTATTTTAGAACTACATTTTAATTGCAAACAGATTATTAATTATCAATATAGTTATATTAAAACCGTCCAGCCACTTTCTATTTGTCGTAATGTTACCATTTTTTTTTTGTCCTTGATGATATGACTTTTAAGATAATTATTATAAAATGATATGACTTTTAAGATAATTATTATAAAATCAATAAACCTTTTATATTAATTATGTATAGTCATTAAATTATTTTTTAAATAGAATTATTTATATAAACATTTTAATTTTGCTTGAACTTTTAAAATTAATTAAGTGTTGCTTTAAAATAAACAACAATTAAATCAAAATTTAAAGAAAAAAATATATTGTGTGATAAAATGATCATTTTATCTATTAAAAAATGAAAAATGTTAAAATACATTTTTTAACACACTTTTTAAAACACATTCTCTTTTATTCATTATAATTTTTAATACATTTTAAATAATTAAAAAATATGTTTGAAAGAATATGTTAACATTGATTTTTTAAAAAATTGATGTTAATGTTACTTTGTTCATATCAATTTTTTAAAAACTGATATTAACATAGGTAAGTTAACATCAATTTTTTAAAAATCGATATTAACGAATTAATGTCAGCATCAATTTTTTAAAAAATTGATATTAACTTAATCATCATAATTATGAATATGTTACCATATTTTTATTAATATCAATTTTTTTTTTTAAATTGATGTTAACTAGTCGATGTTATATCTAGTAGTGTCATGCTCTTGGATTTGAGCTGAACAAGTGTTTCAAGTTGTTTGGTGCTGGTTGAGAGAGTGATGCTGGACCGTTTTGAGACGCGTACCTCCTTAAGGAGTGTCATCACATTAAAAGTAAATAAAATGATAGATTTGACAAATCAAATGCTTACACCCACACGCAATAAATAAATATCAACACAAGTGAGAAATAAGACAATGTGAGAATAGTCATGGATTCAAGACAATGTCTCACGTAATCAAATTAAGTTTCAACAGCTTTAACTTGGCAAGCCGATAATTGAATTGTTTCAACACTTACCGTTAAAAAAATAAATTGTCTCAACTCTCAACAGCTTAAAAGCATTCGTGATAAATTTCAAATGCGACTTCAGAATATCTAAATTATTCAATTTTTTAGTTAGGGTGATACGGATTTTTATTTCTACTTTGCAATTAATTTTCGATAGGAATGTAAACTTTTAACATCCAAATTAGTCCACATTTTGAGTACACATCCAACTTAACTATGGGTTTTGTTCATGAAGACAATTATTTATAGTGTGATTGGTCTTGTTCATGAAGACAATTATTTATAGTGTTTGTTTGGTCTCCGTTCCTTCACCCTAAATGTATATATCTATATTTCAAAAGCTTTCTCTCACATACTTTCTATCAAGTAGGGGGAGAAGGGTATGTATATTTGCGGGAATGATTTGTTTGCAGGTCATAGTTATAATTCAGATAATGGTCTTCTTGTGATTTCTATATTAATAATAGTTTCCTTTTTTGCCAATTAAAAAACAAACAGTTATGATATATTTCATGTTTGTATTTTCTTTACATTCAGTTGACACGAATTTTGAAGTATCATTTTGGGAAAAGTAATTGTTACTTTTGTTAGAACGATCGTTATGCTCCTCAATCATTACAACAAACACACACCTAAAAGTTAGTCAATTAGTAAAACAACGTGCTGCATCCGTTAGACTTTTTGTTGTCAGTTGTCACTTGTGCGGTGGAGGGTTCACTACTTCCCGCGTGACATTGAAGCATTAAAATATTTTTAATGATAAATATTAAATTAGAATTTTAAATTATTTTTTGAGATATATTATAATGTAGAATTAAAAATTTTTCAAGATTTTTATTATTTTTTTCTTTAGAGACAAATTTTATTTTGATATCTTAGATAATTTTTAATAGGTCTTATATGAATTTCATAGATCTCACTAAATTTTTTTTTAATATTGTGCAAATAAATTCTTTCACAAAAATTTATTTTTCATATTAAAAATGTGTTCAATTTCTTTATTGAAAGATCTATTAAATATAATTTTAAATTGAGTGAAAATGCTCGCACTTTTGTATGGACATTAATTGAAATGTAAAAATATCGTGTGTGAACATTATTATTATTATTTGTCATATAACATCCTTTTTCATTCAGTGACATATATATATATATATATATATATATATATTGAACTAGGAATTTATTGTGAGGTTTCATGTTGGACTTGAAAATTTTAAAATAAAACTAATTAAGATTGTAAAATTAAATTTAAATTATTAGTTATAAAATAAATTAATTTACTGTCATACATGATAATCTCTTTCCCCAAAAGAAGACCTGATAAAAGAAATACCTCGATCACAATCTATTGATTATTTCTTTACTATTTTACTAATAATCAAGAGTTCATTACTATTTTACTCCCACAATTTTATCTTTCCTCCTTACTTATTTAAACTAGCTTAGTTACGGCGGTATTAAATTTACTTTTTATAATTTAATGAGTAATTTTTAATATTTTGAATTTTAATATATTATTAATTATTAATTATTTACTTTAAATTTTAATAAATGTATGTTAATATATGTTTCAATAAATATTCAAATACATATTTTTATACACATATGTTTTAAAAATTTGTTATTATTGAGGTGCTGTTTTAGTTAGGATTTTCTTTATTTTGATGGTGTCTTGTATACTTCCTTTTAATTTTTTTAAAAAATTGATTTTGTTCATTTAAATAGAAAAAGATGTCAATTGGATTACCATAATGATTATAATTAGAAGAACTAAGTCTAGGAGAATAAAACTAATTTATTAGAAAAAAGTACAAATTAAAACCTAGAGTAAGCAAAGAAAATCAATAGAAAATAAAATGAGAAAATTTACTATCAAATATGATATAGAAATAGAAG
>PYAF01005056.1:0-14625 GCA_007407185.1 Glycine tomentella | reverse complement strand
GAATTGGCTTTCTGGGCTGTTTCCCACGCCCCAGGCGTGGGATCCCACGCCTCAGGCGTGGCATTCCAGAAAACTAGTAAATCAACTTATTTCATCTTTTCTCAAGCCTTTCTCTTAGGGATTCTCAAGTATCCCTATAACCTTTATCCTAGGCTTAATCTAAGCTTAATTACATGCTTAAAATTCAAGATATTACATTTACGGAGGAGTTTTGTGGAATAACTTAAAATATAAAGTATAATGGGTTTAATTAGCAATTTTGTTTTAGAAGAATGAAAGGTTAAGATTCAACAATAATGATAGTTTTTGACTATGAATGACTATAATGAGTTTTTATTGTAATTTATAACTATGAATGACTATAATGGGTTTTGATGGTGGGTTAGTTATTAATAGGATTTAAGTCTTTTAAATTATTGAAGGACATTTTATAGTCTATAAATAGATGATTATAATGTTTGACAAAATGAGAGGGGAGAGAAAAAGAAAAGGAGAAAAAAGTTGAATAAATATTTTTTATAGAAATTGTTTTCTCCACAAACTGTCTCAACATAATTTTTTTCTATTTCACAGAGTTCATTTAATGATTTTTTTATGATATAGAAAACACTCTATTATGTTAAAAATATCACATCAACTAATGATATAACCATATGAAAGTTTATAAGAGGAGAAACAACTCTCATCCTCTTACAAGCTGCTTTTGTAAAATTTAGTTTTTTTTAACAGCAAAACGAATTTTATTAAAGGTTATTGGCCATGAAGTGTGACCACACACCATAACGAAAATTACAAGCACGCAAAAAAACGCAAAAGTTCTCTGTATATATAGGAGCAAATGGGTTAGTTATTAATAGGATTTAAGTCTTTTAAATTATTGAAGGACAATTTATAGTCTATAAATAGATCATTATAATGTTTGACAAAACGAAAGAGGAGAGAAAAAGAGAAAGAGTTGTTTTCTTCACAAACTTACTCAACATAAATTTTTTCTATCTCACAGAGTTCATTTTATGATTTTTTATGATATAGAAAACACTCTATTGTGTTAAAAATATCACATCAACTAATGATATAACCATATGAAAGTTTATAAGAGGAGAAACAACTCTCATCCTCTTACAAGCTGTTTTTGTAAAATTTAGTTTTTTTTAACAGCAAAACGAATTTTATTAAAGGTTATTGGCCACGAAGTGTGACAACACACCATAGCGAAAATTACAAGCACTCAAAAAAACGCAAAAGTTCTCTGTATAGGAGCAAATACAACCAAAACCAGAATTATATATCCAGATTGTAATAGGCACTCCAACGGATAGGAACACAAGTTCGCAAACAAAATCCCACTCGAGCAAGGTCGACCCTCCCTTATACCTGAACCAAAACCATAACAAACTCTGAGCGTGAAAAAGGACACTATAGGAACATCTGGAATACCATTTTTGAAAATAACATTGTCTCTCTGAACCCACAGATTCCAGCATGTCGCATGCCAAATAATTTATACTTTTGAATTTTTTTATCTGCTTCCCTCTGTGAATATAACTGTGTTGGATGTATCTGATTATAAAGCATTTACCCCAGCACGAATCAATGAATAAGCAGACAACACCGTGAAAGAATTATTATTATTCTGTTCCCATGATCAAGAGTCTAGCCTATCCCACTCAACGTGACTGAAGATAGAAGTCGTCTCAGTTGAACAACAATATCCTCCCCCCCATGATCGACATGATAGAGATCTAAAGTAAATTTAAAGAAGAAAAAAATTACTTTAAAAGAAAGAGTTATATGTTACTTTTTTATTTTATAAAAATCAATAATAAATATTTTCTTTATGATGATCTTAAAACATAAGATATACTTGTTTTATCCTTGGACCCGTTAGGCTCCAAACGTGTCACCTCCAATCCCAGACCTATTGCCAACCAGACTAACTGCAAACACCCATATCAGCCACCAAACAGTCTGTATTATTTGCAATATCATATAATCTTAGAAAATTTGTTTTTAGATTGAAATCCCTCTCTCATCTATCCTTCCACCAATTCGACGCTTGTCTAATAGAAGAGGGGCTACACATTTCAGAATTAATGCGACCATATCTGAAACTGAGAAGAGGGTACCAGCAAGTTGCATTTGAATATGTCAGAAACTGTTGGAAGGAGGATATTTGAGAAGGGAAATGTTTAAAGAAATTTGGAGGAAGAGAACTCTTTATTACAACTCAAATCTTACTCACTTTGGCTTTGGCTTTTTGCTTGATACAAATGGTAGAAACTTCACCTATTTATACTAGTAGCACCTCCTTAACCAATGGCTAGGATTGTGCCAACACAACTTTAATCTAATGGCTATAATCCATTCTCTAGAATTCTCCATAATTTTCCTAGCCTAGATATTTCCATGGTAGTTTCTAGGTTAATCTATTCTTAGATATTTCTATAGAACAATCTAGAGTGGATTACTCTAGAATTTTGGTCTACACACTTCTTAGACATTTCTAGATATTGGACCATTTAACAATTAAGCCCAATGGATCAAAAGCTAAATTAAGTTTAATATTCAACAACCGCCACCACCACTTTGCAAGCAAGCTTATATTGAACAACTACAGGTTCTTTGCTCCCAGGTCCCCTTCTGACTTTGGGAGGTATCCAGATTCCCAATCGACCCAATAAACTTTATTTGACTCCCCTAAATCACTTCATAAAAACCTTCGATGTATCCTTGTTGATACATTTAACACCTTCTTGGATTAAAAAACAAGTTGATTTAGGCTCAAAGTAAATTTTTTATTATATTAGTTAACTCATATCCAGAGCTAGCGCGTGTGGTGAATAATATCAAAACAATACATATAAAAAGTAATAATCCAATTCCAATGTAAAACAATAAAAATAACATATGTTTAGAGTTATTCTCTAATCAAAATTAATTTTACGTTGGTGATTTACGTAAAAAAAAAAAGTATTAAATATCAGTATAAATTACTATAAAACTCTATCATAATTAATTGAAACCTAAAATATAAGAATGGTCGCTTAACTTAATTTTTTTTATCTAAATTATTCTGCTAATTTTTAAAACTTCTAAAATGGTCATCTTCCTTATTTAACTAATGACATGCACATTTGTCCTTTCAAAACAATTATAGTTTTTAATTTCGGAACACTTTTTGAAACTTTTTTATTTATTCAAGAGCAAAATTTGTTCTATTAGATTTACCTATATGAAAATTAAGGAAACCAACAAATGTTTGAAAAAAATGACCATAAATATGATGGGTGCAATGTCATATTTTTGTTTTATTTTATAAAGTCATTTGGGTTTTGTAGAAAGCCTACTCTCAGTTTCTTAGATAACTATGTAATGATGATAATAATGACAATGGTAACCATGATAATGACAATAACGATAACAACAAAAATAATGACAATGAAGATGACAATAATGATATATACTACTAATAACATGAAAATGTTTTTTGGTCATTTTCTAATTAAATTTTATATGTACAATTTCTTAGGTACTTTTAATAAGGTACCTTCAATGATATCATCATGGGTTTGATGAAGAAATATCCAATCCAACCTTGATTGGATCAACCATGTATCCAATTTCTGATTGAATTGGTTCAGTCGTATGATCGATCTGGTTTGATTTTAATAATACTATTTCATTGAATTTAAAAATAAAATAAAAACGATATAGCTTCTAATCGAGTAATGATAAAAGTAAGTTTGATTATGTTTTTAGGCCCTCAAATTAGGGTGCCTATTTTTCTAGCCCTTCAAATAAAAAGATTTTTTTTTAGTATCTTAACTTTAAAAAAAAGCTTCTTTTAATTCCTTTGTCAAATTTTAAGGAACTAAAAAGTAAAATTTTTATGAGAGAAAGGACTAAATAAACAATTTTTTTTTTTAAATTTGATGGACTTAAAAAATGCAAAATTTTATTTGGAGGACAAAATATAAACAGACCGTCAAATATGAGAAACTAAGAACATAGTTAAGTCAACAATAATAATTGTTAACTTGGATTATTTAACAATATGAACTAAATGTGGCATATTACCTTTTCAAAAACATGTTAGTTTCTTTTTGAAAGGTCAAAAAGCCATGCATCATCGAAGGAAAATTCCAATTCCATCTCAAAACAGACAACTTATGTTATTGATCTCTTAAATTTTGTATGAATAAGACAAAATAGTCCTTTTGTTATTTTTTCAGAATAATAGTGCTTTTGTAATGAGAATGATTGGATTTAGAAACTAAATTTGTCATGATCAAAGTTAGTAAATTAATTAAGAAGCTAATTAATTATTAAAATAAAAAACTCAAAAATTAAGGAGGTGTAATTTGTTACTAGATTAAAGTTATATTAATTTTTCACGAGGTTGACAAATTTGAAGATTAAATTATATTGACAGAAACTTGTAGAATTTAATTCACCTTGATTATCCATGCGTATCATTTTGAAACTTTTACCTGCTTAACTAGTTAACTTGATTAACAATTCAGAAGAAAAAAAGGTTAACTTGATTGATAACTAGGATTCGTAATTGCTTACGCTGTGAATATATATCATATAATACTCGGAATTGATTTAGTCGAAAAGGATGTGTCACATGCATGTATATTGTCCATTTACATCATTAATTTATCATTACTCGCTGTGGATGGCGTACATATACCAATTAATTAACAACCTCAGTGGACTAAATCAATCACTGAAGAATTCTATTTTAGGATTACTAGATACCTTTAATGATACCTAACAGAACGTTTCTGAGGTGAAATGGTCTTTTTCATGGGCTCAGTCCACACATCACTAGGTATGATACGGTGCAGTTGATTGGTATATTTTTCTATGGACCAACAATAAAAAAATGGTATTTTTTCCATAGCACGCGTCTCAGAGTCTCTATAAATACAGCAATGTGGCAATAGCAATCCAAATAAATTCAAATACATAATATAGCTTTATCATTTCCCAGTAGGCGATATTGTTATCTACTATAGTACTATATACTATATTGCATATATTGATAAGTTATTGATTGCATATAGTAATAGAATGGCATCACGTGGGTATTTCTTTGTTCTTCTCCATGCCTTAGTGTTTTCATCTATTGCATCCTCAGCTTTCTCACAATTGTCACCTAATTACTACGATTATTCGTGCCCCAAAGCTTTGAGCACCATCAAAACTGTTGTGGAGGCTTCTGTGCAGAAAGAGCGTCGTATGGGTGCTTCATTGCTACGCTTGCACTTCCATGATTGCTTTGTTAATGTAAGACATTCCACGCTTGTGGGCATATGCATACACATATATATACATGAACATGCACACATATACACACATGTTAATATGATAATATATAAGTAGTTATTTTGAGTTATGATAAGCTAATTCCTTACAAATGTGGTCGTGGAATTCAAATCCTGACTTTTATATATGAGAAAAAAATTGAATTAGAAAGGATTACTCTTATTTGAATGCCTTTAGATTTTTCGAAGAAAATTAATCTAAGTAAATGACAGATAATAATCTTTAGTATAAAAAAAATACATACGGATTAATGCATGTATATATTACCGTAAAGACCACATTATTTGAAATGTGGGGATTAATTTGTAGATGATATGAAAATGTGAGTCTAATTAATGACTTGGTTTTGTGACGGTGATTCAGGGTTGTGATGGTTCAGTTCTTCTAGACTCCACATCCTCCATTGACAGCGAAAAGAATGCAGCTGCTAATTTGCAATCTGCTAGAGGATTTGAAGTAGTGGATGACATAAAGAAAGCTGTGGACGAAGCGTGTGGAAAACCAGTTGTTTCTTGCGCAGACATATTAGCTGTTGCCGCTCGTGATTCAGTTGTGGCGGTGAGTAATAATATATAATATAGGCAAATCCTAATCAGTCCTTAGATTATTGTTAAAGAATTAATTTTTTTTATTAAATTACGTAAAATTATTTTATCTATAATTTTTTTCATGCACTTCTATAATTTTCAGATATAATAAATATTATCTTATTTTAGTATCTTAATGAATATCTTAGGGACACTGATTAGTACCACCCTATATTATAATATAACTATTTTTTATATATATACAACACATGAATGTAATTAGGTTTGATTTGTGAACAAGAATTAATAATGTGCATATGCTCCATGCAGTTAGGGGGGCCATCATGGAAGGTGAGACTTGGTAGAAGAGATTCTACCACAGCAAGCCGTGAAGCTGCTGATGCAAACATTCCAGCACCATTTTTCAGCCTTTCTGAACTCATCACCAACTTCAAGAACCATGGTCTTGATGAGAAGGACCTAGTTGTTCTTTCAGGAGGCCACTCCATTGGATATGCACGTTGTGTTACATTTAGGGACCATATCTACAATGATTCCAACATCGATTCCAACTTTGCAAAACAACTTAAATATATTTGCCCAACAAGTAGTGGTGACTCCAACCTTTCTCCTTTGGACTCATCAGCCACGAAATTTGACATAAACTATTACTCGAATTTGGTTCAAAAGAAAGGGCTTCTTCACTCTGATCAAGAACTCTTCAATGGTGGTTCTACTGATGAACTGGTCAAAGAGTACAGCGGCAATACCGAAGATTTCTTCGAGAACTTTGCGAACTCGATGATTAAGATGGGAAATATTCAGCCCCTCACTGGGAATCAAGGTGAAATTCGGGTTAACTGCGGGAATGTGAACTAATTCATTGCAAAAATTATGCAATAAGTATGCATTATACATACATTATAATTCTTGAGTGGTGCACAATTAAGAATTTATTATTTATACATGTAATGGTGTGTATTCTTTACGATAAATTGTGTGTTGTCAAATTCCTTTTGTATTGATTCTAAAGAGGTATAATTTACTTGGACCATGAGTTCTTTTTATGATTTTTTATAGGAAAAATAAATTCACTCTATTAGAAATCTATCACCGACTAATCATTTGACTAAATAAAATGTACATAAGAGAGATCAATCCTCATTTTACAAATGACGCATTCCTAAAGACAATATTGTTCCTCCAGTTCCATATAACCCAAGTAACAGCAACCCATATGGTTCTCCACTTTGTATTCGCAGACTATGGTACCTTGAACAGAAAATGTTGCCAAAAGTGTTGTTCAGGCCGGTATCACAGGTAGGGCTGTGGAAATATTAACCCACAAATAATATACATTGCTCCCAAATGCCTCGAACCACCTCACAGGAGAATAGGACGTGTACAGTTACTCCTCAACCAATCCACATAATTAAGGGGCATTTATAATCCCAATTTGACACTACCACTACAAGAAAAGTGACTTATGTCTACTAATAAAAACTATCACTAGATGTTAAAAATGTATATATAAATATATTAAAGACTTTGTCTATAGACATTGTGACCGTCAACTTTGAGGAGACGTACATGTGATTGATTATAATCTATTAGTAGAGGTTTTACTTACGAATTCACTTTTACCTATAATCACATTTAATTGTCACTATATGTGATCGACTCCTACAATTCACAATGGGTATAGGTAAAAGTCATTAACTTATATACACAACCTCTAACTATAGATAAAAACATTAACTTATATTTACAACCTCCAACTGGAGGTGAAAGTCATTAACTTATGTCTATCATTGAAAAAGTATAGATACAAACTATTAACTTATACTTATAAGCTTTAACCATAAGTAAAAGTCACATAATAAAAAAATTTCTTTGCTCATTATCTATTGCGATGTTTTACATTTCCAAATCATTATTATTATTATTTAGTTATCTAGATAAAACAAATATCAATTGTATCTAAGTTAATCGTCTAAGCTTTTTACAAGTTCAAAGAACTAATCTATGCAATAAAGTAAATTTTACTTAAAAAAAGAAGTTCTAATAGTTTTCAAACATTGGAGCAAACATTCAAAATTGACAAACATAGACTAATTAAACTTCTCTCTCTATTAGGGATGAAGAGGACAACGGTCCATTTTCCAGCAAAACTACATAATCACAAAAACAAACAAGAGCATTTATGTATCTCAAAATACCTAACAATTGAGCAACCACATCTAAATAAAATCACATACTCACAAAAACAAACAAAAGTATTTATGTCCCAAAACACCTAGCTAAGCTAAGATGATATATTCATAATAACCAACAGAATAACCACATTCAAGTAATCAACGATATGCACATTCATGAACTAAGTCAACAACAAATTTTTAAAATGATCAAGCATATATGCAAAAAAATATAATAAAGATTGATTAGTTTGAGTCAAATCTCAAAACAATAAAATTCAAACTTTTTTTCTTATTCAACAAGTCTAGGTACATACATGACTTAAGGAAAGAATGAGAGAACCAAGTAAAGGAAAGCTACAACTTACTACATACATAGATAGTGTGGATACACTACAAGCTATACCATATGCTAACAAAAATTGTATTATCAAAATATTAATTATTAAATTTCAACATGACTCTAGTTGGGATAGCTTGTAGTTTGATGATTTTTACTAGTAGAAACATTTGTAGGTACCTAAATTAAAAGAATGTTTTTTTTTATAAAAAAATATCATATCATAGTTAAATCTTTGAATAAGTTGAATTATAAATTCATACCTCTTGATCTATAGCTTCTAAAACATGATTAATTTGAGGTCTTCTACAAATTGCACTTTAAGGACAACAACAAGATTTTCAAGTATATTCTCCATTTTTTGAATTCTATTGTCTACATAAGAGCTTTGAGATGAACCTGCTTGATGTGGAAGCTTGGCAAGACAACACACACGCTTTCAGGTCCTTCGACTTTTGAATATATATCATTTGTCCAATCAGTAGAATCTTGGGTGCTTTGTAAATTTTGTGAACTCTTTGTTTCAATCATTTTCTTTTTAAGTTCATCCTACATAAATACACCTTATAAAATTGTTACCATGCATCAATATCCTCAACACTTCGATGGCACCAAACAAAACTCATCTCCCTATTAGTTACTCCTTCTCACACCATAACTCTATTAGAAAATCGAGCAAAACATAATACATAAAACAAAGAGAATATATTGAAATAAAAATTCGAATTCGTAGAATTATAGTAGCATCCTTAATTTTTAGTAACAATGCTTCCATTTTTTCAAGTTCAAGTGTCAATATAAATTTCTGCCCAAAAGGTTTTACTCCTTTAGCCTTTGTTGTCTAACATTCAATTAAAAAAATCAATCATCCTATTTGTACTAAGCAATTAAATATTAAAAAACTATATATAAAAAAAAGACAAATCATCTTATGAATCCGTCTTGGAAGATTCTTGGTTCTCATGCAATGCAAGTCCTCATATTTTTGTTAATGTTGTTTATCTTCTATAACCAACAAATATAAAAAGTCAATAATAAAAATAAGCATATAATATATAATTGTTATATTAGCCAAAGGTTGGTGACATTGTTTATATACAAGTCCTTTCTCAGAACACCAATAATGTACTAAATCATGATATTGAGAAGGATCAACCTTCGGTCTTGGATATGAACAACCATTTCCTCCTTAGTTTTGCTCTCATCATATCCTTTTGATTTCATTTCATATTTAAATTCCCTCCATTTCATACTCATGTCATCGAACAAAATTTTCTTTGTTTGTTAAGTTAATTCAGGAAAGAATTGAAACTTACTCTATTATGAGTATCATTAACAAACAAAAAAAATACCATTTTGTTAGAAATTACCAAACACAATATTTTACAGGAAGTAAAATGAAACAACACTTATAAAGTATTATACCAGACATGAATCAATTCAACCATGTCAGTAATATAGTCCACACGCATGTCTTTCTAGCTAAAAATTGATAGGAGTACATTGGTATCTCCTTACCAAGCTCCCAATTGCATTCAGTAGAAATTTCCCTTCTCAACCCATGGGATTGTCCCAATGATCTACTTCAACAAGTATGAATTGTCCATCTGGCATGTCCCACACATCTAGCATATGTGTATCATCTCTGGTCTACTTTTCACCTAAATCATTTATGGAAATGACATTTATCAAATATATATATATATATATATATATAAAGAGAGAGAGAGAGAGAGAGAGAGAGAGAGAGAAAGAAGTGTATATACTTGCATTGTTACTTATCTTTAATTGAACTTTCACTTGCACTTCCAAGAGAACTATGAGAATTAACACGACTTTCTTCTTGTATATGTTGTTCTCTTTGTTATTGTTGATTTAGTTAATAAAACAATGCAATATACAATAAAGAAAATAACTTAATAAAATATTTATACCTCCTTCAAATTGTGCATTTTCTTTAATTATAGAGTTGTTATTTTGGTTGGCTTCAGTATAACTTTCAATTGATTACTATTTTGCTTGTGATTGACTAATATTGTGAATGGTATCCAACTTTCTACGCTTTCCCATAGTACGTTGAATAAACCAATCCAAAAATAAAATAAAATAAAATAAAAATTAGATATAGCTTCACTATTGAAGATGAATTTTTTGAACACCATGCCAAAAGTAAAAGAATAAAGTAGTAAAAAGTGGTGTGAATGTAATTATGTGAAATGCAAATTTAGATTGTTTGTGAGCTCCTTTTTCGCACTAATCACCAAGCATCAAATTGCAAATTTAGAATGTAATTATGTTTTTTTGCCTTTCCATTCCGTTCTTACTATATCATGGGCAGTTGGGTTGGAATCAAACAAATTTTGATAGAAAACTGACAACATCATTATATTTTGAGTGATTCTTATACATACAGAAAATAAACACAAGAATAATAAACAATAAGAACAAAAAACTAAAAAAAGGAATAAGAGTATATAAATGTGACAAAAATGTTCAATACATGTGTATACTAAAAATATAACCAAATGTCCAAATAGAACAAATCAAAAGAATTCTTCATCACTCTCATCATCATCTATATAATTATCATCCTTGTTATGTGGTAAAATGTTCTCCATATGTATTGTAACTTCAATGATCTTGATAATTGTTATGCATTCGTAAATGTTACATGTAAATTACATAGCAATTATCTTTTTTCCCTCTTTTAAGCTTCTTTTGTGAGTAAAATGTAGGAATTTAGCTTCTTCTGAGCTTTTATCCAGTAGACACTAAAATTAGTTGATTTATAGTGTATTGGTTGTATTTTTTGTAGAAAATTATACAACAGAGACAAGGAAGATGGATTGAAGATCTAGAGTGACTCACTCAGCGCGCACATGCAGGCTCAGCGCACGCACGCATGCTCGCTCAACGCGAAAAGTGCACGCTCAACACGCAGGTGCAAGCTGGCTTAGCGCGAAAATGACCTGCTCAATGCACACTCAATTCTGAAAACCTGAAGTGTGCATTTTAAAGTATAAAAAGGGGAAAACACTTATCCAAAGGGAGTAGCAACCAAGGAGAGAAAGGGCTCAAGCTAGGGTACGAAGAAGAGGGAGAAACCCATTCATTTGGGGTCCTATTCCTTCATCTTCCTCCATCTTCCTCCATTTTCTTCCATTCATCTTGCTTCCATTTTGTATTTGTAAGTCTCTCATGATAATGAGAGGCTAAATCATTCATTGTTTGGAGCTCAAAAACCAAACACTCTTGATATAATGATTCTAACTATCTATTTAATGTTATCTTCGTACTATTATTGTTTTTCTAAGCTTTATTCATGTTAGTGGTTTGATCTCCCATTTGGATGCTTTGTTATAGGTTTTAATGCATTGGAAAATGGTTATTTGCTTAGAACTGAAAAGCACGTCTAAATATATTCATGTCTAGGAATAGAATGGTGTTATTTAGCCTTAATTATGCATCTTTGCTCTTAATGCAAATTATTTGATGTAGCTTGCTGAGAGATCAGGAGTGACATTAGGTAATTTAGGATCTAGCATTTGAGGAATCAAGGTTAGAATATAGTAGTAGATGAAGGTGAGCGGAAATAACATTGAATAGAGAAATTTTTTTAATATTACATCAAGGGTAGTTTTGGTGAGTTGAGCCCTAACACGTCATCAACCGGCAACTCACCCCAAGTGTTTGTTTTCTATCTCTTCATTGTGCTCTACTTAACTATTAATTATGTTGAGTTTTGGGTTTCCGCATTAGGATTAGAAAATATATTAACTCTGAGTACAAGCAAAATCCTTGTGAAATTCGACACTCGAACTTACCGTTTATTTATTACTTGGACAATCAATGCGCTTGTCGAACTGTTTAACATATATCATCACTATCATCGGCTTCTGGTACGATCAAATTATTATCATTTATCTCTTATAGGACTTGTTCATTCCCTTGATCTATGTCATTGGATTGCTCATCACCCATATCATATACATGTTTGATTTTAGGATGCACGGCAACAAGTCAATCATTTTGTGTTTTATTCTCCACATAGAATACTTTCTTAACTTGAGATGCAAAAACAAATGGATCATCACATATATCATTTCATGTATTTAGCAAATAATTGAAATTCACTAATGTCAAATCGAAATTATCAATTTCGCAACCCTATTTATATCAACCCAATCACACTTGAAAAGTACAACCTTATATTTTCTTGAATAATCCAATTGAATTATATATGTTAGTGCACTATAGTAGTATATTTCCCCTTCCTTTTGGCTTTTTATCTCTTGCATAAATTAATGTCTTAACAGTTACAACAATGCCATTATTTTCAGTCTTCAAGCACTTTTCACGTGTCTTTATATGAAATCTAACTCCATTAACAATGTGTCCGCTATATCTTCTCACTATTTCTAGTAAATCATGTGCTAACGACTTGATATCATTTGTCACTAAAGTGTTGCATTACTCTTCCAAGAAATGCTTTTTCTATTCTTCACATTGAACCCAACATGCTTTTTTCTCCCCAATGATCTAGGATTTAAAAGAATTGCATTTTCCACAAAACATGAATTATCATTTCGAGCAGATTGATTAAAATGAGTCTCCACCCCAGATAAATATCTTAAACAAAATATCACGCATTCACAAACTAAATATCCTTCTGCAATTTATCCTTCTGGATGAGCTCGATTATGAACAAATGACTTTAGAGTTAAAAGGAACCTAAAAAGAAAAATTTAGGTTACAAATTAAGATAATATCATTTTACTTTATAACTCTAGAATGTTTTAAAATAATTAAAAAGTATTCATACCTTTAAATAGGATACATCCATCAGTAATGTACATGACCTCCAACTCTTGCTTCATGTGCCAAATGGATTACCAAATGTACTAATACAGTGGAAAAATATGGAGGAAAAATCCATTCTAATTGGCATAATGTTTGAGCTACTTGATGCTTTAAGTGCTCTAAATTACGCTCATTAAGCACCTTGCCACACAACTCCTTGAAGAAACAACAAAGATTGAACATATCTAAACTCACTTTGTCTGGAAAACAATCTTTCACAACTATAGGAAGAAACTCTTGCATTAAAAGATAACAATCATAATTTTTTAGACCAAATATTTTATGTTCCTTCACTTTCACACATCTTGAAATATTAGACAAATTTCATGTGGAGATTTTATTGTTTTCAGAACTTCCAAAAATGTTTCTTTCTTCTTTGAAGTCATTTGGTAACAAGCTCTAGGAAAATATTGTTTGCCTTTACTTGGATGCATCTTTGAATGTAATTGGCTTCTAATATTCATATCAACAAGATCATAGTGTGCATTATCATTGTCCTTACCTTCTAATTGTAACAACGTCCCAATAATGTTATCACAAACGTTCTTTTCTATGTGCATAACATCAAGATTATGACAAAGCACACTATGTTGCCACTACTACAAAAAGACTATTTTATGACGCACCTTCTAAGACGGTTCCTAAAAAACCGTCTTAGAATGTGAGGCAGTGGCAATTTTGTAAATAATAAGAGATTTACGACGACGGTTTTATAATGACCGTCTTAGAAGGTGAGTGAATCAAGTATACAAAGACGGTTTTGTCATAATCGTCTTAAAATTAAGTTATAAAAAAATATTCAATAACGTTTTTGAACTAAAATCGTCTTTAAATTTCGAACACTTAAAAGCTTCTTTAAATTCTTACCTTCTCCTTTCATTATTAAGGTGCCCTTCGTTTTCCCTGCCCCATCACAAAACCTAGGGTTTCTCTCTTTCTCCCTTCAAATACCGTCACTTATAGTCACCCTCACCATTCATTCCCCTTCCATTGATTCTCCAAAAAAGAACCTCAACCATTACAACCATTACCAAAAATGAAAACCACCGCCGCACCACCCACTTCATCGACTTCAGAAATGTAAATTTTATAGTTGTTTAGAGCTTAAAGACAAACGCATAGACAAAATTTAGTTAAGCGAGAGTTTACAACTTCTCTTCTTTATGAATCTATCTGTTCTGTTGTGTGATAACAGAGATATCCGGTGGTATCACCGGTGGTGTTTGTATGTAGGACCTGACTCTTCCCTGTCGGTCTATGGTGATCGGACCGACGACAGAAGACAAGATCACGGACACGGGAGCAATGGGGGTGCTGTGTGTGCCGTGTGAAGGGAAAGAAAGATGGGCCAGGATCAATAGTGCGTACC
>PYAF01005055.1:103563-119970 GCA_007407185.1 Glycine tomentella | reverse complement strand
GCACTTTACAAACAGGCGATTTCATAATATACTTCCGATGCATAATTGATATTTCATAATGAACTTCCATAATTAATTTAATTATGTACACTTGAACCTATGTTAATAACACATGATATTTTGAGCAAACGTTAGATTTTAATTAATTGAATCTTAACGTTGGTGGATAATGCTCCGGCTGTAGACGGGGTGTTACACCCCCGAATCTTCAAACAGCTCCACCATTTTCGCCGGTGTAGGAAGGTGGTTCACAATTCTTCTATTGTTTATTCCAAGTGCATTTTGCGGAACTGAACTTTCTCATGCTGCGGGAACCGAAGAGCCTCGGTGTGAAAATCCTATGGATTTGGACCTTTAAAACAGCTGCTAGTAGCCTCGTCTGGGAATGGAAAGTTGCCATGGGTATTTAGAGGCAGGCAAGTGTAACAAATCTTCTACATATAATTACTATTATTGCTCACTGAGGGTGGGGATTTAACTAATTAATTGGTTCTGTTTCTTGGTTTATCAATGCCTGGTATCAACTCCATCTTGTGAAGGCAGAGAAAGCTCGAGCTTACATTCCAAAAGAATTCAAATTGGTTGAAGCTTTTGGATAGGTACTTCAACATATCCTATGGCGTCTTTTATTGAAAGTTGCTTTAGAAGGGTCTCTAGAAAAATGAGAAATATGTTTTATCATTGATTTGTTTTCCAATTGCCCCTGACATTAGTTTGTGCAGTTAAAAGGGCATGTGATTTTCTGCTTATTTATTTCCAAGTTTAATCATCACTACTACAAATTCTGCATTTTACGACGGCCAATTTACGTCGGTTCTCGCGAAACCGTCTTAGAAAGTGGGCGGTGGCAATTTTGTAAATAAAATGAAAATTCAACGACGGTTATAGTGTCTGGGGTCTTAGAAAGTTACAAACAACGACGGTCTTTGATTTGGTCCGTTCATCTTTGACATGTTGACCAAAATGAGTAGAACCACGGCGTTTTGCTCTAAAGACAGCTTGTCTCCATTTTAGTCCCACAAAATCATGAATGTTGTCGTGCCCTAGTGTTCAATTGCACCCTCTCAATCCTTGATCCACAATTTCGTCGTCGCCGCCTCCATTTGACCCAACACTCTCTCCTTCGCCAGAATCGAATCCCTCTCTCTCCATCTCGCGCTTCCCAAAACCCCCTCCTCCGTCGTCGTTACCGCCACCGCACTAGTGGAACCGGAAACTGAGTACCTGAAGAAGTACATGAAGTCCAGGCTCCCGGGTGGATTCGCCGCGCAAACAATTATTGGCACTGGTCGCCGTAAGAGCGCCATCTCTCGCGTCGTTCTTCAGGAAGGAACCGGCAGATTTATCATCAATTACCGTGACGCTAAGGTATCATCCCTCCCTTTCTTTCTTTTTGTGTTTGTTTCAAACTATCACCCTACTTTCTCGGTTTTCGTTGATTTTATTATTATTCCCAAATTTGAGCTGTGTTCTTCAATTTGCCGGAATGAGAATGACATTGAAGTGTATTACGATTTAGTTAAATTTAGTTGTTTAGCCAACTACATGACTAGGTTCCTTAAGCATGCTGATAAGGATTCCATTCCCTGACCATGCGTATGGAGAAGACAATATTGGGAAAGAACAAAACCTACTTTGAAGTAGTTGAGTGTAGGTTTTGATTTTTTGAAGTGGTTTTACTACATATTCATTTTTTGAGTGTGGCTTGTTGCTTCATGCTTGCAGATGCTGGTTTGACAACTTATGTCTAATGGCACATTGAGGGATCATCTTTCTGGTATACATTATGTTCTTACTTTCCAATCTTCTGAAATTGTTAATTAATTTCTTGGTTTCATTGCATTGTTCTGATGAATTAGTAGTCACCGATGCTGTGTACATCTTCCATTTCTCTAAGCTCGATGATGCAGATAATTTGTTTTACAGTAATTGTGTGCCTAAGTGCCTTTCTATTTTATCTCTCTTAAGAGTGTGCTTAATATTTACAGTTACTACTAAAGATCCTCTGACTTTTGCCATGAGATTGAAGATGGCGTTAGGGGCAGCTAAAGGTCTTTTGTATGTACACATTGAAGCTGATCCTCCAAAATTTCACCGAGATGGTGGTAGAAGCTGGTCTACTTGTATTTTTTTTCCTTTGTTAACCCTGTCATTGACTGGTAAGCAGTTGAAACTGAGAAATACCGCTCTGAGCTTTCTAAAGTTCGTGCTGAGCTTGAACCTTGGGAAAAAGATTTGATTGAGCACAATGGAAAACTTGAAGTTGCATGTACAGAGGCTAAGCTTCTAAATGAAAAGGTGAGAATGACTTCTCTTTCAAGTGCTATTGTTCTGTCCATGCCATCAAATTATAAATCCCCTCTGCTGTTAACCTGTATAATTTAAATTTCATCTGTGTTGTGAGATTTTCCACATTTTATGTCCTTCTTATGCATTTAACAAATATAAAAAAACATAAACATAAATACCAAAAAAAAATAGCTGCCTGAAGCTAGCTTAGTCATAAGATGATATCTTAGTTTCTTCCAGATATAACACTTTACCCTGATAAGCAACAACAAAGCCAAAAAAGGGTTAAGCTCATAAAATGGACTGCACATAAAACTAGTAACACAAATCAAAGTTTCTTTCCCATTCACTTTAATTAAAAGGGCTTCTTTCTGACATGCGTGCTCAAGATTCTTGGGGGATGCACTTATTTATCTATAATAAATTACTCTATACATGTAGAGCAAAATGTCTTTAGATTTTCCTGTAGGTGGATGTATAATAGAAGACTATTCTTGATTTAATTTGCAGCATGAAGGTGCTTCTCAAGCCTTTTGAAGATGCTTAAAAGAAGATAAAAAGCATATGAGAAACAATTAAATCAAAAGCTGCCAGCATTTCTCAAATCAAGAGTGATATAGAAAAGTGCAAGCATGAAACTTCAGAAGCTCACTAAATTGAAGAAGTAAGCAATTTCCCTTCTTATTCTTAATTTTATTTCTTTAGCATTTTTTTTCTGAGGCTTGTGGTGATATGATTGCTCTTTTTAAAGGAATGCATCAAAGAACAAGATGAATTGATTCCTCTTGAACAAAGTGCTAGACAGAAGGTGGCAGAACTGAAGTTCTAGCCAATCTCTTGAAATTTTGGTTCTGAAATTTTGGTTCAAAGCCATTGGTAGTGTCTGCATATTTCTGGTTGATTTCATTTAATAATGGTTTTTGGGTCCTGAATTTCTTGTCTGATTACTCGTGCGTGCGTGTAGGTTTGTGCTGTTATGGAATTCAGGTTTTGTTTCTGTCCTCTCAGATGAGAAATCTGTTTGCTTTGCAGCTTCACTGGATATCATTGTGTCCTGTTTCTTTAGTGGCTCCTGCTATTCAAACGGAACAAAAATTAAAAATAGATAAACTAAGTGCCAAGATTAACATATGCCATTCCAAAACATCGATAAGTTATGACTTGTTTATTGTGACTATGTAGTTTGATTACCATTACAATGAAGTTAATACATTTTCAAGACTGAACCTGTTGGAAACTTACTGATAAATTCTTATGTGTTTTTTAAGTAAGTTCAATGCCATTTAATATTGAGCATGTCTACTTCAAAAATGTTTTATTAAGCACACAACAATGACCTACACAATTTATATCAATTAGCACAAAATAAGAGATATATTTTATTTTCGAAAGTAGTTAAATAATTTCTGAAAGCATACATGGAAATACTTGTAAGTTTGGTTCTGTCAACTTGGAATTCAACAGTCAAGTCTTGAATTGTTCAAACATGCTTGTGCGGACTAAATACAAAATTAATTAATGTAAAGAAGTGAAAGAAAATGACACAATTAACAAATAGCAGATGCTAGTAAAACAAACTAGTCCAAGTAAGTCAAGATAAACAGATTAAACAGGAAACGGTCTCGCACCCCTTAATGATCAATTAAATAAATACACCCTGAAAACATATGCTTTAAGTTAAATTTATCGGTAGAGAAAATGCAACTTACCACTTGAAACATATGGTTGTGGAAGATTGAAAGAGAGGCACATGGTTTGTTTTTGTTAGGAAAGAGAGGTCAGAGTAGTTTATATCAAACACTATGAATTAAATAATAAAAATATCATACTAAATAAGAGAATGTGAACACAGGGGATTTGCACTGCTATCGTGAGCTACACTTCTATTGCATGATGGGTTTGTTACAAGCAGGTCCTGGTGCTAGCAATGGAGGCAGCTGTGCTACATGTTGGTCTGGTTCATTACCTGTGAGGTACTCCCTCTTCTGCTATATATATATTTTCATTTGCTGGTGGCAAACATTGATACATTCTGATTTATTTGTTTCATCTTGGTGGATGCCAAACTTTCTCCTTATAAGGTCAAATATTTGATTTGAAGGTATTTTACTTGAGGCTTATTACCTAACTAGGCAACACTATTATCCATAGAGTTTTCTATTTGAGTTGTTGGTTTCATATTTGAATGTTACTAACATTGTTGGATTGGCTACAGTTTTGAATCTGGCCTTTTTTCTTGAGTGTCTTGGGATTTCTTGTGTTGCACGTGTCATTGGTAGCTTCTAATACAACCACTATTGAGGTAAAGTTTTGCACTCTTTTCCCTTATGTAAAGCTTTTCTTTCTTTTTTGTACATTTGATAGTGTATTAGCCTAGAATAAATATTTTCCAATTGCATGTTGGCATTTCATGTCAAGAACGTGCCTAGAATAAAAAGGGCTGAGGTATTATTCATTCAAAGCAAGAAACAATAATCAACAAGTAGTACAATTTTTAACTAATACCACACTTTTTTTTCCTAGCTCCAAAAATTCGTGAGTCCTCATGTTTTGGTCCAGATTAGGCACACTCATGTGAATGTACCCCAAGTCCTGCACCTGACATGTTTCTAAACATTCTTCATAGTTCTCAAGTTATTTTAGTTAGTGCATGGCATACCTTGACCCCCTATATATATGTAATGTATTTTCTTGAGATGGCAATTCCAACCCAAGTGACCTTATCTAGCTCTGCCACTTAATAATAATATCTTTTTATACTAATTTAAAAATTAAATTAACTAAAAAAATAAAATTTGTACCATATTATTCTTTTTCTTAACATGAAATTATTCATTATTTTTTACATTACAAAAAATATTTAATATAAAAAAGTAAAACAAAAATACAATGAATATTTTCTCTACTTTAGGAGAGAAACTTTATATGTGAAACTAAAAAGAAAACTACTTCTATTTTATTTCTTGTTATTTTTGTTCATCTTTTTTTTTTTTAATTGTATTTACATTAAGAACAACATGAGACAAGTCATAAACACTGACAAAACTTACGAGCTATTCACATTTCTATATCAAGGCGTGAATTTTGACTTTTTTAAAAGTAAATATTGTCTTTTTAAGTAATTCCATAAAAGTGAATTTTGGAATCGGTAAGGGATGCTAAGTAAATGCCAAATTCTATGTGTTCAGTTCATGACTTTCCAGGTTCCAAGTGAATTAAATGGGCTATTCATTAGTCATTCCCCTGAATTATGTTTGATTCCTCTGGATACTTTTATAACATATAAAAATTATTTGTTTTATAGAGATTTTGAAAATAAAATAACATGTAGAATATACTTTTTTTTCATTTACTTTATAATTATAAAAAAGGATTTTTACTTCAAAAGTTAGTTATAAATCCTTTCAGTTGTCTTTTGTGTATGAAAAAACATTTTTATTTTGAAAATAATTACTTTAAAAATTTTTGAAATAAAAAATTCGACCCCATAAATGTAAATGTAAATGTTACTTCACAATAAATATTTTCTATTTATGAATACATATGTTAACAATTGATGCTTATAGAAAATTTTATCTACACTTGCCAATCATAATACGTTTTTGTTTTTGTGGGTAATCATATATAACAAGTATTTTTTTTATCATAATTTGGTCATGTTTTATTTTCTAAATTTTACAAAAGCGAGATTTCAAGAAATTTTTCAGAGTATATATAGCAGAAGAAGGAGAAAATGTTTCTATTGTGTGTCATTTAATTTGGAATGGCAACTTATTAGTTATAGTCTCGTTTCCTAATAAAATACTATAGGATATATAATTTATATATTGAATATAAGATAAAACAATAATTTATTCTTAGAGTTAAGAGAATTTCCCAGGATTATAAAAAAAAAAATTCAGGAGAGTGTCGTGTTTCTGGATGTAGGAAGATGATAATGCAAGGCCACACATCACACATCACACGAGTGACAAAAAAGTCAACTTAATTCTATTCTTTGATGTTATAAGAAAAAGAAAAGAGAAGAGAGCTAGGAAGATACGAGTCAATGTGATCACACATTCTAACATAATTAATTCAATTTATATATCATACATGCTCATTTGAATTGATTAATAGTACACGATAAATAGAAATTCTACTTTTTATTTTTTATGAGTAATATTATGTATTCAACAAATTTTATGAGTATTATATTTTATTTTTTCACTATGTCTGCCACTGCCAGTCTATGATTGTTTTAGGTGGTATGCTTCTCTTGGGATGTATGATGTGGTTGTCAAGAATATGAGGGAAATGTTGGTATGTTTCATGAAAATATTTACAGTTTAGGAACAATTAAGCATTTCACTAGTTAAATCTATTAAAATTGCTCCCTTACCTCAAGTCTAAAACTGCTCCAATAACTTGATTTATTATTTGAAATGATTGTTGAAGTAGATGCATTCCATCAATTTAATCTGAGCATTCTTACACTTTTTCCTCAAAGATAGTTACGAATGCATTCTTACACTTTTTCCTCAAAGATAGTTACGAATGTGGCTGCAATCACTGCCACCTAGATGTGGAGGACTAAGAGGAGAGAGAAAGAGCAAAAATTAATAATTAATTGTTTTTTTGGTAATGAACAACACCATGATCATGCTAGTTCAAGTTCAAAATCCTCAGGTAAGAATGAAAAATTGAAAGCCACTGGGAAGTTATCATCAAAGTCACTTGAAGGCTCACTGACTCAACATGAAGATATCAAAAGCCCTGAACATGTTATGAGTTCAAAGAAGACTGATGAAGCCCTCAGCTTTATATGTTCCACTGATGAAGCTATATTGCATACTTCAAATTCTCCTAGCCCTACTTCATGTATCAAAAAATCCAATACCATGTCCAATGGCCCTTGCATCTACCTTAAAACTATTTTGGAAATTTATATGGCTACTAGGATAGACAAATATGCCGTAAGTACAAAAACATAAGTTTGATGCATCCATACTTGTGTAAAACTATTTCTATATGCAGACAAATATGGCTACTAGGACACACACACACACACACACACACACATATATATATATATATGAAAGAAGAGGTGTTATTAAAGGCAAAGGGTATGGGGTTGACTTAGTTTATGTGATGGTGCAGGTGCCACCGAGACCAAACACATACATGCCTTTTGGAAATGGAGTCGACTCTTGTCCAGGCAGTGATCGAGCTAGCTAAGCTTGAACTTCTCATCCTCCTCCTTTACAAGCTAATAAGTAGTATGGTTCTTGTATGAATTTTTCTGCAAAATTAGTTTGTTAGTTGACAAAGCTTTATTTTGATAGATACCCACGAGTTTGATTTTATTTTATTAGTAGTATGAATTTTCTGCCAAATTAGTATGGTTCTGAGGTTGTAGAGGCCATATGTGGATTGGTTTGTTAGTTGACACATGTAAAAGCTGTTTGTATTTTACATTTTTTAAAATAACCTATTCTGCTTCCTTGATTATAAAAACTGAGAACAGAACGTTTACTTAATATATAGGATCAGTTAGTTTGCTAATTGATCAAGCAACCTTGAGTCATTTCTCAATCTCATTAGAAATGTTTCTTTATTTAACTGGGGATTAGGATTCTTATCGCATTAGTGGTTTTCGGCTTGTAATTTCAAATGTTTCCTTAATCACAATGGTTTTCCTTTCTCTGGTTTTTTGTTAATTTATACACACTTTTATGAGCTGGTCTTCTGTTCTGTAGTTGCTAATGAGGATTTTGAAGGGCAGAAAGCATTCTAAAGCATTCTACAACAATGCAGAGAAACAGAAAGAGAACAGAAGTTTAATGAGCAATGACCAAATTCTACAACAAACTCTTTAATAATTCTTTTCACTCTCACAACTGCCATCTCTCAAATACAGGCAAACTTAGTGGAGTGGTTGATTGGATATGTTGCTGACTCTACCATAGAGGTTACAAAATCATTATACACTTGTTATTCAATTAAACAATAGTAATTACAATATCATCATACCTTGTATATTGTACGGGATATGGCAATATATACCTTATTTTGTAGACTTTTTTTTTTACAATTGTAATTAGCATCACCAAATGTTCTAGATGTTATATTTTATCCTATGCATATTGTTGTTAGTGAAACTTTGATATTAATCTTGTTAATGAAATGATATTTATTTTATATATTTTTTATGGTCTATTAAGATTGATCATATCACCGCGGTCATTATTGTGTACGTGTAAAAAAAATTAAAAAAAAGAAACTACGTCGGTTCTTAACCAACCATCTTAGTATTGGACTTTCTAAGACGGTTATAGTGTAGGAACCGTCTTAGAAAATCCCATTCTAAGACGGTTGTTAAACTACAACCGTCTTAGAAAGCTACATTCTAAGACGGTTCTTAGGTAATAACCGTCTTAGAAAAGAACTTTTTAAGACGGTTGTAGTGTAGGAACCGTCTTAAACTATGACTTTCTAAGACGGTTGTAGTGTAAAAATCGTCTTAGAATGTCGCTTTCTAAGACGGTTCTTTGTTAATAACCGTCTTAGAAAGTGACATTCTAAGACGGTTTTTGATAACAACCTTCTTAGAAAGTGGCATTCTAAGACGGTTTTTGCTAAACAACAGTCTTAGAATGTAACTTTCTAAGACGGTTGACAATCGACGTAGAAAACGTTACTTTTTCAACGACACCCATAAAGACGACGGTTGCAGAACCGACGTAAAAGGGCCTAAATAAATCGACGTAAAAGGCCCTGTTTGTACTCCCTTGTCTTCAAGAAGAAACAGTTCGTGTTTTATATATATTTGTTTGGTTGGAATTATTTCAAGAATTCAATTTTTTTTTTTCAATCATTTTGTCTATGGTAATATAAAAGTTTATTTTTGAAAGTTGTGATTTTCGATACAGATACACTCTTGGTGGTTTGTTTCTAGCAAGTTATGAGGACAATGTAGTTGCTGTCTTTGATGAGGTTCTATCATATTTTGACTCTCAGCTTTTGCTTCAAATGTTATTTTGAAACATATATTTTTACAAATTTCGAGTTGTAGAAAATTTGAAGTTTGTGTTTTTATTGATGAAATTTGTTGTTGACATTAGAACTTTGTGATGGGTAGCAGCTTGTTGTGATTGCCAGACTTGTATGGAATCGCCCAACATCCTGCGCGTATGTTCCCATTTACTAATAATTCTTTGACTATATATTATTGAAACTATTTTCATTCTTCCATTGTTTAATAAAATATGGAGAAGAATAGGCTGAATAACACTGAAATGGAACGTGGTTCTAGTTCCAAATTCATGAGAAAATTGTTTTCAAAATATGTTTACCAAAATGGATGGTTGTAGTCAGTGGCAGACCCAAGTATTTTTTTTTATGTCTGCACACTTAGTGGCGGGGGTTTGGAGGCAGCGCCTCCGAAATTTTTTTCGGTAAAGAAAATTTAAATCAACGCTTTATGTACAAGGTTATGAAATTGGCTAACAATGTTTGAAGTTATATACAATCTGTGCAATTTTTATCACCTTCCCTTATGTACACCTTCCTAATACCAGGTCTAGTGCAATATCAACATTCTCTATTTCTAAAGATAAATATGTTGATGAGAGATGATATATTTATCAGAGAGGAATCATAAACAGTCTCAGATTTATCAATTTCCCCTCAACAGCATCTACCAAAATATTGAGATCTTAGGTAGCTCACCACCACAAAGCCTCCATCTAATAACACAATATTATTGGAGTGCCACCACAGCTTTTGCATTGAACTATATAGAACTAAACCTAGTGTGTAATAAATAATCTGGTTTTGAAATGGTATGACACAATATAGGAAATAACTAATACTTCCTAGGTTCTTAATAAATATTAAACCTGACAATGACAAGCTGTGCATACAAGTTCATTGTGATAAATTGAAGATGACACAAAACATAAGCTAACTACATAACACTATATGACTAGGAAGATGGCATAATTGTACCACAATATCATAATTTAGATTTGTCCAGTAAGTTGAAGAAATATAGTTCTAGCATCTTACTATATTTATAATTTCACAAAATAAAAGTACATAAATAGATGACAGCACAAGGACTTAAGCAATGATGAGTAGCCAAATTTGAATATTAGAAACAAAGCAACAAATTTATTTTTCGATTAAATTAGATTTTATCAAGTTGCAGTCCGCAACTACAATTATGACTGCAACATAAAAAAATTTGTGGTCTCCACACCCTATTGCAGCTGCCTCAGCTGCAATATCAAGGATTGCAAATTCACAATTCATGACAAAATTGCAACTTCAATCCCAATCAATTGCAATTTAAAACCAGCATGAACTGTCTACAGCAACTTGATTGTCACGTGCAAAAAACATTATATAAACATAGCAGACATAATAAAAGATAAGTATCTCACCAATTACAAAATCTTAAACTGAAAAACATATTTTTCTCTTTTTTTTTCACCTATTTCATCATTAGTTATTCAATACCACGTGCTCAGAACACTTTTCACAAACACCACGTGCTCACTCACCACATTCATACTTAACTTGAAGGTGCCATGCCAAGATAGCCGAGGTGGCCGTCGCCCGTGGGAGACAGACAGCATAGGCCAACGGCGGCGCGGTTCGTGATGAGAGGACGGATGCTGTCGTGCTGATGCGGTCGCGACAAGGCCCCAAGGGAGCTGCTGAGTTGCACACTGATGACGACGGCGCGGCGAGGCGAAGGCAATTCCGACGTGCAGGCGGGCGAGCTTCGAGGAGGAGACACAATGTTGTCACTGTGGTGAGGCGTGAACAAGAGAGAGAGAGAAGAGTTGCGCTGTGTGAGGCGTGAACGAGAGAGAAGAGCTGTGCGTTTTGTAATTTTTTTTTAGAAAAAAAAAACTTAAAGTTTAGTGTCCGCACTTGCACCAGTGTGGGTCCGCCCCTAGTTGTAGTAATTTTTTTGCATGTGATGCTTGGTGCTACCTACTATTTGCCCAATCAAAATTGGTCTGACTTGTGCTGCTGGATAAAACCTCCAAACAAGCCTATATATAGTAGCACGTTATATTGTTTACAGCTTTAATTAATCATTTGGTTTTTATATTTAGGTCAATTTTTTATTTTAGTTTAATTTCTATACAAAAAACTTTATTACGTTTCAGATTTCATACGAACAATTTTTTTATACTTTAAACACTGTTTGTATAGGACCCTTTTAAGTAATTATAAGCATTTAAAAATGTATTTGATACTCCTTAAAAGATTAATAGTGTTTTTATATTAATGAATAATTCTAAATCATCTTATCTCTTTTTGTTAATAGTTTTTTTAATTACTAAAATTAAAGCAAACATGGAGTTTTTTTTTTTTTTTTTTTTGCATTTTACAATATTTAATACATCTATTTTTTATTTAATATTTTATTTTGTATTAAGAAAATTATCAAGAAGTTGTAGAGGATACAACATGCAACGAAACTTTTCTATGTTAATATACTAATCTAACGTATAGTAATATATTTTTGATTTTTTTAGATTATAGTTTAGTTTATATTAGGATTTTTTTCAATAGTTTATGAGTTTATTGTCCAATGTAAAGAAAAGATAAATTTATATAAAAGGTAAGCTTATCTTCACAGTTTTTCTTTTCCTTGTCTGCAGGTTGACGTTGTTATACGTTTGCTGCCCCCAAGTTGTCATATTATTGTAGCAAATGCATGCTTGCATTGAGGTGCTTCACATTATTTCAAGTTACTTTGAACTGAAATGATATATATTTAGAAAAATAAAAAATGATTAAAATGACGTAGGTTTTTGGACAAAGCATATCCATACTAGATTATAGTAAAGGCTGGAATAACGTGATAAGGATTGTAGTCACTTCTTGAATTTAGACTATATCAACTTATAGATTGGTCATCCCTTGGGAAAAAAGAATAAACGTACGTATATCTTTAAATTAAATTAAAGAATTGTACCGAAAGTTATATTGTTCCCTTGTGAACCATTACTTTCTTTACTTCCAGAATCTCTCAAATAACATCTCTATAGATTTTCCTTTTGGTAAAAAGTGTAAGGTAGTATCGGTACACTGTTTGTTCTTTCTTTATTCTTGCTTAGTAAATGAATATGTTTCTTGATGCAGCTGAAAAAACATCTTGTCACTGCTAGCTATGTTGATAGCTCCATGTCAATGCTAAATGAATAGGCTAAAGATGCTGGCATAATAATTCTTGAAGAGATGGGCTTGGACCCAGGAATTGGTAAGAGTTATTTGATAATTAGTGATCTGTTTCCAGGACTTCTGCAAAATAAAATAGTTTATAATAGTGCATCTGGATTGATGTACTTATTGTAAATATATGTTCTAAGCATTGCAGCTGTTAAACTATTACCTATTCTAAATTTCTGATTGCATGGACGGCTACGGTATTTTTCTTCTAAGAAAGTTGAAATAAATTATTGGAAATCTTTATTTACTGGGCTGTGTTACAACAGATCATATCATCAAATTTATACAAACTCCTTCAAAAATATTTGTTTGCTTCTTTTATCCTAACACATTAGCTGAAAACCAGTTTCTGAACATTCTAGAAGCTTCACATATTTCCAACTAAAATGGGTCTGTCTTGCAATAAGATCGTACTTGTTTGATGATCCAGATCATATGATGGCAATGAAGATGATCAACCGAGCACATGTGCAGAAAGGGAAAATAAAGTCTTTCACTTCTTATTGTGGTGGACTTCCATCTCTTTCAAAGACTTTGGTGCATCTAATTTGGAGGAAAAGGTAAGGGAAAAAAATGGCCTGATTTGGACATGCTACCATTTGGATGACTAACTGATCCAGGTTATAGTCTATTTTATTGCCTATTAATATTAGTAGTTAATGAATTGGAGATATGACTATTTTAAAAATTTGTTTAGTATTTATCACCTTGTTGATCAAACGATGGTTTGATATCTAGATTACAGTCTTTTGATATTTTACTATTTCTATATAAAAAAAAAACTTTTTCTATCCTTCAGATGACAAACCTTCCATTTTGAAATATACAGGTATTGTTTCTATGAAGTCCTTGTCACGTTGTGCAGATATTGTTTCTTCATGTACACAGGTAATCTAAGTTGCATGAAGGTGATGTGGGTAAGAGAAGGTATGGCAGGATTTATAGAAATATAATGCCAAAAAATAAAGTAACTGAGTCATAAGATAATTATAATTTTCATTATTTCTAAACCCAAGGTTTTAGGGACCTAAGTCTAGCTGCTAATAGACTCACCCATCATTCTATCAAACTTGGTGGCATAGGCTTTGGAGCCTCTTTTCGGATTGATTGCTACCATTGTTTCTATATATGTACTCTTCTTACTTCTTACTCTCATTTTTTATATGGGTAAATATTAGTTTACTACTTTTGTTAGAAATCTCACTTGAGTTATGGTTTATTTCCTCCATTTTGTAATTTTATTCTAGTTCTTTAAATTTGTATCTCATTTTGCTTTCGTTTATCTTTTAATTTGTAATTTTTTATTATTTTTTCTAAAAAATGATATTCTAAGATGGTTCTTTGAAAAATCATCTTAGAATTATACATTCTAAGACGGTTTTCTCAAAAACCATCTTAGAATTTGCATTCTGACCATTCGGATCATTCATTAACGCATTTTCAAGATGGAATGTTTCAACTGCAAACAAAAGTTATCAGAATTTCTGCTTTGTTTTATCTCGTTTCGGACAGTAATATTGAGAAAGGGTTATCTATTTTATGAACCGTTGGATTATCCTCACATTTGGTCAGTACGTTCCTCTCTTGCATTAAATCAATTTGACCGTTGGGATGTGTTAATTATTATTTTGGGTGGTAGGAATTAATTTCGTACATAATCCTATTTTGTATGCCTACCTCTTGTGATGTTTTGGTACAATTTTTGTTGAAATTGTTTGCTGATTGTAATGGTTACCGAAACCCTTGCGTAATCTCATTTTATTGATAGTGAAGAATTTGGGTGGATTCCGAGATACGTCCCATAATTTTTACTTATTACATTGAGAAGGTTTTCCCAGCTTATAGAGCAGCACTTCAAATGGAGGAACATGGAGAATCTAGCTCATAATGAGAATCGAGGAATGTTGCACAAATGGTAGCCAATCCGGACATATAGTTGAGAGGCAATGAGTCCAGTTAAGACTTCATCCACGCTGCTAAATCAAATCATGGGCCCATGGGAAATGATAAAATTCGATTCCCACCCAATAATGGTGAAAGTATAATGTTATAACCCTGAGCCCTGGACGGTTGGCGCTGGATTTTGCGCGGTTAGCGCCAGGGGTCTTCTGCAGAAAATTAGTGTAGAGGTGTGGCGCTAGTAGCGCCGGTGTGGCGCGATCAGCGCCATGCACACTGCTAGATGGTGCCAGTAGCGCTGCAGTGGCGTGGGTGGCACCGGGCACACTGGAGGTTGACGCCAGTGGCGTTAGGTTGGCGCGAGTGGCGCCAGACCATCCAGAGGACCTGCTCTTTTTGCAGGGGGTGAGAGTGGCGCCAGGTTGGCGCAGATGGGGCCATTGGTTCTGGTTATTGGCGCGGTTGGCGCCGTGGGCTCTGGAAGCTGGCGCGATCGGCGCGACAGCTCGGGTAGACCCACTATAAAAAGGGTCAGGTCACGTTTTTGGAGAGAAAACTTCCTCTCTTCTTCCTCTGAACGACCTGCAGCCATTGATGAGCTTCCAAGCTTCTGAATCCCTTGTTTTGTGACCCAAATCACTTCCTTGATACACCAAACTTGCTAGAAACACTTGGTGAGCTTGAATCCTTCATCATATTTCCATAATCGTTAAGTTAGGTAGCATTTTAATTAAGTCATATAAAATTAAAAGCTAAATAAAAAGCAAGGAAAGAGCTGAAAAAGATGTGGTGCAACTCGCGCCAGGCGCGGCGCTACCAACGCCATAGCTACGATCAGTCCACGCTAACCGCGTGAGGTCTCGCGCTGTCCGCGCGAGAAGTTCGAATTGGTAGCCTCATCTGCATAAGTTGGCGCGACCCGCGCCAAGTTTGGTGCCAACCACGCCACAGCCACGATTAAGTCACGTTGTTAGCGTGACATCCGCGCCAACCGCGCGAGTTGCACGACCCTGAGCCTCAATTCTGCATTAAATCACGCTAATCGCGTGAATAGTGGCGCGACTAGCGCCATTGGCTCAAATCAATTGCCCAATTGTCAATGTTCCATGCTACCCGCGTGGAACTCTGCGTGAACCGCGCCAGGCTTTCGAGCCAAAAGGTCCTTTCAATGCCAGATCACGTGGATCGCATGAGATCCCGCGCGAATCGCGCGGATAAGACGAAACCAGAGCCCTTCCAATGCATAATAGCGCGATCCGCGCCAATGTTCGCGCTATTTGCGCGGCATCGCAAAATCAGTTTTTATTTTAAACTCTCCCATTCGCGCCCCCACTCCATTACTGTCCCAAAACTGCTCCCTGAATTTCGCCCTAACCCAGCCATCATTGTAACCACCGCTTCTATTTAGTATTTATTTTATTGGTAATTGAAACGACCGCTTTTATTTCACTTTTATTTTTCATTTGTGACTAAAATTTTTCGAAAATAATAATAATAACAAAATTCAAATTGAATTGGTTAAGTTTTTAAAACCGCTTTTCAAATCGTATAAAGGTTTACGCGTAATTACCTAACATAATCCATAACGTTCATTCACACAGATATAGATATCACATGTCCATAGTATACAGTCCACTATAAATCCACAGTCCATATATAAATAGTCCATGGTACAGAACTAAATATAGATCATCATAAGCAGAGAATCACAACAGCTACATCTTCTAGTACAACACCGTCTATTTCACTGTGCCTCTGCTCGCCCAAATAATTTGGGGTCATCACAGGTGTCAACCACAAGACACAAAAGAGGGTAAGTCATGATAAACCAAATTTAAATGTATACAAAATATTAGATACAGAAATATTAAATATACGTACTAGTTAGATACAATACATAGGACATATTAACAGTTATTAAAAGTTAACTATATTTTACTCCACACATGAATTAAATCATTTCTTTTCCACACACAACACGTAAGA
>PYAF01005055.1:86120-98317 GCA_007407185.1 Glycine tomentella | reverse complement strand
ACTCAGCTGTTCCTAGAGAAACACTATCTCTACACTTGCAAGAAACCCATTTACAATAGAGTAATCTTTACAAAAATTCAATAGAACAGTTTTACACTTTCAAAGACAAGGAAAGATATCACCTGATAATCCAAGAATGAATGCACATGAATGAATCACAGGTTGAATGACAGATTACCAACACATATCCAATTCTTTCTTAGCTTTGAATGAACATTGATTGCTTCACCTTCTTGATTCAAAGACCCATTCAATTTTTTGAAGACTCAATGTTTAGAAACTGAGAGAAAATGTCACTAATGAAGGCTTAGAGAGTTTGTGAATGCTTAGAACTCGTATTTCTCAAATTGCACAAAAAGTCTCCTAACCTCAGCTTAAGAGGTGCTATTTATAACTATTTTTTAACTGCTAATAATCGATTAAACACGCTCCAATAATCGATTATTTCGCATATGTAATCGATTAAATCAAGATGGTAATCGATTAAAATGCTCATAGTGACTCCTTAGTTCCAAGAACGAACCACTTAATCGATTATTCCGATATGTAATCGATTAAGTCCGAAATGCATGTTTTTTCTAAATGACCTATGTAATCGATTAAAATAATATGCAATCGATTAAAATGATCCTGATGCATTCTGGGTTTTGACAAAGAACAATATAATCGATTATTCCATGAAGGAATCGATTAAGACCGAAATGCATATTTTCCAAATATACTAATTAATCGATTAAATCGATATGTAATCGATTAAATCTACAAGACATGTAATCCATAGGCATAGATGTAATCGATTATAAAATTCAGTAATCGATTATGTCCGAAGTTGTATGTTTTCAATTTTAGCCTAGGTAATTGATTAATCCGTCATGTAATCGATTACAATGTTCATACTTTATTTTCTAAAGGCTCGAAGAACAGAATAATCGATGTCACAAGCCTTGTAATCGATTATTTCAGTAAGGTTCCATTTTTCCAAAAACTTATCTTTTTAAATCCTTACTAGTGACTTGCCTTTAATTAAACCTTTTAATCTAACAATCCTAGATGAATGAATAATGCATGATATGCACAATTGGATTATCAGATCATATACTTCCTTTTACATAATCAAATTGGTCTTTCAAGCTTTTCCATTGAACCTTTGCCTTTTGAGCATGTTGAAAGCACAAAACTTCTTGAATCTTGATCCTTGTTCACTAATGATTGGCTTCACCTGAATCAACATCTTTTACAGTGGTTTGAAGCCCCAAACCAAGATGATCCTTGATGCTTCAGCTGGAGGAACAATGATGTCAAAAAGCCCTGAGGAAGCCATAGTGATCATTGACTCAATAGTAGCAAGTGACTACCAACCTCACCATGATAGATCACCAATTCAAAGGAAAGGAGTAATAGAGCTCGACACCCAAAATGCCATTTTAGCTCAAAACAAGCTCCTGACACAACAATTAGAGGCCATAACAAAGCAAATAGGCCAACTTCCTCAACAAATTCAGCAGGGAGGATCACAGAAATCTTATACAGCCCATTAATTGCAACAAATCCTGAGATGTGATTTTTGTGGAGGAGACCATCAAAATGGCCATTTCATAGTACCTGGTGATTGTCCACAAGAAGAGGAAGCTCACTACATGCAAAATCAATCAAGACCTCAACAAAATTATCAAGGGAATTACCAAGGTTATCGCAGTGGTCTAGGTTCTAATTAACCTTATAATTGGAGGCAAAATAACAATACTTATAATGTCCCCACTAACCCTCCTTTTGCAGGTCCTCCTAACAATTTTTTTGCAAGTTCTTTTCATTCTATTTCAGGTCCTTGAAATAGAAATCCACCACAACAAGCTCAGTCTGACAGATTGACAAAAATGGAAGACACTCTTACACAATTCATGCAAATGTCCATCAGTAACCAAAAGAACATTGAGGCTTCTATCAAGAATCTAGAAGTACAAGTAGGGCAGCTTGCAAAGCAGTTAGCTGAGCATGGAGGTGGATCTTTCTCAGCAAATACCCAAATCAACCCTAAAGAATAGTGTAAAGCAATTATCACTAGAAAGGGAACTGTAGTTGGTAGGAAAGAGGAAAGAGAAGAAAAGAAAAATGAAGGAAATGTAGAGAAAAATGATGATGTAGAAATAGAAAATGAAAAAGAAAAAGAAAAAGATGAGGAAGAAACAAATGAAAAAATTGAGAGGAAAGTAACAAGTGATGAGGAAAAGAAAAGAAGTGATAAAGGCAAAGTTGTCTTAACTCCACCACCAGTCCAAAGCATGCCATATCCACACACTCCATCAAAAAAAGCAAAGGAAAGACAATACAAGCGTTTTCTTGACATCTTCAAGCAACTACAGATAAATATTCCTTTTTCTGAAGCATTAGAGCAAATGCCAATATATGCCAAGTTCATGAAGGATCTCTTCACCAAGAAAAGAAGATACGCCGATGAGGAGACCATCAAGCTGGATGCAGGATGCAGTGCCATCATCCAAAAGACCATTCCAGAAAAGTCTAGAGATCCAGGTAGTTTTACAATCCTTGTTACTATTGGTAACTTATCTGTGGGGAAATCTCTTCTTGACTTAGGTGCAAGCATCAATCTCATACCATTATCCATGGTTAAGAGGATAGGAGAGGTTATAATCAAACCTACTAGGATGACTCTGCAGTTAGCTGACAGATCTATTAAGCATCCCTATGGATGAAGGAAAGCTCACTGTCAGAGTACAAGATGATGAAGTTCAATTCAATGTTCTTGAAGCTATAAAGCATCCCTCAGATAAGAAAGAATGTTTTAGAGTAGATGTACTGGATGAGGTAATTTCTGACTCTAAAAGATTTCTTTACAAAAGGATAGCTTTGGGAAAGCTTTGACTGAAGAAGCTCAAGAAGAAGATGGAGATAAGGAAAAATAAAAGTATCTCCATCAACTAAATACATGCAAAGAAGTGCCCTTTCATCAATCCCTCTTTGAAGAACTAAAGGAAGAGAAGCAGAAAGAGGAACCAAAGCTAGAACTTAAGGTACTACCTTTACATTTAAAATATGTTTTTCTTGCAGGTAATTCCGAGAAACCAGTAATCATCAATGCAAATCTTTCTGTGGAGGAAGAAAAGAAATTGGTGAAAGTCTTGCAACAAAACAGTAAAGCCATTGGTTGGACATTATCAAACTTATCAGGTATTAGTCCTTCATATTGCATGCATAGAATTTTAATGGAACAAGACTATAAACCTGTTGCTCAACCTCAAAGACGTCTTAATCCAACCATGAAAGAAGTAGTCAAGCTATTGGAAGCAGGAATGATATACCCTATATCAGATAGTCAATGGGTAAGCCCCGTGCAAGTGGTGCCTAAAAAAGGTGGCATGACTGTGATAAAGAATGATAAAGATGAGCTGATCCCAACTCGTACTGTTACGGGTTGAAGAATGTGTATCGACTACAGAAAGCTCAACAAAGCCACTAGAAAGGATCATTTTCCATTACCGTTTATGGATCAAATGCTAGAGAGGCTAGCAGGTAAGAAATATTACTGTTTTCTTGATGGTTACTCTGAGTACAACCAAATCATCGTTGATCCTAAAGACCAAGAGAAAACAGCTTTTACTTGCCCCTTTGGTATTTTTGCTTATAGGAAAATGCCTTTTGGTTTATGTAATGCTCCTGCCACTTTCCAAAGGTGCATGTTTGCTATTTTTTCTGATCTAGTCGAGAAAAGTATTGAAATATTCATGGATGACTTCTCGGTCTTTGGTACTTCTTTTGATTCATGCCTGTCTAATCTTGATATTGTTTTAAAACGTTGTATTGAAACTAATCTTGTGCTTAATTGGGAAAAGTGTCACTTTATGGTGACAAAAGGTATTGTGTTAGGTCACAAGATTTCCATGCAGGGCATTGAAGTGGACAAAGCTAAAGTGGCTGTCATTGAGAAATTACCTCCACCAAACAATATCAAGGGCATTCGAAGTTTCTTAGGACACGCAGGATTTTACAGGCGATTTATTAAAGATTTTTCAAAAATTGCTAAGCTGCTTAGCAATCTTTTAAATAAAGAAGTTCCATTTCAGTTTGATAAATCATGCTTCCAAGCTTTTGAAACTTTGAAACAAAAACTGGTTTCCGCACCCGTAATCACTGCACCTGATTGGACTCTTGATTTTGAAATTATGTGTGATGCAAGTGATTATGTGGTGGGAGCAGTTTTGGGACAAAGGAAAAATAAAGTTTTTCATGTCATACACTATGCAAGCAAGGTTTTAAATGAGGCACAAATTAATTATGCAACAATTGAAAAAGAATTGTTTGCCATAGTATTTGCCTTGGAAAAATTTAGATTATATTTAATAGGATCTAAGGTGGTGATTTATACAGATCATGCTGCAATAAAATATTTATTAGTTAAAACTGATTCTAAACCCAGGCTTATTCGATGTATTTTACTTTTGCAGGAATTTGATTTAGAAATAAAAGATAAGAAAGGGTGTGAAAAATATGTAGTTGATCATTTATCTAGACTCACTAGTGAAGAAATAGCCACCCAAGATCCAGAAATACAAGAAGAATTCTCTGATAAGAAACTCCTCTATATCTCAGAAAGGCCATGATTTGCAGAAATGGCTAATTTTAAGGTAGTTGGGGCAATTCCTGAAGATTATACTTGGCACCAAAAGAAGAAGTTTCTCAGAGATGCCAAATGTTTTGTGTGGAATGATCCTTGCCTCTTCAAAATTGGAGCAGATAACCTTTTAAGAAGATGTGTAACCCAGGGAGGGGCAAGGAACATTCTATGGCATTGTCACAACTCACCTTATGGAGGGCATTACAATGGAGAAAGGACTGCTGCAAAGGTCCTATAAGCAAGCTTGTATTGGCCTACACTGTTCAGAGATGCCCATGAATATGTGCAAAGGTGTGATAATTGCCAGAGGACTGGAGGAATCTCTAAAAGAAACGAAATGCCTCTACAAAATATTTTAGAAGTCGAAGCCTTTGATTGTTAGGGAATAGATTTTATTGGTCCATTTCCATCTTCGCATTCAAATGAATATATTTTGTTGCCAATGGATTATGTAATAAAATGGGTGGAAGCAATAGCTGCACAGAAAGCTGACTCGAAAACAGTTATTCGCTTCTTGAAGAGAAATACTTTCTCTAGATTTGGAACACCTCGTGTATTAATCAGTGACAGAGGATCACATTTTTGTAATGCTCAACTTCAAAAGGTCCTCCAACATTATGGTGTTCGACATAAAGTAGCTTCTCCCTATCACCTGCAAACTAATTGGCAGGCTGAAGTTTCAAACAGAGAAATCAAAAGAATTTTAGAAAAGACAGTTGCCCAGTAACGGAAAGATTGGTCTCAAAAACTTGATGAAGCTCTTTAGGCATACAGGACAGCATTTAAAGCACCCACAGGGCTCACACCTTTTCAACTGGTCTATGGCAAATCTTGCCATTTACCTGTGGAACTGGAACACAAAGCTTTTTGGGCTTTAAAATTCTTTAATTTTGATTCTAATCTTGCAGGTGAACAGAGAAAGTTACAACTGCATCAATTGGAGGAATTGAGACTTTCAGCATATGAAAATTCCAAACTTTATAAGGAAAAAGTTAAATTTTATCATGATAAAAAGCTTTTGAAAAGGAATTTTCGTTCTGGACAATATGTTTTGTTATTTAATTCTCGACTAAGATTATTTCCAGGAAAGCTGAAGTCTAAATGGTCCGAAACTTTCACTATAAAGGAAGTAATGTCACATGGTGTTGTGACTCTTGAGGACCCAACTACAAAAAGAACATGGACAATGAATGGGAGCAGACTCAAGCCTTATCTGGGTGGTGAAGTTGAATGGCTCACCACTGTGGTACAACTGCAAGAAATTTGAGCTGCAACCTAGTAAGTTTTTAATTTTTTATGCTTTATATATATATATATATATATATATATATATCTAATGTAGTAAATATAGGCTAAAATATATGTAATATAACCTTAAATAAATTAACACACAACATTTTTTATTTCTTAAAAAAAAGGGGGGGGGGGGGTTTAACTCGCCCAGGCGAGTACACCCAGTGCAAGGTAAAACTCCAAAGTGTTACAATTTCTTCTACATTTTCACTTTCATCTTGTTGTGAACTATTTCCTTCACCCAAGCTCGCCCAGGCCACTGCACCTATCCAATTTCATTGTCTTCTTCTTACTCTTGATCCCAAGTAAGTATCCTTTTCTTGCATCAACAAATTTTTGAATACCATCCATCTCTTGTATGCTTGCATGCTTGTAGTATCCATCAACAAAGCCTTTTCTTTTGCTTCTCTTTATGTCTAGGTTAGAAAAATGTGGAATTATGATTCTGCTCTGTTTTTATTATTTTGCTGTATATATTTGAAATTGGTCACCTCTCCCTTCTATTTCTTTGAAAATTTTGGGTGTAGGAATATGCCAATATTACCAATTTCATGTACAAAAGTGGGTGTCCACCAAGTGTTTGTAAAAATGCCACATTGAAAACAGTTTCTACTTGACACATTGTTAATGCACAAAACATATTCCATGCTCGTCCTAAACACTTTCCATGTATGCCATTGATCATCACTTAGGCCTAGCATTCAAATAAAGTCATCACTTTTTGATGTACATCAATTGTTAGAGTCTATAATGCAATGTCAACTAAACTAACAACATTGTAGGTAAGAAAAAATTCCAGCATTTAGTATATTTTACCTACATGATTAGAATTCTTGATCAAAATGGTGCATTAGCAAAATCATGGACTAAAATGCTTGATCAACATGGTGCATTAGCAAAATAGGAAATTTTGCCATTTCGTAAGTATCTTGATGTTACATAGGCTGCCACCTATCTATCCACTAAACTCACCATGCTTGTTAAATGCTAAAGTTATTTTTAAGTTATTATTTTAGATGGCTCCAAAGAAATTACAAGCTAAGAGAGCTCGCAATGAAGGTTCCAGTGCACCTCCACCTGAGGATTTTATCTATGATGAGCAGAGGTTCAGAAGCAAAGAACACCAACTCAGATTTGAAGCCATCAAAAACTGGTCCTTCCTCAAAGAAAGAAGAGTTCAGCTATTGAATGATGAATACCCAGAATTTACAACCGAACTCGACTGACGTAGATGGGGATCCTTGGCAACACCTCTGCAAAAGTTTGATCCTGAAATTGTCTTAGAGTTTTATGCCAACGCGTGGCCATTAGAAGGAGCATTGTTTGATAAGCGCTCATTCGTCAGAGGCTAGTGGATTCCCTATGATGCTGATGCCATAAATCAGTTTCTAGGCAATCCACTAGTCCTCCCAGAAGGACATCTCTGTGAATATATGGAGAGGCGTAATAATTTTGATGAAGAGGCAATGATCCAGCTCCTATGCATCCCAGGGTGTGACTTTGCACAGAACATAGCAGGTAACAGGGTAAGATTAATGAGAACAAATATGACTACCCTTACCCAAATATGGATGACCTTTTTGCTAAGTAACATTATGCCTAAAGACCATAACTCTGACCTTCCCATGCTTAAGTGTCAACTAGCTTATAGTATTATAACTCAGCTTAGCATTGATGTGGCTTAAATAATCTCTGATGTTATTCATCAATTTGTGATCTTAGAGCCACCTAGGCATCCACTTAACCCTGAGAGAGCCAACAGGGCACTTGGATTTGCTGCATTGATTACTGGTTTATGTCAGTTATTTGGAATCCAAGTACACCTCTTTAGGACCATCCGCTCTAAGATTAACCGTGCTTTCATTGAGAAATATTGTTTAGCTAGACAGGTCGAGCAGTAGCCCGTCCTAGAGCCAGCTTCTTTGGAGTCCATTTTTGCACATTTGCAGAGAATGGAACTCTAAATGAACACCTACATGCAGCACATGGCGGAGCAGTAAGCTGCAAATTTCAGAGGTCAGATGCAGCGGAATGAGAGCTTCTACAACTACACTCTGCACCAGTACCGGCAGGATCCTAGCCCATTTCCATGGCCCACTTCGGAGTAGTTCAGAGCCCGTGTAACATGGCCTGGGGACAGGCCAATATTCCAGGAGGAGGCAGCAGGCTCTAGAGCCTAGCAGGACCTTGTAGTAGAAGAAGGACCTGCAGCTGCAGCAGAAGCAGCAGAGGGAGGAGGAGAGGCAGCTGATGATTTAGAGCAGGATTTGGCAACTTATCTTACTGATATGCAAAATCTGTGACACTACTTTTGACTTATTTATCACTTTCTTTATAGCTTTTGAAGTACTTTAGTTACCTTACTTATGCACTTTTATTACATGGTTACTTTAGTTACATATGATTACCGTTGTTTGAAATATCTTAGTTACGTTATTATTCTGTTAGTATTACGCACGTAGTTTATGCTAAAGCGGTGCACATTTAGGAAAACATTTTTGTTGTGCACAAGAAAAACTCTTTTTGAAAGATTTCACACACTTTTTGCTTATAAAAATCACTTTTGTAAATGAAATAGTAATTTAGAATATAATTCAAAATTTTGGGGCATAAAATGAAAATTATTCTTGATATATATTATGTTTTGAAAAGAATCATCAAAATTTTTTAAACTTATTTTTAGATCAGAACACAACAAAAATGAATTTTTGTAGGAAACCTTGAGAAACGAAAAACAAACTTAAATGGTTTTTCAGAAAAATCAAATAAAGGCAAGTCCTTTTACATGGAATTGATAAATAACATCAGTGGGAAACATTGATTTGATTTGAACATGAAAATAGACCTTTTTAAGCCTAGTGAGTGTGTGCATCCAAACAGAAAATATACACTGAGAGTCCTTACTGATATAAATTATAGTTAATTTTGCATAAGTTTCTAATTGTCATAACATATGATTCATGGACATGATTTAGGCCTTTTTTCTTAAACATCATTAAAAGCCATTAGCCAAAAAGCTACCCTAATATATAATGATTTATCCTTTGCAAAGCCCTTTGAGTCAAACACTTAATATTTTATTGGCACCTTAACCTAAAATAAGAAGTTTTCACCTTACCTTAGGTTAGGAGAGCAAGGAAAGATTTTTGTTGAAAATTTTTATCAGTTGGATAGATGATATGATACAAAAGACTTTTTGCTTAAAAATATGGCTATACATGTGATTCTAAAGCTAAAGAAAAGAAAAAGAAAGAAAAGAAAAAGAGAAAAAGGAAACAAAAAAATTCCTTATGGTTGAAAAAATTAAAAAGAATGATATGAGAAAAATGGATATCTTGGTAGAAAAAGGAAAAAGGGAAAAAATGAAGTGATGATAGCATGGTTTTCCTGATCTTTGTTTGCTCTCCTACTCTTAAAGGTAATTTTTTGAATATCCAGAAAAACCATGAATCTTTTCTAGCCAGGACTACCCTAAAAAGCCCTAAAGATCCATGATGATTATGAGCTATGATTTGATGGGAAATGACTTGCAAATTTGATCTATAAGATATCAGTGATGGAATTGAGAGTGAAACACTTACCTGGGAGCACTAAACACCTATTGAGAGGTTTTCCTCTGCTTGAATCAGTCAAATGTTTCCTCTGAGGTCTTTTTAGAAATGAAGTGTAAATTGACTCTAATCTCATTTGGTTTCATGAAATTCTATCTTTTTGTATTTTCAAATTATCAAGGTTAACTACTTTTAAAAATTTTGTTCTGATCAAACTGGAAGTTGATTCTTGTCAAAGCATGATACTCTTACCTTTGCTTGGGGACAAGCAAGATTCTAGGTTGGGGAGAGTTGATAAGTGCCACATTTTAGTAAAAATAGACTTATAGGATGGCACTTATCTGTTGTTTTGATTAGATTTATTTACAAATTAACCCTAGAAACCTAGTCAAATTGTAGTTGTATGAAGTTAAGTTATGATTTCATGTTTTGAGAAGATTCGTCCAAATTAATGGTGTATTTTGATAGGTTCGAAGATTCCGAAAGTGTCGAGCGTATAAAAGGCAAGAAAAAGGGGTGATCAAAGTAAAAATAGAAGTTTCAGAAGCAATCCAGGCCCAACAATCAACAAAGCCCAAAGAAAACTTCAGGTGACAAGTCCTTGCTCAAAAATCTTACACTTAAAGATGGGGGCTATGTTACTTATGGAGACAACAACAAAGGGAAAATAATAGGTGAAGGAAATATTGGTGACAAGTAGAACACAAAAATCAGCAATGTATTCTATGTTGAAGGCTTGAAGCATAATCTACTAAGCATAAGCTAATTATGTGACAAAGGCTTTAAAATCTCTTTTAATCAAGATCGCTGCATGATATGTGATGGTAAAAGTGGAGAAGTAATCCACATTGGCAAAAGAAAAGGTAACATTTATTTGCTTTCCATAGACCATGCATTATTCCACAAGACTACATGCTTAATGAGTAAGTTAGATGAAACTTGGTTGTGGCATAGGAGAGCTAGTCACATTAACATGCACCATATGAATAAACTTATTAAAAAGGACTTGGTAATTGGCTTGCCAAAACTCAAATTTGAAAAGGACAAACTTTGTGATGCATGTCAAAAGGGGAAACAAATTAAAATCTCTTTTCAAAGCAAAAACATTGTTTCCACCTCTAGGCCACTTGAATTACTGCACATTGATTTGTTTGGTCCTTCTAGAACCATGAGTTTAGGTGGTAATTACTATGGACTTGTTATTGTTGATGACTACTCTAGATTTACTTGGACTTTGTTTTTGAAATCCAAGAGTGATGTTTTCCATGCTTTTAGAAAATTGGCCAAACTAGTTCAAAATGAGAAAGGTTATAAAATTATCTCAATTAGAAGTGACCATGGTGGAGAATTCCAAAATGAACATTTTGAAAAATTCTGTGAAGAAAATGGAATTAACCACAACTTTTCAGCTCCAAGAACACCCTAACAAAATGGTGTTGTGGAGAGGAAAAACAGATCACTTGAAGAAGGTGCAAGAACACTTCTAAATGAGACAAATTTACCAAAGTATTTTTGCGCTGATGCAGTAAGTTCTGTTTGTTACACTTCAAATAGATTACTCATAAGACCTATTTTGTAGAAAACACCTTATGAGTTATACAAAGGAAGGAAGCCCAATATTTCTCATTTAAGAACTTTTGGCTGCAAGTGTTTTGTTTTAAATAATGGGAAAGAATCACTAGGAAAGTTTGATGCAAAGGATGATGAAGCTATATTTCTTAGATATTCATTGCAAAGTACAGCATATAGAGTTTTCAACAAAAGAACCATGTGCATGGAAGAATCTGTTCATGTAATTTGTGATGAATCTAACCCTTCAAAAGAAGAAAAAGATTGTGATGTAGATGCAGGTCAATTGGAAGAAAATGTCCAGCTAGAGAAATTATCTATCAATGAGAAGAGTGAACCTAGTACTGAAGCAATTCCATCAACTTCCAATCAAGAGCCAAAAGAGTGGAGAACTATAAGAGACCTCTCACTAGACAATGTAATTGGAGAAGTTTCAAAGGGAGTCTCTACTAGATCTTCTCTTAGAAATTTATGTTGTGATATGGCTTTTGTATCTCAAATTGAACCTAAAGATATTAACCATGCCTTACAAGATGAACATTGGATGCATGCCATGCATGAAGAACTGAATCAATTTAAAGGAAATGAAGTTTGGGAACTTGTTCCTTGTAACACCCCGTAGGCCTCCGACGTGTTATCATTAATAATATCAGAATAGCGTATAAAACATAAATAAAATAACTCAGCGGAAGCATATAATCATTTACTTGATACATTATGTATGGAATAACACAAATCACAGAAAATTCGCACACAACGCACATCAGGCACACCCCTGCTGATCCACTTTCTCATAACGTAAACCATAAAGACAGATCACTAACAACTTAGGCAGATTTATCAAATACACAACAGCTATACTCAGGAGAAAAAGCTAATATCATATCATAGTTAAGTTCTATACATATATATATACATCAGTGTCCACACCACACATCTCGTGGTGATACAAAATAATATCGGCCCTCCATGAGGGTATACAGAACTATACATCAAAAAGGAGTCAAAACAGAGCCTTCAAGCTCTCCTTGCCGCTCCTCAGTCAAGCAGCCTAGTCTCAACTGGGCCTCTTGCCCTGAGACTGATCTTCTCTTCCAGAAATATCACCTGAAATAATGTAAGCCCCACACGGGGTGAGATAACATATCTCAGTA
>PYAF01005055.1:68016-86020 GCA_007407185.1 Glycine tomentella | reverse complement strand
GACAACTTCCTCGAGCTTCTCTGTCCTAATCACGCCATGGGTCCTCGCCAAACTCAAGTTTTCTGAGCTTTTCCTCTGAGGTTCCACTTCTCACATAAAAGGGGTTTTTCAAGAACAGAATTGAAGGATTCAAGCTTTCTAATCGATTCTATCACAAACAAAGGTCATCAGGAAGTGTTTGGGCTAGTATCTAAGGTCCTTAAAAGCTTGGAAGGTCATCAATGGAGGTTTGGAGGTCCAAGGAAGAAGAAAACTGGTTTTCCTCTCCTTTTTCCGCGTTTTGGCCCTTAAATATTGCCCCTGACCGACATGCTGCGCCCTTGGCGCCAGTTTCCAGTGCATCTGGCGCCCTTGGCGCCACTCCGGCGCTCCTGGCACCAACTTCCAGCACCTGTGGCGCTCCTGGCGCCACACCGGCGCTCCTGGCGCCAACTACCAGCACCGGTGGCGCTCCTGGCGCCACACCGGCGCTCTTGGCGCCACACCGGCGCTCTTGGCGCTACATGTAGAATTAGCCTATGTACCCCCGGTAGTACATAAGCTTGTTGGCGCGGTACCTTCTATTCGGCTTAATTTTGCTATTTTCACCTGCTAACCATCAATTCTAGACTAAAACACCTCATGAAGGCATAGAAATGAGGGTCTTTACATTCCTAGACCATCATCAATTAAGCCTATTGGTACAAAGTGAGTTTTTAGGAACAAACTTGATGAAAGCGGAATCATAGTAAGAAACAAGGCTAGATTGGTTGCTAAAGGTTACAACCAAGAGGAAGGCATTGACTATGAGGAAACTTATCCTCCAGTTGCAAGATTGGAAGCAATTAGGCTATTACTTGCATATGCATGCTTAATGGATTTCAAACTTTATCAAATGGATGTCAAAAGTGCCTTTTTAAATGGTAACATAGAGGAGGACATCTATGTTGAACAACCTTCAGGTTTTTCTAATTTTAAACTTAAAAAGACCCTCTATGGTCTGAAACAAGCTCCAAGATCATGGTATAAAAGATTGAGTAAGTTTCTACTTGATCAATCTTTTGTAAGGGGCAATGTTGATAAAACCTTGTTCATCAAGAGGCATAAGGATGATATCCTATTGGTTCAAATATATGTTGATGACATTATTTTTGGTTCAACTAATCAAATGGTTTGTAAAGAATTTTCTGCAGCTATGCAAAATGAGTTTGAGATGTCTATGATGGGAGAGTTAACATTCTTTCTAGGACTTCAAGTTAAACAAATGAAGAATGGAACTTTCCTCAATTAATCAAAGTACTGCCTTGAAGTAATCAAGAAGTTTGAAATGGAGAAAAGCAAAGATGCTGCTACTCCAATGGCAACCTCAACATACCTTGATTCAGATGAAAAATGAAAGAAGGCGGATGAATCCAAATTTAGAGGAATGGTTGGTTCCTTACTATATTTGACAGCTAGTAGACCAGATATCATGCTAAGTGTTTACTTGTGTGCAAGATATCAAGCAAATCCAAAAGAGTCTCACCTCACAGCAGTCAAAAAGATCATCAAATACCTCAAGGAAACACCCAAAGTTAGGCTATGGTATCCTAAGGGTGCACCAATAAATATTATTGGATATTCTGATTCTGATTTTGCAGGATGCAAACTTGATAGGAAAAGCACAAGTGGAACTTGTCATCTTCTTGGAAGCTCACTCATATCATGGCATTGCAAGAAACAAGCTTGTGTGGCTTTGTCAACTGCTAAAGCTGAATATATCCCAGCTAGGAGTTGCTGTGCACGAAGCCTATGGCTTAAACAACAATTGAAAGATTATGGAGTAGATCTTAAGGAGATACCACTACTTTGTGACAACACAAGTGCAATAAATATTTCAAAGAATCCTGTAATGCACTCAAGGACCAAGCACATTGAAATTAGACATCACTTCATAAGAGACCATGTGCAGAAAGGTAATATCAAGGTTGAGTTCATTAATACCCATAATCAACTTGCTGACATATTCACTAAACCATTGCCAAGGGATAGATTTTATGCACTTAGAAACATGCTAGGTAATCTTGATGAATCTAACATATGCTAGCTTGAATAAAGTGTGAAAATGATAGGAATACTTCAATACAACTAAGAGGGCGGGTGAATTGGTTGATCCTTGGTATTTAAAAACTTTACTATCAGAGTTTTCACAGGATCTTTATCACTTAAAAAAAAACTTTTGAAATCAAAAATCTTTATATTCAATCAAATTCCTCTGTCAAGAAAATCAATAGACAAATAGAAAGCTTACTATGCAAAGAATATGATTCACAATTCAAAGCAATATTGAGATGATGAGAAGAGAATAAAGATCAGCCACAATTTATACTGGTTCACTTCAAAAACTATGAAGCTACATCCAGTTTCTTCCACTCAACTCTAGAATGGAGTTCCACTATTGCAAATATTTGTTCTTACAAGTTAATACAAAGCCTCTCTTTATCAACCCTAGATAAAGTTCAGAAATCTAAAACACTATTAGATTCTTAGAGACAACCCACTGAGAACACTACTCAGCAAACCCCCAGAGAAACTCTATCTCTAGCTAACAAGCAAGAAATTCATTTACAATAGACAAATCACTACAAAAATTAAAAACAGATTTACAACTTCAAAGATTAAGGAAAGAAGTCACCTAATGATCCAATGAACAATATGCATATGAATGATTCACCAGGTTGAAGAAAGATTTACAAACTTAGAACATCCCTTTCCTCAAGCTTTGAAAACAAATTTTGCTTCACTCAATCAATCAATAACCCATATGGTTTTTGGTGAAGGCAAGAACTTTGTGAACCCAGAAAAATCACTAATTGAATGTTAAGAACTCTTATGAATGCTCAGAATTCAACTTTCTCAAGTTCGTCACTCAGCAGAGCAAAGAGTTCTATTTATAACAGACTTCTAATTGAAAATAATTGATTATATACGCTCTTGTAATCGATTATTTAGCATATGTAATCGATTAATTCAAGAATGTAAACAATTAAAATGTTTAAGATTTGTTCTGGGTTTGAGCTATGAACATAATAATCGATTATCTCGTCACGTAATCGATTAAAACAAGAAGCTCTTCATTTTCAAATGCACTATGTAATCGATTACTGTTTCTGGTAATCGATTAAATCAGCAAAGCATGTTTGACACAGGCATAGTATATAATCGATTACAACCTTCTATAATCGATTAAGACAGAGAGTTTAATATCTTGATTTTAGCCTAGGTAATCGATTAATCCGGTATGTAATCGATTACATTGTTCTTAGAAAGTTTTCCAGAAGGCACAAAGAACAAAATAATCGATTCCTATCTATCTGTAATCGATTAAAACAACATAACCTTGTTTTTCCAAAAACTTGGTTTTAAACTTGCCTTAATTATCAATTGCTTTTGTATTAACACACAATCAAACAATCCTAAGTGAATGATATGAATGATATGCACACTGGATCATCAGAGATAGCTTCTTCCCTTTACAACAATCACAAATTCATTTCCAAGGCTTCAAGGCATGTTGAAAGCACAAAACATCTGAGCTTGATTCTTTGTTCATCTTCAAGTAACTCTTTTTGAATCAACAATCTCCTTTTTTTTGGCTTTAAACATGCCAAATCTTCAAGTTGATTAAACAATAGGACTTGGAGTTAACTAAGAATTTGTTTGGTGAACTTCAAGTTTTTCAAACCTGTAAAATTTTCAATGCCTTTGCCAAGAACAAGTATTAAAAGCATTTGTGATCCAAGAAGCATTCAATTAAACATCATTCATATTGATTAGTTTCCATTTAACATCAATACTCCCCCTAAATTCCAGCATCCATCCAGTTTAAAATTTTAGGCAAAAATGAATCAAAAAACAGAGGCAAATAGAGTATATTTTACACTACTCCCCCTTAATCATTTCTCCCCCTATTTGGCTTGTTAAAAGACAAAATTAATAAAACCACAATGGATAATGAACTGAGGATGCAAATGTTATTAAAATTGATCTGAGGAAGCAAGTATATTAGGAAATTTAAACAAACTTAAACAACAATTCAAATAGAACAAATAAAAGGCAAGCTAAAAGCAAACTATTTAATCCTAGAATTCTACTGAAGCATTGTCATTCATGTTTGAAAATGAATGACAATGTAATGATTACATCATACCCACATAATGATTACATCATTACATATGTAATCACTCCAAGGGCTACCAACCATGCCCAAGCAACAGATGAAGACCTTCAATTGGTCTATGGTTTGAAGAACAACATACCCATGAATTGGGTACTTATTTTTGAAGAAATTATGCTTAAATCAAAAAGGTTAGTCAACTATCCTTTTCCCTACCCAGTGCTGGTGTCTAGGTTCATTGACCACTTCAACATTGATGTTGAAAATGAAGTGGTTGATAACACCAACTCTAGCAACAGCCTTATTAAGGAAAAACATCTCACCAAGATGGGGATGAGAAAGACCCCTGATGGATGGGTAATGGCTGGTCAAGCTCTTGCTGCTACTGCTGTTGAAGAACAAGTTGCTGATTCAAAAGATGAAGGAAGGCATCAACAACAGCCTTTATTCCCACAATTTGAGTCCTTGATGCTGGACAAAATGGACACTATGATCAAGATGTAAGAGGACTTTAAAATTGAAACACATGAAGCCTTAGAGGAAATTAGGGATAGGCTTGACACCATAGAAGCAAATATGAATGATAATGCTTCTGTAGAATTCTAGAATTAAGTAGTTTTCTTTCAGCTTTTTTACTTTTTTTATGTATTTGAACTATGTTTCTTTTGAATTTCACTATGTATTGGCTTCCTTTGCTTAATATAACATTTCCATTTCATTATCCATTGTGCCTTTCCTATTTTTGACTTTTAACAAGCCAAATAGGGGGAGAATTGATTGATTAAGCATGTCCTGTACTATGCTCTGTTTGCCCCTGTTTTTTGTTTCATTTTTGCACAAAATTTTGAATTGAATGGATGCTGAAATTTAGGGGGAGCTGTGATGTTAAAATGAATCTAATCAATATATAAGACTTGTAATTGAATGCTACTTGAATCTGATAGGCCCAATATTGATAGACCTAATAGGTGGGGACAAATATACAGCAGAAGGTGTAATAAGGAAAAGTGACAGTTAGGAGTTAGTTAGAACCGTATTAGGAGGGAAAGAAGCTTTAAATAGATAAAGGAATAATTGTAAAGGGTGGTTGGGAATTGGGAGGATTGTGACCTCGAATCACAAAGTGTAGAAGCTGGAGATTCTTCTCCATTCATTCAATAATAATTGTTCGTTCATTCTGTTTCTGCCTTCTATTTTTCATTTCTGCTGATCCAATGCCTATCATTGGTATCAGAGCTCCGTTCCGGGGCTGTGGGGTCATTGATGGCAGCGAAGAACACGAATAAAATGGAAGCCCGAGTTGAGGCACAGGAGAGGGTGTTGGAACAGACGCGCGAGGCCAGAGAAATGGATCGTGAAGTCTTGGAAGTTAATAGAGACGCCATTGAAGCCAACCGGGTAGCTATGGAGACCCGATTGGGCGCTATTGAGCAGGTGTTGCAGCAACTGGCTGCGTTATTAGAATCGGCGAGGTCAGGGTCGAAAAAACGGCTAAAGGGGTGCGACCCAGGAGCAGGGAAGAAGACGATAAAGGGGTGCGACAATGGAGGCAGATAGAGATGCCGATTTTCACGGGAGAGGACCCAGTGGGGTGGATTTCGAGAATAGAAAGATTTTTCCGGCTTCAAGCAGTAAAGGAGGAGGAGAAAATGGAAGCTATTCTGGTGGCCATGGATGGGGAAGCTTTGGCTTGGTTCCAATGGTGGGAATCATGGAGCTTGGATCAATCTTGGGAGGAATTCAAGGGTGCAGTGGTGCAGAGGTTTCAGAGTTTCAATCTAGGTAATCCATTTCAAGCTTTACTTTCTTTGAGGCAAGAAGATTGTGTGCAGAGTTATATTGGGCTGTTCGAAAAGCATGTGGGGGCTGGAAAAGGATTGGGAGAAGTGTTTCTGATGGAGGCATTTGTGAAGGGTTTAAAAGAAGAAATTGGGACAGAAGTAAGGCTACATGAGCCTAAGTCCCTGCTGGAAACTATGATGAAAGCCAGACAAGTTGAAGAAAAGAATAGAATTCTGGGGAATCTGCCCAGAATGGGAAAATGGATACCTAATGTCCAAAGAACTAATTTTTCAGGACCAAGAAGTGTAAAAGAAGGGCAGCAGGGGAGTGGTAAATTGCTGGAAGCTATGGGAGGAGTGAAAACAGGAGGAGAACAGCTGAATAGAAAGAAAAATTTCCATAGACTATCTCCTATAGAGGTAAATGAGAAGATGAAGAAGGGTGAATGCTTTACTTGTAATGAAAAGTATCACCCAAATCATGTTTGTAAAAACAAACAGCTGAGATTGATGATTATGGAGGAGGAAGAGGAATGGTGGGATCCAGAAGAAGGTAAAGAGGAAGGAAAAGAAAAGGTGCATCAGCTGTCTTTACACAGTATTGAGGGGTTTACCTCAAAGAAATCACTCGAGCTGTGGGGAAAAATTAAAAACAGGAAGATAGTGGTGTTAATTGATTGTGGAGCAACTCACAATTTTATTTCTACAAAGTTGGTGAAGGAATTAAAATTGGAAATATCTCCTACTCAAATTTATCATGTGGAGGTAGGAGATGGGCACAAGGTGAGCTGCCAAGGAGTTTGTAAGGCTTTGCAGATTGAATTACAGGACTTGACAGTAGTGCAAAATTGCTACTTGTTTGAGTTAGGAGGGGCTGATGTGGTGTTAGGAGTAGAGTGGTTAGCTGGACTGCGAGAAGTGCAGGCTAATTTTGACAAGTTGACATTAGCAGTGAAAGTGCAGAACAGAAAAGTGGTGTTAAGGGCTGAACCTGAGCTAATTAGAGCTGCTATAAGCAGAAAACTGATCAAGTATAATATGTTGGAGGCTGAGCAAGGGTTTATAATTGAGATGAAGTCTGTAGAAGGTGAAGGAAAAGAAGAAGCAGTGTCGAATGCTGTAACACAGTTGTTACAGGAGTTTGAAAGGGTTTTTAGGAACCTCAAGGGCTGCCTCCAATTAGAGGAAAAGATCATGCAATAAATTTGCAGCCAGGTAGCAAGATTCCAAATTTAAGGCCTTACAAGTATCCACATTTTTAGAAGAATGAGATTGAGAAGTTAGTGGGAGACATGATGTCAGCTGGAATTATAAGGGCAAGTATCAGTCCTCTTGCGAGTCCTGTGATTTTGGTAAAGAAAAAGGATAGGAGTTGGAGGTTTTGTGTTGATTTTAGAGCACTGAATAAAATAACTGTGCCGGATAAATTCCCCATGCCCATTATTGAAGAGCTGCTGGATGAAATTGGGGGAGTAGCTTGGTTTTCCAAATTAGATTTGAAGGCAGGGTATCATCAGATCAGAATGAGGGCAGAGGATGTACATAAAATAGCTTTCAGAACTCATGAAGACCACTATGAGTTCTTGGTGATGCCATTTGGATTAACCAATGCACCTTCAACTTTTCAGGCACTAATGAATGAGGTATTAAAGCCTTTTTTGAGACAGTTTGCTTTGGTTTTTTTTTATGATATACTAGTGTACAGCAGTAGTTTGGAGGAGCATGTTATGCATTTAAGAGTTGTACTGCAAATTTTACAGCAGCAGGAGCTGTATATAAATAGGAAGAAGTGTAATTTTGGGCAGCAATCTGTAGAATATTTGGGACATATTATTTCAGCTGGAGGAGTTGAGGCTGATCCTAATAAATTGATTGCTATGACTGAGTGGCCTATCCCTAAAGATGTAAAAGGGTTAAAGGGTTTTTTAGGGTTGACTGGATATTACAGGAGATTTGTAAAAGGGTATGGGAAAATGGCACAACCCTTGAATAATATGTTGAAGAAGAATGCTTTTAGATGGAAGCAAGAGTCATTGAAAGCTTTTGAGAAGCTTAAGGAAGTTATGCAGCAGCTACCTATTCTAGCAGTTCCAGATTTTTCTAAAACTTTTATTTTAGAAATTGATGCTTCGGGAAGTGGCTTAGGTGCAGTACTGTTACAAGATGAGAGACCTTTAGCATTTTGGAGCAAAGTCTTATCAGAAAGAGGCAAGCTGAAGTCAGTTTATGAAAGGGAGTTAATGGCTGTAGTATTTGCTGTGAAAAAATGGAGACATTATTTGTTGGGAAAAAAATTCATAATCAGAACAGACCAAAAGAGTTTAAAGTTCTTGAATGAACAGAAATTATTGAGTGAAGAGCAATTCAAGTGGGCTACCAAATTGATTGGATATGAGTTTGATATTCAATATAGACCAGGAAAAGAAAATATTGTGGCTGATGCTTTGTCCAGGCAGTTTGGGTTTCAAGCCATTTCAGTAGTACAAGAAGAGGAATGGAGTGATTGGGAAGAAGAAATGCAAGCTAATCCTAAGTTGTATGAGCTATTTCAAGGGATAGTGTCAAAAACTGTAGAGAAGGAGGGGTATGCTGTACACAGAGGCAAATTATTTTACAAGAATAGGCTGGTTTTAGCACAAAACTCTGCCAAGATTCCTATAATTCTGAAAGACTTACATGATTCTCCTGTGGGAGGCCATTTTGGATTTTTTAGAACTTATAAAAGGGTGGCTGCAGTAGTATATTGGCAGGGTATGAAGAGAACAATTAGGGAGTATGTGGCTGCCTGTGAAATATGTCAGAGAAATAAGGCCAGTAATTTGTCACCAGCAGGATTGTTGCAACCATTACCAGTGCCTGTAAAGATATGGTCGGATATAGCTATGGATTTTATTGGGGGGTTACCTAAAGCTCAAGGTAAAGACACTATTCTGGTGGTAATTGATAGGTTGACTAAGTATGCTCACTTTTTTGCTCTTAGTCATCCTTATACAGCTAAGGAAGTGGCTGATATTTTCATTACTGAAGTTGTTAAGCTGCATGGATTTCCTTCATCCATAGTTTCAGACAGAGATAAGGTGTTCATGAGTTCATTTTGGAGGGAGTTATTTAGGAGGGCTAGTACTAAGCTGAAAATGAGCACAGCATATCACCCACAAACAGATGGGCAAACAGAGGTTTCTAATAGGTGTTTAGAAGCCTATTTGAGGTGTTTGACTGGCAGCAGACCCAAGCAGTGGCCAAATCATCTATGTTGGGCTGAATTTTGGTTTAATACCAACTTTAATATTTCAGCAAAAATGTCACCTTTTGAGGCCTTATATGGACAGAAACCACCTTTGTTAATAAAAGGGGCTGATATTTCTTCTAAGTTGGAAAAGGTAAATCAGCTGATGGAGGGCAGAGATGAGTTATTACATGACTTGAGGAGTAATTTGTTAAAATCTCAAGATCAAATGAAGAAATATGCAGATAATCATAGAAGGGAAATCAGTTCTCAGGAAGGAGATTGGGTATTTTTGAAGATACAGCCTTATAGAATGAGATCTTTGGCTAAAAAAGTGAATGAAAAGCTAAGTCCAAGATTTTATGGACCTTATAAGGTCATCCAAAAGATAGGGGAGGTGGCTTATAAATTGGAACTGCCAGAGGGAAGCAGAATTCATCCAGTTTTTCATGTATCTTTGTTAAAAAAATCTATTAAAGACACATGTACTCCTCAACCTTTGCCTGCAGTTTTGAATGACAATTGGGAGCTACAGTTACAACCAGAGAGTGTGAAGCAATCCAGGATGACAGCAGATGGTAACAAAGAGCTATTGGTTAAATGGAAAGGGCTACCACAACATGAGAACAGCTGGGAATTAGCTACTGATTTGGAGAAAGTTTTTCCTCACCTAGACCTTGAGGACAAGGTCTTGCTTGAAGGGGGGGTATTGATAGGCCCAATATTGATAGACCCAATAGGTGGGGACAAATATACAGCAGAAGGTGTAATAAGCAAAAGTGATAGTTAGGAGTTAGTTAGAACCGTATTAGGAGGGAAAGAAGCTTTAAATAGATAAAGGAATAATTGTAAAAGGTGGTTGGGAATTGGGAGGATTGTGACCTCGAATCACAAAGTGTAGAAGCTGGAGATTCTTCTCCATTCATTCAATAATAATTGTTCGTTCATTCTGTTTCTGCCTTCTATTTTTCATTTCTGCTGATCCAGTGCCTATCAGAGTCACAGATGCTTTTAACACTTGTTCTTGGCAAAGGAATTGAAAATTTTCAGGTTTGCAAAGCTCAAGGTCTTTCAATTAATTCAATAATTAACTCCAAGCCTTACTGTTAATCAACTGAAGATTTGGCATGTTCAAAGCCAAAAAGGGGGAGATTGTTGGTTTCAAAGGAGTTATTTGATGAATGGACATAGAATCAAGCTTGGTTTTGAGCTTTCAACATGCATTGAAGCCTTGAAGATTGTTTGGTGTTAAATGTGTAAGGAAGAAGCATTTTTGGTGATCCAAGTGCATTGCATTCACATCATTCATTAAGTCAATTAATTTGAGTAATAGAATTCACAAGGCTTTGATAAATTGATTAAGTTTTTGAATTGAATCAAAGGTTTTTGGAAAAATAAGTTTTCTACTGATTTAATCGATTACATTAAAGTAATAATCGATTATTTTGTTCTTAGTTCGTTCTGGAAAACTTTTCAAGAACAATGTAATCGATTGCATATCGGATTAATCGATTATTTGACCTACGTTTACATATAAACTACCTTGATGGACATTTTAATTGATTACCAACAGGCCGTAATCGATTACATAGGCTAAATAGAAAAAATCATCTTCCCGTCTTAATCGATTACCAAAGTTAGTAATCGATTACATCTTATGTCTATGCTTAACATGTTTGTTGCATTTAATCGATTACCAAATACAGTAATCGATTACATAGTACAATATGATTTTCAAAGCTTCTTGGTTTAATCGATTACCAGAATCCGTAATCGATTACACAGTGTATTTCAAGTTTTTACAACTTCCTATCTTAATCGATTACAAGATGGAATAATCGATTATTTTGTTCGTTGCTCATATCCAGATTTCTGTAGAACACTTTAATCGATTACATGGTCAATTTAATCGATTACATAAGTGAAATAATCGATTATTGGGCGCGTTTAATCGATTACTGACAGTTACAAAAGTTTATTATAAATAGAACCCTTGCTCAGCTTGTTTAGTAACTTGATCAATTCGTATTCTAAGCCTACATAATCTTTCTAAACACGTTCTTAGTGATTTTCTGGGTTCTATGAGTGTTTGCTTTCACTAAAACACTTATGGGTTTTTAAGTGATTCTTGAAGCAAGAAGATTATTTTCAAAGGTTAAGGAAGGAGATGTTCTTAGTTTAATTTCATGATTCAACCTGGTATATTCATTCATGTGCATATCATTCACTGGATCATCAGATGTTTTCTTTCCTTAACTCAGTAGTTGTAATTCTTTTCTAAATTTGTATTGAATTGGCTATTGTAATTTTGTTTCTTAAAGCTTGGGACTAAAGAAGGGTTCTCTAGCTTAAAGATCAGAGTAGTGTTCTCTGGATCTTTCTCCTTGGAAGTCTAATAGGATTTTAGATTTCAGTTCTTTATCTAGGGTTGATAAAGGGGAGGTTCTTGTAAAGGCTTGTAAGAATATTTTTATAATAGTGGAACTCCATTCTAGTGTTGAGTGGAAGAAAACTTGATGTAGCTTCATAGTGTTTGAAGTGAACAAGTATAAATCTTTTGTGATTTGATTCTCCTCTCTATCTTGATTATATTCTGTCTATCTTGATTGAATTGTTTTGTTTATCAATTAAATTGAGCTATTGGATACCTTGAGCTGAACTTTTGATTGGATATGGATTCTTGGTTTCAAAAGTGATAAAGATCCTAAAGGGAAACTCTGATTTTGTCTAAGAAATTTTTAATTTACCAAACCTAACCAATTCACCTCCCTCTTGGTTAAGTGTGAAGTGTTCCTATATTTTATAATATATACAATCTCAAACCAAGCCTTAAATAAAATAGAACAAACCTGGTTCGAGACGCGGTGGTTGTGACACGGTGGCAGGCACGCAACCATGAACCTTGTTAATGTTGCCAATCTTCTATTTAGCTTCTAAATATCTTTGATTACATTTGAAGTTCGCATCTCCAATATAGCTCGACATTTGTCCGGATTTAATTAATCCCTCTTTCTGATAACATGTAGCCCAAAACATTTCCTATAAATACCTTGAAAACACATTTTTTGGGATTTAGGCACATGTTGTACTTGCATAATTAAGCAAAGGCTTTCACCAAATCCACTATATGCTGCTCTGGAGTGTTAGTTTACACTATCATGTTGTCCACATAGACCTCTAAGTTCCGACCTATTTGTTTTTCAAAGACTTTGTTCATCATCCTTTGGTATGTAGCACTAACATTCTTCAATCCAAAAGACATGACTTTGTAATAGTAATTGGCTTTCTCTATCATGATAGTCATTTTTTCTTAATCATCAGGGTGCAAAGGTATTTGGTTGTACCCCATATAAACATCCATGAAGCTCAAATATAAGTAGCTGGAAGATCTATCCACCAACTTATCTATGCCTGGAAGCAGGTAGGAGTGTTCTGGACAATGCTTATTTAGATCTGTATAATCAACTTATCTATGTTAGGAGCCATTTTCCTCCTTCTTTGGCATATAGGCTTGACAGACAAACTAACTGCCAACTTATGATAGAAAAAGTTTGGGACTATACTAGGCATGTTTGCTGACTTCCATGAAGGAAGATAAGTTTTCTATGGTTCCTTCATCTAGGTCGGCTCTAATGGATGTCACTTTCTCTTCTGTACTCCCTATCTCGAGATCTTGGCAACTACCTTTCAAGCTCCAGTCTAGGTGCCCACACCCCCTTTTAATACCTTGTCTGCAATCTAACTCTGTGAGCATCACCTTAGACTGTGTTTTAGTCCTCGCCTCATAGTCCATTTTGTTCGATTTGTCTAAATTATTTCACTTCATAGATTCCTTATAACATCCGTGAGCCTTTTTCTGATCTCCTTTAAAAGTTATGACCTGCATCTCGTCATTGAGGAATTTCATGGCCAAATGGACCGTTTAAATCACTGTTGTGAGTGTGCTCAAATTTGATCATTCCAATATGGAATTGTAGGATGATTGTAGTTTTTCCACAATAAACTTGACGATAACTGTTCTAGTTATCGGCTCTTTAGCAAAGGTTACATGCAACTTCACGTATTCTATAGCAGTTATGTGGTGACCAGAGAAACCTATGAGGTCATCATTGTAAGGAAGCAACTTTGATTATGGGATTCTAAAATTCCTAAAGAAATCATAAAACATTATGTCCGCATAACTGCTTATATCCACTAATATTTGATGTACCTCCTTATTATTAATAAAAGCCTTAACCAATAGGGATCATCATGGTTTAGGACAATCGACATATTCAAGTCTTTATTATCGAATATCAAGGGCAGAGGTCATCTTTAATCGATTCGTGGTCTCTTCCACTATGTGCAACGGTCAAGATTTCTCTCACATGTTGTTTTCGAGCATTGTTTGATAGTCCTCCTCTGGCAAATCCCCCTATTATAACGTATATCACCTTCAAAGATCTCAATCTTACAAAGTTGCAAAAACATCAAGAAAGCCTTATGTTAAATTAAATTGTTATTTGTTAGGATGGACAACGATGATTGGATGTATGACAGTATAATGTTAGAAGAAGTTAATATGGATGAGGACTCTGAGAATAAGAACATCAGGATGATACTCTGATGACATACCAAAATCAAATCAAGAGAGATTCTAAGATGACTATTTCAAAATGATGTATTGAATTCAAGATCCTGCAATATATATGCATTAGAATGATCAAGAAAATACATGTCTTCTATATGAACTCAGAAAAGAGAGTTGGTTCATCAAAAGACTGGAGTTGATATTGGAATAGGATACAAAGAAACATGTCTTCCATATGTTATCACACATTCAGAGGGCACATCAGAAGACTAAGGTTGATAGCATCTTACTTTTCATATGTTGCCACACACTAAAGGCACATTAGAAAGTGAATGCTAACTGCATTAGAAAATGCACAAGTGGAAAGCTAAGAATGTCTTTGAGAAGATCTGGTGTGCAACATCAGAATAAAGACTGAAGAACTTTGTGATGTATGAACCAAAGACATAACAGTAACACAATACCAACAACAACCTTCACATGTTACCTATGCTGGAGTATTCTACTTTAGAATGATCTGCGATGTGATGACGTGTTTGGATTGGTGGAGCTTAGTTATCTACAATGTCATATCATGTTATCTTCATCAAAAGGAACCTACATCAGTATAGGTCCTTTCTTAGCAACATCATAATGCAATTCTAATGTACCTCCAAATGCTTATCAGATTTGTTCTTTAGAATGGGAAACTTCAAAATGAATTCAAATCTATCATGTCAAGTACAGGTGGCATATTTTTACTTCTATGAGAAGTTGTTGCTAAGCTAAGGGCCCCACTTCCAACAACTATTTTCTTTGGGTATTTTAGACTTGAAGCAAGTTTTTGAAGACAAAGAAGAAGAGTCCAGCTGTCATAACGACTAGTTTAACCTTGGGCCCTATAAACTAAAAAAGGACAACTATAGAACATAAGGGAGAAGGTAGGAGACCACTTACACAATGTAGAAACGAAAATCACATCCTTTCCACCCTCCTTTCCTTATATGTGTTGAAAGGAAGCAAATGGAGTGAGGTACAACCAAAGAGGCTAGAGTGCAATAATACCTATGTAGCCTAAAGAGGTGAAGGAAATACTTGTATTATCTCTCCCATGACCAAATGGGTGTTGTGGTTGAGTGGGTTATCTCCAAGTCAAGACCTAGTGTGGTGTTGTGGTGAGGAGATGTTGAAAGTCTAGCTGGTGACTGACAAGGTGAAAATCCAGTGGGTTGTTGTTAATTGATTGACAAGTGCACCAATTCGTGCAAGTAGTAATAAAAAAGTAAAATCGAGACTTTGATTATACTCAGAATTCGTATATATCAAATTTTAAGCAATGAACATAATATATTTTTGGGGTTTTCAAGTGATAACGTATGTAAATATAAATGCGAAATATATTCTTTTCCAGTTTAGAGTATAGACATTTCTCAATGTATAAATCGTCATAACATTACATGGACATGGATGATCAGACCACAAACATGACAGAAGATTCATAAAAGAACAATAATATGAAATAACATTAAATAGATAGTCATAATTGTAACATCAAAAAAGTGTTTGGTTGTTGAACCCCCAACAATCAGTGATTTAGCCTCTCCTTGTCATGAGAGGCTTACAAAAACAAAAGGGAACAATTGATGAAAGACAATGGAAGAAAATTGGTAGAACAAAGGGCATAAGCCAACTTCTGTGAAGTGGATTCTTCTCTCTTTTGTGTCTTGGGTTTCTCTCTGGCTACCTTTTTGCCTCTGACTGCTTCCTTCTTTTATAATCAAAACTTTGCTTAATTGGGCTTTTTCGATATTGGTGATACGCTAAGCCCATATGTATGCAATAAGCTCATATGTGCGCGCTACTTCAGATCCTCAATCCATCTTCCAAGTCTTTAATGTGTAATCCTACAAAGAAAAAAGAAGATAATTGTTATGTAATTAAAACTCATAATATGTGCGCACTAATCTCATCATATGTGCACACTAAGCTCATAATTTTAGCATTTATTGGATGAAAACTCAGAAAAAACTAAATTTCTATGTTTCAATCACAAAAGAAGCATTAAAAGAGAAAAAAGAAGATAATTGTTATGTAATTAAAATGCACAATTTATGTATAAATAATAATTATCAGTTGTTGGTCTAGCAGTTGGCTAGTTTGGATGTCCAACAGGTGGCTGACAGTTGTTAGCTAGAATCCAATAGTTGGTTGGTTCTACATGTTTTTGGTTGTGTTAGTGAAAAATCTCGCGTGAAGATTGGACATAGCCCAAGTTTGGGGTGAACCAATATAATTTTTTTTTTTTGTATTGAATCCTCTTTTTCCTTCCTTTTATATTATGCTATTTTGTTGTCTTGTACACTGCATTTGTACCATAATGTTTTTGAGAACCAAAATAATGTTTATCAGAATGCATATATAAGAAGGTTTTTATAACAAGCTTATCTATTTTGTAAAATGACATATTTGAACTAAATCATGTTTGTGATAACAATATCTGGTTTAAACAAGCTCAATCATATGTATCAAAGTATGAAAGATTTCATAAAACATGAAAATGGTTTTCTACATAAAAAGTTGGAAACAATAATATTCTGAGTAATGTCTTTTTGAGTATATATAGCATTCTAACCAACAACATTCTGAGTATTGGATCAATATAACATACACTGAGTTTTTCATAAAAACAATATATTGATAAATGCTTTTATTTAAGTAATGAACTTCTCAACATGAAAAAATGTACATTGACATTATGTTCACATTATCATATCAAACATTTAACCATGAATGTTGTGACTAGCAACTTAGAAACCTTAGTTCTCTAAATGCTTGAACCTTTATGTCAGTTTTCTGAACATCAACATAATATCGAGTAAAAGTTCATAAAGATCAAAGTTTTAGAAAAAATTGACAAAATCATAATTAATTTCCCCTTCTTATGACATTTATCACTTCGTTTACTATATGGGCCTCCTCATAATTAGAATTCCTTCCATGTACATACACCGTCTTATCTTTCCCAGTATCTATTTTTAGAACTTTAACCTTATTTGAAACCAAAATATCGGATCACATATTCCCCTTGATTTCGGTAGCCTTTAAAATCGCACCTTCTTTATTTTAGATTTCAGTTTCCTTTTTTTTAAAACCACGCTATCCAATCTCCATACATCTCATCATTTGCCTTGATTTTCGGTCCCCTCATATTGGCCCCATTATTATCAATAATGGTTGAATTATGGTTTCTAGAGTTGCCACCAATAGACACTTGTGTGCCTCTTTCTTTTGTTGTTGATTTCAATGCATATTATAGGCAAACCTTCCTCTCGAGGTATCATTAGTCCTTATAGTTAAATCAATACATATTAATTAGTCACCCCACCACAGCTGATATCACCAAAATAATGGTTTCATCATAAGATTCCATACCTAAGAATGGAAAACGAATCCAAACCAAGGTGCTTTCTACTTTAACTTTAGAAGAAAGAAAATCTGGTACCCACGGCGGCACTGCAAGATAATGATCAAAGAAGATCATCCAGGGCCCTCCGCTAATTAATCACCAACTCCCTGTCTGACGGAGATCAAACTTAATCATGTCGAACTCAAATCCCACATCCACCATATCAAACCCACCTTGTAATTTCCACACTGCCTGCAACTTCTCATATAATTTCATGATCACTGCCTCCCTCCAGGGGTTTCATCCACAAATCATTTTTGGTTTTAACCTATCCCCATCCTCAAATTCAACATGAAACTTATTTTGAGCGATAAGATCCATCGTCTTGTCCTTGAAGGATATTTTCATTTAATTTGAACCAGATCATCCCTTCCATCTAGAGGTTTGGGTGGTGGATGCGAATTCTGAAAACCATCATTAGAGCAAAGCACATGTTCCATCCTAAAAAACGGAAATTGGAGGAGATTTTCCCATTCTTATACATGTATAGGACTAAAACTTATAATTTTATCGTATAAGACTTAAAACTTAAAATGGATACAACTATATAGACCAAATAATCAATTCGTTTATTTGTGTAGTAAAAAGAATGGTTGATTCAAAAAATAAAATAAGAGTAGTTTGAGATATAGTTGAATAAAAATACTTGGCCAATTTGGAGTGTGTAAAATACACTTTCATAAGAGAAAAGAGAAAAATATTAAAAATATATAATTAAAAGAGTGAGAAAAAACTCACTCAGTTTGTTCTAATTTGTCTTTCTATATGCATAAATTAGAATAGTTATTTTGAAACAATAATATTTTTAATTGTCATTCTTTAATGAGAACGTTTTCAGTTGCTTTTT